>RWGY01000026.1:12489327-12856714 GCA_007726485.1 Eragrostis curvula | reverse complement strand
AAACTAAACGGAATTCGGGTTCCCTCTTATCCATTGAATATTGATTGATAGGGATTTTTCTGGACGGAAGTCTACGAGGCCATCAATTGACGAAGTTTGATTTTTTTTTTTCAGCCTCGACCCTTATTCATTACGTGCATATGTAACATCCCACTTTAATTAAGTCCCTGATCAAGTTACTAACCTCAATTAGTGAAAATGATCAAGAGAAATCAAAGTTAAATGAAAAGGAATTCAAAATCACTTCAAATTGGAGAATTTCTTTCAAACAAGCATTTGAAGTACAACTTTAAAATTTTCTATACAAGTGGGCCCAAATGAAAAATTCCTCAGCATCCAGGGGCTAAAAGAGAATTTTGGAGATTTTTGGAGATTTTTCTGCAAAAATCTAAAGGCTCAAATAAATGCTTGTACTTTTTCAAACTTTAACTTTGAATGAATTTTAATTTGAAATCCAAGCCGATCTAGCAAAGGTGCCAGTTGACAAAGTTGTTCCTCTCACTGAAATCTTCCAAACCTGAATTTTTCGTGATTTTTGGAGCTCGGGAAGATCGAATTTAAATCAAAACAGTTTAAACCGAGGAAATTCACCAAAATTCGAAAAATGGAAAAATGTTACTGTAGCCGCCAAGTGTCGCCGCCGGCGACGCCTCCCTCTCTCACTGCCCATTCCGGCGACTGTGGCCGCCGTCCTTCCCGTACGAGCCGCCTAACGTCGTCCTCATCCATCCCCCCTCGTCCCTCGACCGAGTCGTCGTCGTTCCGTCGCTCATTTCGCTCGGAAGCCAAGCGCCATCGCCGCCGTTTCGAGCTCACCGCCGCACCGCCGTGTCAGCCACTTCCGCGTCTCGTTGCCAGCAGCGAAAGTGCGCGCAAGAGCCCCCTCAAGCGGCTGCTCCCCTCGCTGAAGCCCCTCTCCGAGCCTAGTGTGATAATCGTCAAGAAATCAACCATGGCCGGAGTTTGAGCAATCTCGTCGTCGACGTGAAATTCGCCTCGCTTGGTGAGCCGCTGCTCGATTCCTTTCGCACGTATCCTCCTTCATACGTTGCGCACTCAGGGGAGTAATTTTGTCGATGGTTTTGCAGTAAATCCGCCGGTCTCACCTTTCTTCTCCGACGACGTCCGCCGGACCGGGCTGCCCTCCCCGTGAACTCCATCTTCCCGGCCACCTCGTCGAGCTCACGTTGCACCAGAAGGTTCCCCTCATCGAGGTGAAGCTCGTGCTCCCTCTATCTCTCCCCCTCGTCGTCTTTCCTCGCCGGACCACCGCGTCGCCATGGCCGCCGCCGCTGTCACCGCGTCGAGCTCAGCTCCCGGGTGCGCGCGCGTGTCCGTGGAGGTGTTTCGGGGTCGTCTCGATGCCCTAAACACGAGGCCGCTTGGTGTGCACGAGGAATCGCCGCCGTTTGGCCGGAACAGGTGCCGTGCCATTGCCGGCGTCGTGCGCACGCTGGACACTGCTACAGTGATCCTTTTCTATTTTTTCCTTTGAATTATTCCAGATTTTGGCCAAACTTGTAAATTCGATAGAAATTCGTAGAAAAATCGTAAAAATGCAAACTCAAGTGTTCTGGAATCCTTGAAGTGAGAGCTATCCAGTGGTGCAACATGAACATCTGAATTCTTTTCAGTTATTTTTATAAAATTCAAAGAAGAGAATCAGGAAATAAATTCTATAAAAAGATCTGTAAGTGCAAAAATTCTAAATTTTGGCATGCACACTCCTAGTAGCTTAACTGAACATCTCACCAAGTGGCATCTTGAAATTCATCTGGTTTTAGGAGTAATTCCAGTTTCCAGTTGCTAACAAAATCTTTTATATAATTTTGTTCCTGCATCTTTTTGCACCAAATTTTGAATATGTCACTGTACCCAGGATGAAGTTGCTAAATAAAAATACTAATGTAATTTTTGATCTTCCAGAACCCTTTTTAAAGATTTTGGAAGAAGATCTCTTTTACGCGTACGGAAATTCCTAAATCCAAAGTAATTGTACAAATCACTTGGGACCAAAATGCGAAAATCAAATGTTTGGACATGCCAGCATGTTGCATTTGCATCATTGCATCTCCATGTCATATTTGTCAAGGAAGTTCCATGAACTATCTTTGATCTTGTGTATTTTGTTGCATGCATTTAGGAACCGACGCCGGACTCGAGGACGTGGAGATCGTGACCGAGGAGACCGGTGCTGACTTGAACGCGCTTGCGTGTGCTAACCACCAGCCCCAAGGCAAGCCCCGGTGCACTCCTATGTTTTCAAAGTTTTACGTTCTCTCACATGTATTTCGTGTCGTGAATTGTGCATTTAAGTTTAGGAGTTGTATGGAACCGTAGATGCAATTATCTTACATACTCCTATGGGCGGGTTTAGTGTTTAGACAGCCACGCAATAGATTTCCGCTATGCTTAATAGGGATGTTTCATCGGTAGAACATTGAGTGGTATGGAGACCGCTCGGTGTTTTGGGACCGGGTTTACTTTATGTCCTCACATGATGATGATAATGAATTTGAGACCGAACGGGGAAGTTTCATGTGTAGGTTGAGGTGACAAGGCTCGCCTTGCTCGCCATAGCCCCGTTTGTGTTGATTGAGGACCGGTCGTTGTGGCCCCGCTGAGCAAGTTTGAACAGTACCGGATGCATGCTAGGAGAATGGGAACTAGTAAACTTAGTAGCTCGATGCTATATTGTTGGACGTGAACCCACCTCTCTTTTGGTGATGAAGATGGTACGGTGGAATTTGGGACAGTGTTTGAAGGGAGGGTGCCCGGGTGAACCACGGTTAGACCAGGCATGGCTATCGCGTGGGGAGACGTGTACTCGGGAGAGGTGTTAAGCGGCTCGACTTTATGGTATCTTGTAAACGGTTGCCGTGCGTGACTCCTTCGAGTAGCGTACGTCGTGTATCTCGGGTTTCGCCTGCAGGTGTAAATCGATTCGAATCGCCGTCCCTCGCGGTTATTGAGTACCACTTGTTCACTGCATCACATCGTAGTAAAAAGTGCACATGATGATGTTTATATGATGTTGTATTTCAATTAATTGTATTGCAGCCATGTATTGCTTAGTTAGGTTGCTAATATTTACATTTATGCAAGAACCCTCTTAATTTTGGCTAAAACATGAAAATAAGGATCAATTACTAGCGCCGTTTTTGCAATTAAATTTCAACCCTTGGTCAACCCCCTGCATAATAGAAGTCGGTCTTAGATGGCCAATTTGACGGGTAAGACTTGCTGAGTATTAGTTGCTCAGGGTTTCGCTGTTTAAAACTTTACTGCAGGTATTCCTGATTGCAACTTCTGCGGTTGCTGTGGGAAAGTAGTGTGGGAGGGAGAACCGCCCAAGGAGTGGTCCATTGAGTGGGTTCCCTCTTCTCCCCGACAGGAGCAAGGTGAGTGAGATCATGTCTACGGGCCGGACATGATTTCATTGTATATATGTGTCGTCGTGTGTTTCGCTTCCGCTGGTGTTTGTAATCGAATTTCGAACTCCTTTTATGTAAAATAAATCGACTTCGAAATGGAAATCCTATGTTAATTATGGAACCAATGTAATAACTGAACTTAATGTAAAATTATTTTATGTATGCTTATGTGTGTGGTCTATACATACTTGCTTCGCCAAGTATTTCCCGATTAAAGATCCTGGTTAGCTAACCCCTCATTGATTTGAGGCGGAATGCTACAGCTGGTATCAGAGCAAAGTCGGGTTGTACCACACTAATGAGCATTATTTTCGAAAACCACGCTTACGGTGAGGTACGGTATAGTCGGCCCTATATAAGGATGTTAGTGGTTAAAGGTGACAATTAGCGAGTCTTGCTTGAATAGGTTGATTGTTTTCTTTTCTTTTCTGAAATGTCGGCGAGATGAAAAGGTAAGATTTGTGGAGGCATGGGTCGTTGACCGCATGGCCGTTTTGTTGTTTTGATGGTGAGGCATGGATCGTTGATCGCATGACCGTTTTGGTTGTTTTGCTGAGGCATGAGTCATTTGACTTAATGGCCGTTTCGTTGTTTGTGGATCTTCTGCAGGTATTCTAACCACGTTAGAGGTCACACCATTTGCTAGTCTAACACGGTTGAGAGACGATTTCGTCACCGAGTCGCGAATGCCGCTATAACGGCGCCCTTTTCTTTTGGTGAGGAACGAATAACCTAGGTTAATAAAAATTGTTGCATTGCATTTGCATTTGACATGTTCATGAAAATAAGATGCAAGGAAACCTGGTTGCGTTCGTTAATATCAGAAATTGTAATGAAACAATCCATTCAAACGAATTTGAAATCATTCAAACGAAGAAGTCCAAATCTGCCGCCGGTCGAAAATTTCAGTCAACTTCAAAACGCTGTAACTCCTTCGTTTCAAATCCGATTGTCGTGTTTGAGCACTCTATGGAAAGATCTCAGAATTCTCTACAAGTTTGGTATGTAACTTTTTCTGTGATTCGTCCTGGAACCTGACGAAATCTGGTAGTTTTTGAGTCGAGTTCAGTCTGTCCCAGAGCAGAATTTTCAGCAGACAAAGGTCGAACTTTGAAATAGCATAACTTACTCTATACTGATTTGGTTGAGGTGAATGAGTACTTGTTGGAAAGCTATTGAAGTTATCTACAACTTTTCTAACTACCAAATTTTCAGTTTCTGCTCAGAAACTTGTCAGTTTTCGTTTTAGTAATCACTGCCAGTTTTCGACAGATTTGGTTACTTATGTGTTACAAGTTTTTGAAGTCCATGGTTAGAATTCCACAATTGTTAATCGTTGAATATGCTATATGTTAATTCCTTAACATGTTTTACTGCTGGGCATTATGGTTTGACTTTATCAAACTTGACCCCGCAGATGGCGTTCAACGATGTCCTGGCGGAAAACGCCGCTATGGCTGCACGCATCGCCGAACTGGAGGCTCAGCTCATGGAGTCCGAGCAGCGATGCATGGCGTTGCAGCGGGAGAACGAGCTGTTGAAGGAGGATGTGGATGACTTCCATGGGTTAGTGAAGGACCTCGCTGATGAGAAGGCTCAGATTGCTCAGGAGCACAATGCAGAAGTTAATCACCTACAGGTTCAGCTGCATGTGGCTCAGGCAAACCTTGCTCAAGCCCAGGATCAGATTCAGCACGTGCAGGCCGAGGCTGATGCAGCTCACGATGCTTTTGTTGAGCTGATTCAGATTCAAGTGGCGCACCACAACCCCCAGCCGCTTGCCATGGATGACCAGCACGTGGTGCAGGGCGCATCGGGTATCGACTACGAGCCACCGTCGACCCCGGTGGATGACGACGTGCTTTCTGACGCGGGCAGCAACATGCCTCGCGAGGAGTAGACTTCGTAGTAGGCCCCAAAGTAGCTAGCTAGTGTGTATAAATTAGGCTAGGAGTAACTTGACGGTCGACCGAACTTTACGAGTCCCGCAGCTTGCTATTTTGGAAAGTCGTTGCAAGCGAAGTTGTAAGCTAATGGTGACGGTTCGTACGATGCGAGACTTTAGAGTTAGCTTTTGGATGTCCCGTGCGGTGTATGGTAGCTGCACGCCGCCCTTTTGCGATGTGATATAGTGGGGAACATCCAGTGATCATGTTATGAAGTGTATGTTGCTAATGGAAGACAGTACTTGTGCTGAAATTATTATCTATCGTTGTCTGTTTACGAGTGTTTTAAATCTGAATTTACTGCCATGTATGCTTGGTAATTGTAATTACAGCATATATTTGACCATTATACCTTTTATCTAATGGTGCAATGTGTTATGGCAGATGGCAGACCCTCGTAGCGGACAGGTTCCTACGGAGGAGGGCGATACCTCTGCTCAACGTGATGGAGCACCACCGCCTCCACCACTACCGGGCAGCATGGAACACTTGCTCTCAACTCAGAATAATCTTCTCCGTCTGCTACTGGAGAACAACGCTCGCCAAGTGGGCCGAAATGGACCACCTCCTGAAACCACTTTTGCGGACTTTCTGGCTACTCATCCCCCGGTGTTCACCGAAGGAAGTGAACCGCTGGAGGCCGATCACTGGCTTCGCACCATCGAGTCCAAGTTTGGGCTCATTCGCTGCACCGAGTACCAGAAGACTCTGTTCGCGGCCCAGCAACTCCGTGGGTCAGCGGGCGCATGGTGGGCGAACTATGTGGAGACTCTTCCAGCTGGCTATCAAGTTCCATGGGCAGAGTTTCGTACAACTTTTCGTGAGCACCATATTCCACAAGGTCTCATGGATAGGAAGCTTCGTGAATTCCTGGATCTGAAACAGGGCAACAGTAATGTGCATGAATATTCCAGGAGGTTCAACCATCTGTCACAATATGCCTCTTATCATGTGGACACTGACGCAAAAAAGAGGGATTGTTTCCGCAGAGGGCTGAACACTAAGCTGCGTGATCGCCTGGCACTTCTCTCTAACTGCACCTACAATGAGTTAGTGAGTGCCGCGATCGTGCAGGAGGATGCTACACATGCCCATCAGGAGGAAAAGAAAAGAAAGCGTGTCGGTGGGAATTCATCCGGTTCCGCTCCTCCTCGGTACCGTTTGGCCATCACATCCCCCACTGGACAGCAGTACAGAGCCGCCATGCCACATGGTGGTGGACACCGTGCTCACTCCAATCAGCAGAGGAGTGTTTCTCAGGGCTCCAGCCAGCAGCGCTCTTTTACTTCTCGCCCGTCGCAGCAGAGTTCCCAAGTGGTGGCAGCAAATCCATACACTTGCTTTAATTGTGGCCGCACCGGTCACTTTTCAAAGGATTGCCGCTTCCCGAAGAAGTCACAGGGCAGCAGCAGTAACAACAGCAGCAGGCAGAGCTCTCAAGCATCTGTGAACAATCCCAAGAGTGGCCGTGTCAACCATACTACGGCCGAGGACATTCAGGACGGAGAACCAGTGCTTGCGGGTACGTTTTCCGCTCACAGCCACCCCGTCCTTGTGCTATTTGATTCGGGTGCAACGCATAATTTTATAAGCAGAGCATGTGTGAAAAGGTTGCATATCACCCCTACCACCCTAAAAGCACCGTATTTAATTACTTCGCCTGGTGGAAAGATATTCGCCACGCAAGGGATTTTTGCCTTGCCTATTATTTTAGAGGGTGTGGCATATCCGACAAACCTTATCATTTTGGATGGACAAGGCTTGGATATGATATTGGGTATGAAGTGGATGAAGTATCACAAAGCCGTGCTGCACATTGATTCGCGGGAAATCCATTTGGACTCCCCCATCAATGGATCCGCCGTACTTAGGTTGCCTGTTTTACCAACTAGAGGCCCCCTAGTTCACAACACCACCGGTAAATGTCTTGAAGAAATTCCAGTGGTTTGTGAATATCCCGATGTGTTTCCAGAAGACTTACCGGGTTTACCACCCGACCGGGATGTGGAATTTAGGATTGACTTGCAACCGGGAACCGCCCCAATATCCCGACAACCGTACAAGATGGCACCAAATGAGTTAGCAGAGTTAAAGAAACAACTTCATGACCTTTTGGACAAGGGTTTTATTCGCCCAAGTTCTTCTCCCTGGGGTTGTTCGGCACTTTTTGTGAAGAAGAAGGATGAGTCACTGCGGTTATGTGTGGATTACCGACCGCTGAACGCCGTCACTATCAAGAACAAGTATCCTCTTCCGCGGATTGATATCTTATTTGATCAATTGGTGGGTGCAAAGGTCTTCTCAAAAATTGACCTTCGCTCCGGCTATCATCAGATTAAAATTCGGGCTGAGGATATTCCAAAGACAGCTTTTTCTACGAGGTACGGTCTATACGAGTATCTCGTTATGTCTTTTGGACTAACAAATGCTCCAGCCTATTTCATGTACTTGATGAACTCGGTGTTTATGCCGGAATTGGATAAGTTTGTGGTGGTATTCATTGACGACATCCTAATCTACTCCAAGTCAGAAGAAGAGCATGCTGAGCATCTCCGTATTGTACTCCAGAGACTCCGTGATCACAAGCTGTATGCAAAATTCAGCAAGTGTGAGTTCTGGTTGAGAGAAGTACCTTTCTTGGGCCACATTGTTTCCGACGAAGGTATTTCAGTGGATCCAAGTAAAGTGCAAGAAGTGCTAAATTGGAAGGCTCCTGCATGTATTAAGGATATCCGTAGTTTTCTTGGGCTTGCAGGATATTATCGGAGATTCATCCCCAATTTCTCCAAAATTGCAAAGCCTATGACGGAGCTGCTGAAAAAGGCAATCAAATTTCAGTGGAATGGCAAATGCGAAGAAGCTTTTCAAACTCTCAAGAAACATTTGACCACCGCCCCGGTGTTAGCTCAACCCGATGTCACTAAACCATTTGATGTTTATTGTGACGCCTCGGGCACAGGTTTGGGCTGTGTTCTAATGCAAGACGGTCGTGTCATTGCGTATGCGTCACGACAACTAAGAAGACATGAGCAAAATTATCCTACTCATGATTTGGAATTAGCCGCAGTTGTTCTTGCTCTGAAGATATGGAGACATTATCTGCTGGGAAATTTGGTTCACTTGTACACCGATCACAAAAGTTTGAAGTATATTTTCACACAACAAGAGCTGAACATGAGGCAAAGAAGGTGGCTTGAATTGATCAAAGACTACGAGTTGGAAATCCATTACCACCCCGGAAAAGCCAATGTGGTTGCCGATGCTTTGAGTCGGAAATCACATTGCAATAATCTGGAGGTTCGCAAATTGGATCATGCCGTATGTTGCGACCCTAGTGAACCCAGCCTCAGGATTATCCCTCATGGTGCTTTGTATAATCTCGCTCTCATCCCCACCCTGCGGGAGGAGATTATCGCTGCACAAAAGAGAGATAAAGGGATGGAACATATCCGGCGAAGACTAGAATCTGGTGATGTCAAGTGTTTCCGACAAAATGAGGATGGAGTGTTATGGTTCAATGACCGACTTGTCGTGCCCAAAGATATGGAGCTGCGAAAGAAAATTTTGGATGAAGCTCACTTGTCCAAATACTCTATTCACCCCGGTAGCAACAAAATGTATCAAGATCTGAAGACCAAATTTTGGTGGACGCGCATGAAGCGAGAAGTGGCACGATATGTGGCTGAGTGTGACACTTGCCAGAGAATCAAGGCGGATCATTTAAGAAAAGCCGGTCAGCTGCAACCATTGAGTATTCCGTCATGGAAGTGGGAGGATATTAGCATGGATTTCATTGTCGGGTTACCCCTCACTGCTCGAAAGCATGATTCTATATGGGTTGTAGTGGACCGATTGACAAAGTCGGCCCATTTCATTCCGGTCAACACTAGATACTCTGCCAAGGTATATGCCCAGTTATATATCTCGCGTATACTGTGTTGGCATGGAGTGCCGAAGACCATCATATCCGACAGAGGACCTCAGTTTGTTGCTCGCTTTTGGGAGCAGTTACATGCATCACTGAAGACCAAGTTAATTCGAAGCTCAGCTTATCACCCTCAAACCGACGGACAAACTGAGCGAGTAAATCAGATACTCGAGGATATGTTGCGAGCATGTGTGTTATCTGAAGGTGGCAATTGGGATGATCATTTACCATTGGCGGAGTTTGCATATAACAACAGCTATCAAGAGAGCATCAAAATGTCTCCATTTGAAGCTCTTTATGGCCGATCGTGTCGTACTCCCTTGAACTGGTCAGAACCTGGAGAAAGGGTGAATTTTGGGCCTGATTTGATAGCAGAGGCCGAAGAAAAAGTCCGCCGTATTCAAGCAAACTTAAAGGCCGCAAAGTCCCGTCAAGCTAGTTACGCCGATAAGAGGCGCCGCCCTTTGGAATTTCGACAGGATGATCACGTATATCTTCGTGTGTCGCCAACCAAGGGTGTTCAGCGCTTCGGAGTCAAAGGGAAGCTTGCTCCCCGCTATATCGGCCCATTCAAGATTATTGAAAAATGTGGACCCGTTGCATACCGTTTGGAATTGCCAGAAAAGTTATCAGGAGTACACAATATCTTCCATGTATCTCAACTCAAGAAATGTTTGAAGCCTCCTATTGATGTGGTACTCGATGATGTGGAAGGCTTGCAAGATGATCTCACTTATTCCGAGTATCCCGTCAAAATTATCGATCAAAAGGATCGAGTGACTCGCAACAAAACCATTACTTTCTACAAAGTGCAATGGAGCAATCACTCGGAAGAAGAGGCTACATGGGAACAAGAGGATTTTCTCAACTCCAAGTTTCCGAACTTTCTAGCTTCGCAATCGAGGTAAAGCAAACAAACTTTTACCCCCTCTTTTCCGCACTTTTGCAAATCTCGGGACGAGATTTTCTTAAGGGGGGAGGGCTGTAACATCCCACTTTATTTAAGTCCCTGATCAAGTTACTAACCTCAATTAGTGAAAATGATCAAGAGAAATCAAAGTTAAATGAAAAGGAATTCAAAATCACTTCAAATTGGAGAATTTCTTTCAAACAAGCATTTGAAGTACAACTTTAAAATTTTCTATACAAGTGGGCCCAAATGAAAAATTCCTCAGCATCCAGGGGCTAAAAGAGAATTTTGGAGATTTTTGGAGATTTTTCTGCAAAAATCTAAAGGCTCAAATAAATGCTTGTACTTTTTCAAACTTTAACTTTGAATGAATTTTAATTTGAAATCCAAGCCGATCTAGCAAAGGTGCCAGTTGACAAAGTTGTTCCTCTCACTGAAATCTTCCAAACCTGAATTTTTCGTGATTTTTGGAGCTCGGGAAGATCGAATTTAAATCAAAACAGTTTAAACCGAGGAAATTCACCAAAATTCGAAAAATGGAAAAATGTTACTGTAGCCGCCAAGTGTCGCCGCCGGCGACGCCTCCCTCTCTCACTGCCCATTCCGGCGACTGTGGCCGCCGTCCTTCCCGTACGAGCCGCCTAACGTCGTCCTCATCCATCCCCCCTCGTCCCTCGACCGAGTCGTCGTCGTTCCGTCGCTCATTTCGCTCGGAAGCCAAGCGCCATCGCCGCCGTTTCGAGCTCACCGCCGCACCGCCGTGTCAGCCACTTCCGCGTCTCGTTGCCAGCAGCGAAAGTGCGCGCAAGAGCCCCCTCAAGCGGCTGCTCCCCTCGCTGAAGCCCCTCTCCGAGCCTAGTGTGATAATCGTCAAGAAATCAACCATGGCCGGAGTTTGAGCAATCTCGTCGTCGACGTGAAATTCGCCTCGCTTGGTGAGCCGCTGCTCGATTCCTTTCGCACGTATCCTCCTTCATACGTTGCGCACTCAGGGGAGTAATTTTGTCGATGGTTTTGCAGTAAATCCGCCGGTCTCACCTTTCTTCTCCGACGACGTCCGCCGGACCGGGCTGCCCTCCCCGTGAACTCCATCTTCCCGGCCACCTCGTCGAGCTCACGTTGCACCAGAAGGTTCCCCTCATCGAGGTGAAGCTCGTGCTCCCTCTATCTCTCCCCCTCGTCGTCTTTCCTCGCCGGACCACCGCGTCGCCATGGCCGCCGCCGCTGTCACCGCGTCGAGCTCAGCTCCCGGGTGCGCGCGCGTGTCCGTGGAGGTGTTTCGGGGTCGTCTCGATGCCCTAAACACGAGGCCGCTTGGTGTGCACGAGGAATCGCCGCCGTTTGGCCGGAACAGGTGCCGTGCCATTGCCGGCGTCGTGCGCACGCTGGACACTGCTACAGTGATCCTTTTCTATTTTTTTCCTTTGAATTATTCCAGATTTTGGCCAAACTTGTAAATTCGATAGAAATTCGTAGAAAAATCGTAAAAATGCAAACTCAAGTGTTCTGGAATCCTTGAAGTGAGAGCTATCCAGTGGTGCAACATGAACATCTGAATTCTTTTCAGTTATTTTTATAAAATTCAAAGAAGAGAATCAGGAAATAAATTCTATAAAAAGATCTGTAAGTGCAAAAATTCTAAATTTTGGCATGCACACTCCTAGTAGCTTAACTGAACATCTCACCAAGTGGCATCTTGAAATTCATCTGGTTTTAGGAGTAATTCCAGTTTCCAGTTGCTAACAAAATCTTTTATATAATTTTGTTCCTGCATCTTTTTGCACCAAATTTTGAATATGTCACTGTACCCAGGATGAAGTTGCTAAATAAAAATGCTAATGTAATTTTTGATCTTCCAGAACCCTTTTTAAAGATTTTGGAAGAAGATCTCTTTTACGCGTACGGAAATTCCTAAATCCAAAGTAATTGTACAAATCACTTGGGACCAAAATGCGAAAATCAAATGTTTGGACATGCCAGCATGTTGCATTTGCATCATTGCATCTCCATGTCATATTTGTCAAGGAAGTTCCATGAACTATCTTTGATCTTGTGTATTTTGTTGCATGCATTTAGGAACCGACGCCGGACTCGAGGACGTGGAGATCGTGACCGAGGAGACCGGTGCTGACTTGAACGCGCTTGCGTGTGCTAACCACCAGCCCCAAGGCAAGCCCCGGTGCACTCCTATGTTTTCAAAGTTTTACGTTCTCTCACATGTATTTCGTGTCGTGAATTGTGCATTTAAGTTTAGGAGTTGTATGGAACCGTAGATGCAATTATCTTACATACTCCTATGGGCGGGTTTAGTGTTTAGACAGCCACGCAATAGATTTCCGCTATGCTTAATAGGGATGTTTCATCGGTAGAACATTGAGTGGTATGGAGACCGCTCGGTGTTTTGGGACCGGGTTTACTTTATGTCCTCACATGATGATGATAATGAATTTGAGACCGAACGGGGAAGTTTCATGTGTAGGTTGAGGTGACAAGGCTCGCCTTGCTCGCCATAGCCCCGTTTGTGTTGATTGAGGACCGGTCGTTGTGGCCCCGCTGAGCAAGTTTGAACAGTACCGGATGCATGCTAGGAGAATGGGAACTAGTAAACTTAGTAGCTCGATGCTATATTGTTGGACGTGAACCCACCTCTCTTTTGGTGATGAAGATGGTACGGTGGAATTTGGGACAGTGTTTGAAGGGAGGGTGCCCGGGTGAACCACGGTTAGACCAGGCATGGCTATCGCGTGGGGAGACGTGTACTCGGGAGAGGTGTTAAGCGGCTCGACTTTATGGTATCTTGTAAACGGTTGCCGTGCGTGACTCCTTCGAGTAGCGTACGTCGTGTATCTCGGGTTTCGCCTGCAGGTGTAAATCGATTCGAATCGCCGTCCCTCGCGGTTATTGAGTACCACTTGTTCACTGCGTCACATCGTAGTAAAAAGTGCACATGATGATGTTTATATGATGTTGTATTTCAATTAATTGTATTGCAACCATGTATTGCTTAGTTAGGTTGCTAATATTTACATTTATGCAAGAACCCTCTTAATTTTGGCTAAAACATGAAAATAAGGATCAATTACTAGCGCCGTTTTTGCAATTAAATTTCAACCCTTGGTCAACCCCCTGCATAATAGAAGTCGGTCTTAGATGGCCAATTTGACGGGTAAGACTTGCTGAGTATTAGTTGCTCAGGGTTTCGCTGTTTAAAACTTTACTGCAGGTATTCCTGATTGCAACTTCTGCGGTTGCTGTGGGAAAGTAGTGTGGGAGGGAGAACCGCCCAAGGAGTGGTCCATTGAGTGGGTTCCCTCTTCTCCCCGACAGGAGCAAGGTGAGTGAGATCATGTCTACGGGCCGGACATGATTTCATTGTATATATGTGTCGTCGTGTGTTTCGCTTCCGCTGGTGTTTGTAATCGAATTTCGAACTCCTTTTATGTAAAATAAATCGACTTCGAAATGGAAATCCTATGTTAATTATGGAACCAATGTAATAACTGAACTTAATGTAAAATTATTTTATGTATGCTTATGTGTGTGGTCTATACATACTTGCTTCGCCAAGTATTTCCCGATTAAAGATCCTGGTTAGCTAACCCCTCATTGATTTGAGGCGGAATGCTACAATAAATGTTTGCATTATATTCATTAATGTGTTACATTGTTTGTCAAAAATTAATCCCTTTCTCTTGCAGGTTCGTGAACGATAAAGGAATGGTTGTTGAAAGGTTTTTGGGTCTTCAACACGTGCCAGATACAACATCAAATGCTCTGAAAAAAGCTTTGCTTCAGATGCTTTCTAGATATGGATTAGTTGTAGCTAGACTAAGAGGACAAGGCTATGATGGAGCGTCTAATATGAGAGGTCAATTCAATGGTTTACAAAAACAAATTCGTGATGAGAACCCTTATGCTTTCTATGTTCACTGCTTTGCTCACCAACTACAGCTAGTTATTGTTGCTGTCACATCTTGTTGGTCATCATTTTCGGATTTCTTCACTTATGTCGGGTTGATTGTGACAAGTGCTAGTTCATCTTGTCAGAGGAAAGATAAGTTAATTGCAAAGCATCGTGATAGTACTTTAAGCAAGTTGGTCAGTGGTGAAATTGTTTCAGGAAAAGGCAAGCATCAAAGCACAACCTTGGTTAGGCCTGGAGATACAAGGTGGGGTTCTCATTACACAACATTACTTCGCATTGAGTCAATGTGGGATTCTGTGATTAAGGTGCTGTCCGGCATTCATGAGGATGAGCGCAATCCCGGTAGAGCAGCTGGTTTGGTTCGCAAAATGGAGTGCTTTGACTTTGTTTTAAATATGAAGTTCATGTTGAAAGTGCTTCGCATTACAAATGAATTATCTCTCCTCTTACAGAGAAAGGATCAAAATATTGTTGAGGCCATGTCATTGCTTGTGGATGTGAAGACACGTTTGATGAATTTCAGAAATGAAGGATGGCAGCCATTATTCGAAGAAGCCAAATCATTTTGTGATGCCAAAAAAATTCCAATGCCAAATATGAATGAGGAAGTACCAAGATGGGGTCAATCAAGGCTTGATGGAAACTTGATCACTCTAGAGCATCACTATCGTGTTGATACTTTCATTGTTGCTCTTGATTCTATCATCACAGAGATGGATCATCGCTTCAATGAGGTATCCTCAGAGTTACTTGTTTGCTTCTCTTGTCTCGACCCAAGAGACTCATTCTCCAGATTTGACATTGATAAGCTTGCCCGTCTAACGGAGATCTATGATAAAGATTTCTCCGATGATGACCGTTCTTATATAAGAGATCAGCTTGAGCTTTTCCTTGTGCATGTGTCAAGAGTTGATGATTTTGTTGTATGTCATGATTTTGGAAGTCTAGCAATGAAGATGGTTGAAACAAGGAAAAATATTGCTTTTCCATTGGTCTATCGTCTCATCGAGTTAGCATTGCTTCTTCTAGTGGCCACCGCATCAGTTGAAAGAGCCTTCTCTGCTATGAAAATAATCAAAACTGATTTGCGCAATAGGATGTCTGATGAGTGGCTCAACGACTTGGCATTATGCTACATTGAGAAGGAGATTTTTAGAAATCTTGACTTCGATAAAGTTAAGAAGAGGTTTCAAGCTATGAAAAAACGGAGAATGGAATTGCCCAAGCCACCTAAAGCTAGAAGACCAAGGAACCAAGAAATGCCTAGTACCAGTTAGTATTTTACAGTGGTATGTCTCTAGTTCTTTTCTTGAAATATTTGATCTAGAAGTGTTTTTTACTCTTCACATATGATGCACTGTCTTAATCTTTGTCTATTCCATTTGTTTGTTATGAATGGTCTATTTTTATGCTATTTTTATGTGCATATAGTGCGTATATGCACTTATTTTTTTTCATAGTTAAGCTTTCCTTAATCGTCTGCCCTACCAAAGAAAAATTCCTGGGTCCGCCACTGCTATGGTAGGAGGTCAGGTGAGTAGGTGACCATGCACCATTAAAGTCTCAGGGCGTTTGCTATTTGCCAAGGATGGTTTATGGTTAAGTAGGATCACCTGCTGGTAGGAGGTCAGGTGAGTAGGTGACCATGCACTAAATCTATCTATATTCTCTCTCTGATGACCAAGAGTCAAGCTAGTTTTTTTTTCCGGTCCTTTTAAATCATGATCAAGAGAGAGAAAACATGTATGTACCAAGTGAGTATGCATCCATATAATGATATTGTACAATTTATGCGCTTAACAAAAGTCTAAAAAACTGTTGCTGATATTTTACACACTACAATTGTCCCATGCATGTGCTATCTGAAAAGGAAAAAAGTTGTGGCTGTCTGAAAAAGAAAAATAGTTGGCATGTACATATATCTTTTTATTTGTATAGTTGTGTTTTCTCTATATTTTTCTCTGGCACTATGATAAAAAGAATGTACACACAAATGCCCCAAGGTCCAGTATATTTAAATTTAATCTACCGAATTTTGTAAGGATCTTTCAAAGTGTGCACTGTAGAACTCGAATAGATCCCTACGTGTTCCATCGGGGATAGGTTTCAGGGTACCTGCACAGTTTTAGTTTGAAGGAACTTGAATAAGCTCTTTATGTTTGTATTCTAATTACATTTTGGATTCATATAGTAATAGCTCCACAAAATTAGGCCAATTTGAATGTCATAGAACATCTCATTTGACGCTGTATTTCACTGAGGAATGTATCAAAATGTTGCATTTTGCTGCAGAGCACAAAAATTTCATGCTAACCAATAGACACCCCTTTTCATCTCTCCTACAGTCTCACCAAACAAAAAACAGAGACTGTCTTCATTCCTTCAACAAGATATAAAGTGGGACGATTCCATCCCATCTCACATTGTCCCCAAACAAAACACATCCTTGATGAATAGATTAGGAGGTGCTTTGAATTTTTGGAGGCTTCCTAAATGCAATATTCATTTAGGCAGAGCCCCCCCACCACCCCAAAAAAAAAAAACCAGATTTCAGACTCAGAATTCTTTTTTAGGCGAACAGCAAGGGAGCCCCTACTTAATTTTTCAATTATATAAAGAGTTTATATACATGGTACAAGGTTGTAGGCCCAAAAAGAGACCCTAACACAAAACGCTAATCGAGATTACTCAACCAAAGCTCCAACGGCCGCTTGTTTTTTTTTCCCTTCACTCGTAGAATAACTAGAGCAAGCTCGTCCTTGAACACTTTTTTCCAACGGCTTAAAGATAAAGAACCACCATAAAAATGATTGAATTTCTATGGCACCAGATTGTCCATGCTGCAACCATATCACGATCTCTCTGAAGATTCTTGATCCAAAATCACGTTTGCATTGCAGGATCATGCGTGTCTTGAGCCGATAAATGTGTATCCCAAGTGATGTTAAGAAATCTCCAACACCATTGAGAGAAGGAACAGTCAGAAAAGAGATGCAACAATGTTTCTTCAGCTTGTCCTGTGCATACAGCATAAGGCACAGTTATAGCATGGAAGAGTTCTTTTTTTCCTTCGTAGCAAATTAATTCCTGGTGTTTAGTCTCAGACTTGGCACGGGTATTCCATTTATAACTAATTATTCTTTCAATGTGAGGTGACGTTCCCATCAACAACGAGGTGCCTCCAGTGACTTCATGAATATCAAGATCAAGCCAAGCCAGTCTTTTAGAGACGCTTATAGGGGCAGGGTATACGTGCATGTGTTCATATATAGGGGCGAGTACTCGTGCACGTTTATGAGTGTCTGCATCTATATTTGTTACTTCACAAAAGATAGAAAGAAATAAATGTGGTATTCATGATTTAAAACTGTATGAATATAATTCTCTTATTTATAAGAAGTTCCTCAAGTTGAATTTGAACATTACATGTTCATGTTACTAAAAATGTTTTTTATAATTCAGATACCAAAATAGGTTTCAAATTATGATATTATGAAATTCAAATATTTATGTGATTTTAAATGGGATGCCAACCTTGTAATTTCAAAAATAATAAATTGAATTCAAATTTGATGTTGCCTATTTAGATTTGAGGTTTCAAAATGTTTATGAAATTTAATATAATTTTCATAATTGAAAAATCTGAATTTGTAAGGGAGGACGCATCAACTACTCTCTCCATTCTTTTTTTGATATAGTTTCAGACAAGAATTTTTAGCTCAATCATTTTGTACTAGCCACAAGCTAAAAATTCTTGTCCTAACACCATCATTTCAAGAAAAGAGGGAGTACTATCTTTCATCCTCATCAATTTTCTTAGTGCCCAACATCAAAACGACCCACTTTGAGCAGCTAGTGCACCTATACAAATTGTAACAACACACAATGTCCTAGAGCAAAATTTGCCAAACAAATTGAATGACATGCATGCGTATGTAGAACGATCCCTCCTACAATGTACATGAATTTCCACGTAGATAGCTTGATACTACTATATCCGCATGTTTATAAATGTTTATAAATCCTCAAAGAAAAAAACTCCCTCGATGGTAAGTTTCATTTTTTCTGATTTCATAGGCAAATCAAAGCATTTATTTATTACTCTATGGTGTTGGGAGAGGAACTCATGAAACTCAATCACCTCAATGGGGTTTCAAAGCTGAAAATAGTATAAGGCTACTACCGATGGGAGGTTTCATTTTGTTGTTTTCAAAAGTGCCATATAAGCAAGATGTCATTTAATTGATGAGTGAATAGGCTATAAGCAAGATGACATTGTATAGCCTATTCACTCATCACTTATTCTGGCTGGAAACAAACGGAAAGAATAAGCAAGATGACATAGAGACTTTGCTAAATAAGTCTGCCGGTCGATAACCCGAAGCATAATAGTTCAATTAGCTGCCTGTGCTGCCGGCCTTCTTGGAATGGCGTTCCAGACTGCACGTTCCTTGATGACCGAGTCCTGTCACTCCCAGAATTCAGGGTTTCCCTGGCCCTGTAATATTTTAGTGAGAGATATAATTTTTTTCTTGGCGGTGCAATATATTTGCATCGTCTCTACCCCTATTTGCATCCATCGTCTCGACCCCTGAAGACTTACCTAGCTATTAGTAAATGTTTCTTGCCTACAATCTGTCTGGTGACGTTGCAAGATCTTGACCTGTCTGTTGGCTGTCGCACCGAAACGCACTATTATCATATATATATAAACCCCAACCCGTGGTCCAATCCATGCCTTACACTCACCAGCTCCTTGCTCCATCACAGTCTTCCTCTCCTCCATTTATCTTCGTTCGAATCTCATCTGCTTAATTTGCTTTTGTTTCCATGTCTACCCTGCAACTCGATACCAATAACAACAATGGTGCCGCCACCGTGATCGCTATGGACGTGATCAGCGAGCTCTTGGGCTCTGTGGACGAGCCAATAGTCGACGGCGCCGCCTCAATGCAGCTTGAGAGGCTGCTCTTTTTATCAGGGTTCTTCACTCTGGCCATGGATTTGGGTACTGTGCTTTACAAACCACCCCAGGGAGTGGTGTTCGAGCACCACAAGCTCGCCTACTACCTCACCCTCGCCGGCATTTCCGCTGCTGGGCTCGCGGAGATCGCCGCCGCATTCTGCCTGTCATGGCACGGCCAGGCCCGCAGCGCGTTCGCGAGGGCCGTCCTCTACGCGTCCGTCATTCCCCTGGTCGTCGTCACGGCTCTCGGCGGCTTCTCCATCCTCGTCAAGTCCTAGTTTTGGCAGAGAACACTGTGTGGGTGTTTGCTATGGCCGCCATATATAGCTGCGTGTGGTGTGGGCTCGGCATGTACGTATATGTTCTTCTACATGTCACCTCCATGGGATTTTGATAAATGCGTCGTGGACAACTTGATATATGTGATTCGTTCCATTTTCCTAGCAGGGGTTGAAATGGGTGACCCTCTCTAATGGCACCCTACAAATATTATTAATTAAAAATAATGAACACAAATTCTCCAAAACGATCCAACTTCTCGCTAATCTAATGGCCCTAATGCATGGCACCCTTCATACAGCTTCACTGCTTAGGGCCATCATGTTCGTTTGAATGCATGGGGAATGAAATCTGAACCGGTTGAGCTAGCTGCAAATGCAACGCCCTAGCTTGGTTGCACTTGCAAGCCATTGATGGGAGCCTAGTGCAGTTTGAGGTCGAAACTAGCACTCTGTCACTTGTTTGCAATAAATTATTTTACTACAATCTCTACCACACCAATATGCTCAAAGTCACTCTAAGGTTTTTTACACAAAATTAATATATACTTTCAGATCGTTATATCTTCAGTATCTTTTACCGTCAAATGCTTAAGAGTAAACATGTGGTGTCCGAACCACAAGTAAAAAGAAATGGTGTTGCCGTTCAGTCCTCCCAGCAGCAGAGTGGCCTTATTCATATATCAAAAATCGGCCTTTTGCTGGGAGAAATTGTGGCACTGCGGTGACGCAAGCCGTTTGAATGGAAAGACCGGAAGACTTCTGCTGCCACTGCTCGTCGTCCATCTCGACCTGCACCATTTTTTAGATTATTATTAGGATATGTTACGCCCGCCTTGAGGTTGGAGTGGACAACAGCAATATAATGGTGCCACATCAATCAACATAAACACGGGCGAAGTTCTTGGACACCTCGACGCGTCTACGTGCGTATATGGTTGCTGCAAGGCCAGGGATTAGAAATGGGTGTCACCACCATGTATAGTCGTGGATATATGTGTGATTCATTGCATTTGCCCCCTAGAGTTAAAATGGGTGCCTTATTGGTAATCCCCAATCTTTAGTAGTTATAAAAAATGAACACGTTCACCAAAACGATTCCACTTATTAGTTAGTTGCATGGCACATACCTTGTCTTCTTCCTAGATTGTTCTGTAAAACAAATGGGCCGGGGTAATTATATATGCGTGCCCGGGGGTTTCGAGTTCTTCATGCAGCTTAACTACTCCATCTAGATTTCAGGGTTTCGATTGACGTAAAAAAAATCAACTTTGATTGACACTATTGGTAAAAATTAAATTATTTATGTATAAATAATTGGATATATATGATAGTCTTACAATGAATCTAGTAAAAGTAGTTTTAGTCGAGCTCAATGATTTTTTATTTTTTTGCTACCAATAGTTCTGGTTGAAAATTGGCTTTGTTGACGGAAATTCTACCCTTTTTTAAAGTAGATAGAGGGAGAAGACGCAAAATGCAACACCCTAGCTTGTTTGCAACCATTGATGGGAGTCTAATCCAGTTTTCTAGGTTATTAAAACTAGCATTCTATCAGTTGTCTGCGATAAAATTTTTAAAACGTGGACCACAAAATGTGCTCAAAATTTAGTTTTTACAAAAATGTTACATGTATGGAATGTTCATGATATATGCTCACAAATGCTTGAGGGGAATAATGATGTGAAGGCTGAATTTTTGGTGCCCAAAACTACAACTACCGTGTGCCTGTGTTGGAGTTCAGTCACTCTCAGGAGCCAAGTTTATGGATGGGCCTTTTGCTATTGGAGAAATTGTGGCACAGCTAGCACTGACGCGAAAGACGCAATCTGCTCGTCGTCGTCGGTCTCGAAATTGTGGCACAGCTAGCAGTGACCGAAAGACGCACTCTGCTCGTCGTCGATCTCGACCTGCACCCAATACTTAGATTAAAATTAGGAGAGGATCAATAACAGCTGTCGTTGTTCTGTCTTAGACTAGTAAAAATGCACGTGCGCCACGCACGTGTCCGACCAAATGACATCACTTGGCAGGACTATATCATAAATAAAAATAATATGATGTACTGTGTACGTATCATAAAAAAACACTTCTGACACATCATTGCATTTAAGTACCATAACAACATTAACACGACAAGCTCAAGATGATAATTGAATGAAAACAGATGCAAACATGGCCATATATAACACTATTTTTACTAAAACAATGAGCAGTCACATTACAAGAAGACTGAAGATGCTAGTTAATATTCAAATGCATACCATGTTAGCCCAGATGAGCTCAGCTCAGGTATTTCAACATAAAGTAATGCCGTGTCGTGAGCTACCGAAGAAGAAGAGGATCGTCATCATACCGCCCGCGATTCCCAAGGTCCTATGTGCGGCAGCATGAGCTTCATCCGATCTTTGATCCCAGCTGTAATGTAATGCGTTCATTCTTTCTGAACAAATAGAGCTTGTTGATTGTAACGGCCCTTGTAAATTGTAATGCAATGAGATTTTGTGAATATATCGAGATGTTAATTACTGCTGTTCTTTTGAGTGAACTCGATCTACTTCCATCTTTATTCCCCACTGTTCAGTTTATATCCTCCATGTTCTTGCCGTTCGATCTAGTGTTCAACCTACCGTCGAAGAACACCCACATCAGACAACAGTTTTCGGCCTCACCCAATGCTGCGTAGGATGCTCCAACTCCAAATAATCTTACTCACATGTGGCGGGTCGAGACATAATTTGAGAGTGGTGGATAGATAGAAAGAGCTGAAAGAACCACATACGCAATCCAAGGGTCGATAGTAGCACACTTCAAAATTCAGGAACCTAGGATGCAACCCTCTGCCAGTGCACTTCCTCTAGCGACTCACTTACACCCATTCTTCAGTTAGCTATACAATTCAGGGACTTTCATAAAGCTTTCAGCGTCACCATGGAAATCAAGCCTTCTTAATACTCGATTATTTCATTATTTAATTATCGACAGTTTGAAACATCGTTCTGCGACGCTTTATTACATCAGAGCAACACGTGCTACTGTACATTTGGACACCCAACAGCCATATACAAGTCAACCAAAATGGAGAACACAAGCAGAAATGCTGCCGGGCCACTCTGTTCGGCAACATAACTGGTATTGTGGTAATGCAAAACTACATGGTAACACGGGTACTACACGTAGTCCATCCTTTTGGGGAGATTTATGCCAGCTCGTGCAAGGAGGTCATTAGCTCTTTTTCCAGCTGAAGAAATAACCTCCTCCTTGACCAGAAAAATAAAACAGACACAACATGTCATCAGTACTGGTCTTAGTTATTTGTTGTCTGCAATGCACAGACATGGTTTGTAGTCAAGTAAACTGCAGACACTAAACATTTAGCTGGCGTATTAGGATCTGCAGAGTACATTCCGGCACAGTTTTCATAGTTCCAGCATTGTTTTTCCTAGTTAAGCTAGTTTGTGATAATGTTATACCATAACAAAACGAAAAGAAAATGTACTGCTGAACCACCTGGCATAAGGAGGAAGTTATTTTCCATGTGTATCTAGTGTGATTGATGTCTAATGCCTATTATTTATTTATTTATTTCATTTATTTTCCTTTCATCTCTCACTGTCATCATTAATCAGAAGTTGCTGTATTAAAAACATATGATTCATAATTTTATTAATGGTCCAATAATATTAATAGTAACAATCCAAGGTGCTTTAAGATTTGGTTGAGTACATGAAGTATGATAAAAGCAAAGCAGTAATATACCTCATTGATATTCATGATCTTATGATCCTTCATAATCCACTGACCATTGCACATAACAGATTCAATATTCTCTGTCCTCATACAATAGACAATATTGGCAATGCTGCAAATAATGAAAAGATAGGTGTTATGCCAAAAAAGCTCACAACATTATTGGCTTAATTAACCATACAGACCTCAAGTAACAACAAAACCTGCTAATTACGGCTGTAGAAAGTCTAGAATAGAGAAGATGATAAATATACACCACAAAACAAGCATATTTACACTGAAGAAAATCATTGATACACCCCCCAAAAAAAAGTGCAAAACAAGCTATGATATGAAAATGCTAGCAGTATACCAATATATCTCGTGCCAGTTGTAGTTACTTCCTTAACCTGCATATTGTTCTAATATCAACAAGACAAAAGTAGCTCCAATAATTAACAAGACAAAAGTCGTTGTGACGGTACTTAGCTTTGATTGTGGGGGTTATCGGCAGCCACATGAATGAATATTTCATAACAGCTCCAATGATTTACACTCACAATTCACTTTTTGGGCTGATGTATGTAACTTTCTGAGAGCAGGGTAGATGAAAACCAAAGGACACGAACTACTTTTGCTTGTAATATTGTCCTCAAGTCTTCCCAGTAAACTCACACTTGCCAGCAATTTCCACAACTCAAATAGCAAATACCTGACAAAGCGAATTTTATGTTGAATTTGCTGGAACACTTTCAACTGAATACTGGAGCAAACCATTGCAAACAAACATGACCCGACTCTTTTGTCCTGGCTCAAATGCATTCTTTCATGCCGAACTAACTTCAGCCTCCCCGCAAAGTGCTCCACTTCTATGCACAATGAGAACATAAAATTATTAGTTTTATTAACCTCAACAACTTTAGGCAGTTCCTTTCTTCGGTCGATTCATATATTAAAAAGAAAAGCTCAAAATAGATGCGAAGGTCAACAAAAAAAAACTAAGCATCAAATAAGCATAAGAAAATATTAGGTGGAATTAGGTGGAAATCCAGGGAGAAAGTACATGAAATAAGCATAAGAAAATATTAATAATAAAGATCTTCCATAAGTTACACAAAGGGGCATTTATTCAGAGATCATCTATAGTACAGTCAATAAATTCAGTATTTCACATAATTATTTTTTCAGTATTACATCTGAGATCGACGAAATATTGTACCATGAAAAAATTATTGTACTGCATTTTACTGTAAAATACCAATTATGCACACATCACTACATGCATAATATCGCTGAACAGTATGCACAATATTATCAGGTGAAAAGATAGGACAACATACACGATGGTAAAATGTATCTTCAGATTGTCATATCGATCATGTACCTTGCTCTATTCAAATGCTTCTGATTTAATTAACCATTTGCATATGTAGTCAGCCCTGATGTCAGCTGAAAATGAAATCCAAAAACAACTGTTATTAGAAATTGATTCCAGAAATTCATGAATTATTAGCAGACCAGATTGTCCTCTCATAATTGTGGTGCCCAATTCGGCTCAACACAGTCACAGTCCATACTCCACCCCGCCCAAAACTCCAAAAGGCCAAGCTAAACCACAGAAATCATGATTAGTTTCTGTCTCCATCGAGAAGTCACAGGATGCGAAGAAAGTGGCACTGATCGAAACAATCACAACATTGATCCCAGGCCACACGAACGCACCAGATGAATACATAAAAATTCTTGGTTCCCAATTGCAGGGATTGATTGAACGAACCTGCTAGCAGTCCGGGAACCAGAATTGTAACGGGGGCGAGGGAGGGAAAGGGGGTCTCGGATATTCAACCTGAGATACACCCTTTTTCACCTGTCATATTTTACTAACATTTATCTTTGGACGCAAGTTATAACTAAAAAAAAAATCAGAGAGTGTCAGTAGGAGCTTTCATCTCACCCAAGAAAATTTCAGGTAGCTCATGTTTGTGTTGAAATATGGATCGGGCAGATTTTATTTTTCCTGAATCAAAGCATGAACTTTTGTAGAACACCCAACAAAGGAAGAAGGCTCACATGTATCAAATAGAAAATTCTCCTTGCCTGTAAAACATATAGAAGCTAGCAGTTATAATGTGTAACCTAATATATGGTCCGATCATAAACTGTATCCGAAAAAAAAAGAAATGGACTGGAAGACACAGAATCATTTTTCATATGGAGAATAAAAACAAATATCAGATGCCCAGATACCGTAAGAGAAACTGAAAATTTTCACAAAGCTTCAGAGAACCATTAGTTTAAAAAACTGAAAATTGGCACACACACATTTCAGGCCAGAAGTAGTATCTCCCAATCTACTTTTGTCATTGACAATGCAGAAACTTAAAAAACATGGTCATATGCGAACTAAAAAAAATCCATTATGCATTTATCAGTGGTTTACTTTAGTTTACCTGAACTTGGTTTAACAACGATCCATGTAAGTGGTTAGATAACAAGGGCCTTTCTAATGTAACCTGCAAAAAAGAATGTGACATGTCAAAAATCAAACTATAGGACAATTTACGTGAATTGGTTATGCTATTAGCTTACAAAAAAAACAAATAATCAATCTACTGCTGGTTCCCTTAGACAAACTTGTCATTTGAGAAACATTGGAAAGGAAAATGTTACACTTGAAATCTATTTCTACCCCAACCATACATAACATGTTCCCTCAGAAAACCTCTCATGTAAGGCATTGGACTTCCATCAGAATACCTGTCCTTTTGGAAAACCTCTCATTATCATCAGATATCTCTGCACTTCCCATCTGACTTTTGGAAAATCTCTGACTTGGGCATATGAGATTGACATGTAATGCTGCACAAATGTTAGAATCTTCCCAGAAACAAGAATAACCAGCAGAGCTAGCAGGTTGAAAAGAATTTGCAGTTCCAGTAATTTGGACTGCAAATACTCTTCACCAATCTTTATGTCCTTCTCACTGATACTTTTCACCAAATTGGACGCATACATGGACCTTTAGCGGTATAGTTGGCCCATAGAAATATATGACATTTGAAAAACAAACCATTAGCATAAATGGGATTTAGCACCAAAAAAAATGACGAGACTAACCCACCTATCTTTTATTTTACTACACCAAAAAATTCTTGGGCAGTAGGCGCTAAAGGGTATTTACGCCTAAAATTGTTCCTCCTTTCATTACCTTCATCTACTTAAATTTACAAGAGGAAAAAAGAAAAGAAAAAAGAATGAGTACCTGTGCGTCCGGTCTTCTCGTGTAGGGATTCATGAGAGCAATGGGAGGCACCGGATGCAGGGATCAACCATATTGGAACGTGAGCAGGGGATGGAGGACACCTGTGCGTCGGGTATTCTGCGCGGCGAGCACGATCCCCTCCCCTGCGACACCCCGGCGACGCGCGGCCCGCGCGCTTCCCCTCCTCCTCCGCCCCGCGAGTCCCCTCGCCATCCACTGCGGCCAAGCGTGCAGCCCCGCGCGCCCCGCCGGGGACTCGCTCCGCAGCCTGCTGCCGCGGCCGAGAGCCGTCGCGGCCCGCGTGCTTCCCCTCCTTCTCCGGCCTGCGAGCCCCCTCGCCGTCCCGGCCAAATCCCGCACAGGAATTGCGAAGGAGGACAACAAGGTGGCGAGGGAACGGCGGCGCGACCGTCGATCTGCAGCTGCCGCGCCGTCCGCCCTCTTCTACGAGTCGCTCGGCCTCATCAGCCTCCGCCTCAGACGACGACTGCGCCGATCGTCCCCCAATTCCCAGGCCAACGCATCGAGGAAGGCCGTCCACGCTGCTCCAAGAAGGTTGCCGCGTCCACCGCGCTACTCCTCCGGAATCCCAAGTCTCCTGCAAGCTCAGCCCAGGGCGTGGCGTCTGCTCCAGCGCTCCCGCGTCCTATGGCGCGGGCTTTGCTCCCAGGCCTTGAGTCGAATAGAAAGGGAACGCGGATCCTGAGCGACATTTGCGGACCTAGCCGGCGGATCTTGAGTCGATTTGTAAACACATTGCGTAGAAAGGGATGGCAATAAAGATGAGAACAAATCAGGGAAGCGAGAATTGCGGGCGGGTATCAACCATCCACAGGTGAAAAAAGTCAGGCCAGCGTAATCCGTTTTGGCCTGCAAATGACATGAGCGTCACGCTCATTTCCTGGGCCCGACGATAGAAATCGGCTTGGCAGGATCCGACGGCTATAGGTTTGGGTTCCATCTGAATCAATGGATGATAGATAGGTGGGCTAGAATCTGGCAGGTCAAAATCATTTTTCTCTCAACTGGTTCTTTAGAGGTTTAGATTAGATTAGAAGAGGACCCTAAGATTTGTTCCAACAAAGGTAGTACTGTTGGGCCCCATCGGGGCCGATCCAGTGAGTATACCGCTTCCAGTCCTGGTCCCTCGCTCCCCCGGTTTCTTCGTCTACCCGATTCCCCGGCCTCGTTCACTTCCTCGTCCAGCCACATCGACGTTCGACGAGAGGACGGCAAGCCGCTCATGTACCACAACGCGTGTCAGAGTTATTTCAGTTCATGATCAAGTTGCTTGGCACCGACCGAGTATTCTCGTGTACTATACGTACATAACCGGTGTGATTGGTAACCCGCATCCGCCTAAGCCAGGTCAAACGAATGCAGAATGAACATGTTTGGTAGCCTGAATTGGTCTTGGAGACTGGCCCGACTGATGCAAGATGCTCTCCAGGGCTTGGCTCGGGAGCGAAGTGGGATGCGAGCTTCCCTGCTCGGCCAGGCCACGTTACTTCAGCATGCGGCTCACGTGGGTACGTTGCACACACGCATACATGCAGAGAACGCCGCGTGCAGGATACCAATCACAAACACAGTCTGTCCAAACCAGCACACATGCAACTACCAATCACGCGGGCTTGCATCTATGGATGCTGGCTCGGCTGGGCTGCATCCCCTCCCTAGCCAGGCCCAGGGGGAGGATGCGAGCTACCAGTCACACCCAACATCGCTCTATGCGAGATCTATATGCCGTGTTGCTTCTACGTCGTGCATTCCTACACGGCCAGGCAGCGGTGGCACGTTGGCGAAGGCATATTCCTGGTAGCGGCTGTGGTGCCCCTCGCCTCCTCATGAAGAGCTAGTTGTTTTTGTTGCTGCAAGTCGCCATCGGGGTGTCTGATCGCCGAGCAAGCTCATGGGTCCATGAGTCCATCTGCAAGCTGTCTCTACCGTTCCATGTCGTGCTCGTGTCCAGTCCATTGTGCTCGAGTGGAAGGGAAGGCCTGCGAATGGTAAAGCTGTCCGCTGTCTCTTCTCTTATCAACTTGTCATATTCCTTGAATAAAAAATTGTCATATAGGTCCCACGACTTTCTCTTTTTCTTTTTGGGCAATGAATTAATAAGGTGAAAATGCATAGTCCTGTCGTATGCTCCACTAGGCTAATAGGTCCATGTTTGAGTTTCTTCAAATTTAATTTGTGAGGTGCTTTGTATTGCGAGTCTTGTGGAAGTTCAATTTTTTTTTTTTGGGGGGGGGGGGGGGGGGTGTGGTGTTTATACTGCAAGTTCGCGTGGAAGTTAGAAATTAGAATGGGAGCGGTTACGCCGCGTCCGTCGCCGGCCGCCGCCCCCGCCCGGCGCGCCCCACCCCCGCGGCCTCCGTCGCCGTCCCGGCGACGTCGCCGCCCGCCGCACGAGCCCCTCCCCCACCCGCCAGGCGCCGCCTTGCCGTGCCGCCCGCACACGCCGCCGCCGCTAACTCGTCGGGATGCGACGCCCCCGCCGCCTACCCCGCTCACCGCCCTCCTGCCGCCCACGGCTCCGGCGGCGCCACTGCCGCCTCGCCGCACCGCCACACCGCCGCCCGCTGCCGGGTCGCGGCCGCCGCCCCCCGAACCCCCTCCTCTATGTCCGGCAGTGAAGAGAGCTCCCCAACCCCAACCCCGACAACCCGAACCCTAACCCTACCGCCCTCCCCCGCCTCCGGCTGCTCGCCCCGCTCGCACCGCGTCGCTTTGGGCTGGGCCGCGCACTGGACGCGCGCTTGCGACGCAGCGCGTCCACACTACTGCGTCTACAGGTTGTGGTGCTTTTGTAAATTTGAGCAAGTGGATCTGGGCCGTTTGCGGGCTTACAAGAACGAAGAAACCCACGTTCTGCTTTTGGGCTGCTTGGTTGGAACTCCGAGCCCAGTCAGCGCATTCTAGGCCGAGCTGAACTTGCCGAGTTTCGGCCCAACTGCGAAAGTGATCCCAGCCCACCCACCCGATTCAGCTCCCCCGAGGCCCCGATTCCCCTTGCACGCGTTCCAATCCTTTCTTCTCCATCTCCGACTCGATCTCCCCTCCCACCGACGACTCTTCTCCTCTCCTCACCTCCCTCTATCCTAGGGTTTCGAATCGCATCTCGCCGCCGTCGCCATGGACCCGTAAGTCTACCTCTCTATGTTTCTTCACCTCGTTCCCTCCTATGGTTTCGTCGTATGACCCGATTCAGCTCACCCGTTGCACACAGCTACATCGACGAGGACGGCGAGCCGCTCATGGACCCCGACGCGCGCGACCTGTCCCCGGAGCCGCAGGCGGAGCCCTACGACGACCTGGAGGACGACCTCGGCGACTGGACCCGCGACCGCTCCCCGACGCCCGTGCACGGCGGCGACGACGGCGGGGCGGGGTCCGCGTCCAGGCCCCGTAAGCGCCTGCTCAAGAAGGGCGGGGGCGGTGGCGGCGGAGGCGGCGTGCCCGGCGACGACGGTCTCGAGGACTGGCTGGAGGACGCCGACGCCGGCGCGGAGATGGCCGCGGCGAAGAAGGGGAAAGGCTCATCGGCGCTGAGGGACCTGGCGAGGGGCGGGGCGGGCAAGGAGAAGAAGGAGAAGAAGAGACGGAGGGAGGATGACGGCGGGAGGGACAGGGGGATGGCGAGGGAGAAGAGGGGCTCCTCCAGTGGGAAGGCCTCAGGCGGCGGGGGTGGGCACCGAGACCAGGATGACGACGGGGAGAGGGAGATCCAGGAGCTCTGGGATACCATTGCCGGAGGCGACTCAGAGGTAAAGATTCGCTTGCTATGTGTTTTGTATGCTGCAGCATCTAGTTGATGCATATAACTTTGCTTCATGTGAGAACTCGATTTGGCTTTTGTGAGGCTGTGGTTGAATGAGTTTGTATGCTGCTGCTGCTTGTTCAATTAGCTTGCGTTTGTTCTGGTTTCATGGGGAATTTGATATCACTTTACTAGGTGTTACAATGTTTGCAGCCAACCCTTTGCGTCAGGATGTATTGCTGATAGCATACAAAGTTTGGCAGATAGCATTTTAATTTGAACCGTGTAAGCTGTTGGTATATCAGAACGCGGTGCTTGGTTTTACGTGGTTATGGTCATTGGCACTATGATTGACATCGTTTATCCTGTTTGTGATATCTTAGTTCTGTGTATGGTACCAAAATTTAACTGGAACAGCGCTCTGTTTAGTTCTCTCATGGAAAATAGAATATCTTTCTGTACTTTGGTAATCAATATGAGTAATTATCAGTTCTATCATTTCCTTTTCATTTCGTGAAATGCGTTCACAATTTTTTTTGTGTGTGAATGTGTTAGGTGTAAATCAAGCTAGATCATTAAAACTTGTTAGGTGCATTGCATCGTGTTAATTGCCTGTATTTTCATCGCAGCCGGTATTTCAATGATCTTTTGACATATTGTGCTCTGCTCTGCTGACTAAACATGTTTTTGGAACAGGATGATCAAGAAGGTGTACGAACTCTAGATGATGATAATTTTATCGATGACACCGGGGTTGATCCAGCTGATCGCTACGGCAGTGATAATGAACGACATTCCCCAAGTCGTTATGCACAGGTGCGGGGTATTCACATCCATACCATCACTTTGGAAGCAGCTTTCATCTATACCTACATGTCATTGACACAAGTTGATGGTATAGATGAAAATTGCACCAAAAGTGATGGTGTGGATGGAACTATTCCAATTCTAATTGCTCAGATGCTCTAGATAATTTATGTTTTGCACTCTTTTAAGGTAAAAGGGCATGCAGACTGAATCAATTGTTGTTTTCTGTTCTCTTTTGGCTTTGTTGCAAATATGATGGTAACCTTGTGACTGTTAACCTTGTAGATTATTGGCATCCGAATTAAGTAAACAAAGTATGATGGTAAAAGATTCATAGCATAGCATTGCAAAGGATGATTAGAAGCTTTAAAATCTAGGACCTTGGTGATAAGGCTAAGACCTAGTCATCTTATTGACTTTTCAAATTCATATCAGCTTTCGTATTGGACACAGAGAAACTATGAATAGATATGTTATTATCTGATTTATATTTATTCTTTTGGACCTCTTCAACCAACACGAGTGAATTCCTTTTACTGTATAGGCAGAGGTGGGTGAAGAAGATGATGAAATTGAGCGACTCTTCAAGGGTGGTAAGAAGAAGAAGAAGAATGACCGCCCACGTGCTGATATTGGCCTTATAGTGGAACAATTCATTGCTGAGTTCGAGGTAGCAGCTGAAGAAGATGCAAACCTGAACAGGCAATCGAAGCCGGCGATAAATAAACTTATGAAGCTTCCACTGCTCATAGATGTCCTCTCTAAGTAAGTTGTTGAAGATACTACTTTGTTTGGGTTTTCGATTCATATTGCTGTTTTTAAATAGCTAGCAATAATTATTTTCTTATCATTATTGTTTTGCAGGAAGAACCTCCAGCAGGAATTTCTTGATCATGGAGTGCTCACTCTTCTAAAAAACTGGCTTGAGCCCTTACCAGATGGAAGCATGCCAAATATGAATATTCGATCTGCTGTGCTGAAATTATTAACTGATGTAGGCATCTTTGTTTCCTTCATCCTTCTGCACTGTACAACTTCAATTATTTATTTATTTATTTTGCACAAGAACACACTTTATCTGTGATCAACATTTTGATTGCCCGTTGGGATCTAAATTCTAATTGCTAATGAAAGATGTATGCTTCTTTCACAGTTTCCCATTGACTTGGAACAATTTGACAGAAGAGAACAGCTTAAGAAAAGTGGTCTAGGAAAGGTATGCATCTATTTGGTGCTCTCTGATAAATTGTTTTGCAGGTTACATGCTATGTTCTAACTCTATCTGTTGTTGCATATCCTAGGTCATAATGTTTTTGTCAAAGTCTGATGAGGAGACTACTGCAAATAGAAAACTGGCTAAGGAACTGGTTGACAAATGGGTAAGTTTGTGTTCTGAGTACTCATTTATGTTTGTGTGCTTGTTTTATGTAATTTATTGGTTGCTATGATGCCTTATTATTGTCTTTTTTTTTATAAAAAAAAAACAGAGTCGACCAATATTCAACAAGAGCACAAGATTTGAGGATATGAGGAGATATGACGATGAAAGAGCGCCTTACAGGCGACCACAAATGAAGAAGTGAGTGAATGAACCTATTGTCCATTTGAAGACCCTAACTCTTTTGTTATAAGATTCTTGTGTATTATGTTTGTACTTTTGGATCCTTATTGGTCATCATTTCATTTCATGAAGGCCTTCGTCAAGTAGCTCTGGAATGGAATCTAGAGATGATGATGTTGATGCTGACTTCTCTCAGTAAGTCTGATGCCACAAATTTGTTCTGCATTCAATGCATCGTGCAAGTTTGCCGCTATCTCATAATTTGTCGATTAATTTGTTTATTCTATCTGTATAGACGCAAGTCTGGGCAAAGTGGTTCGAGGCAGCATGCTTCGCGGCCAGAAGCCTCACCTTTAGACTTTGTCATTCGCCCACAGTCCAAAATTGACCCTGAGCAAATAAGGGCCCGTGCTAAGCAGGCTGTACAAGACCAGCGCCGCCTGAAGGTTCTCCCCACAACTTGAAAACTCTGTAGTTTTGTCAGACTATTATTTGCTAGATAAGATTCTGTCTTGCTTGTTTATCAACAGACTGATTATTAATCATTCTTGTTGGATGTTCAGATGAACAAGAAACTTCAGCAGCTCAAAGCACCCAAGAAGAAAAACCTCCAGGCGTCAAAACTCAGCGTGGAAGGCCGTGGGATGGTCAAGTACCTGTAGATCATCCACTCTGGTATCTTCAGCCAGCAACGGCTATGTCCACCGTCATCGTGACTGCCGCGCGTTGCTGAATTAGTATGGCGCACCCTACCACTTTCCCAGGGCTAACAGATCGCGAAGGCCGTGGAATTATTAGCTTGGACAATCTTGGATCCTTTGTCCAATTTTTCCTGCCTGGTAGGGTGCTGCAGATGGGCTTACATGGTAATCAACTGGTGTTATTTATATGGAGGCAAATGCTATGATTATGCATGAATATAGATAGTGATTTTCGAGCAAGAGTGGTGCCTTTATACTGTATAAATATTTGTCATGCTTCCAAGTCAACTGTAGCGGATCGTGATGTAAGTTGAGTTGAGTTGAAGTTATGTTTTTTGCTCCTGGAAAACATTGTCTTGTTATGCAGCCAAAACAAAATGTTATATAACCAATTAATTGTGCTGAATTGTTACTGCATATGATACTGGAACAGACATTAATACATGGTAATGCTTCAATGTTTTTTTTTTCATCTTGTTGGCTGATAGCTGTTGGTGGGGCGGCATCTTTTAGCTGCTACTGCGCTAGTGCCAGATGAATGTCTTCTTATCCGGCTTTGTATATATCTATGTTTACCAAGTGCCTACTACAAATATTGAAGATGATATGTATTTCCATCTGTTGTAAGGTTGACCAGATACAATCAATTGCAGAAACTTGGGTCAAAATTATCCATGGCAACCCTCGCTGTCTTTTTCAGCCTTCTTTGTTGGTACATGGGTACATGCACTATATGATGCGGACAGGCAAATCTATTGGAATTTGGACATCCGTTGGTACATGCGTAAAATGATTGCTAAGCAAAGGCAGTTAACCAACGAAGACGTAAATCGATGGCGACATGCTTCGCTTGGCTATATTCATTTGTGTTTCGTACAAGTTAATGGAGTTGCTACCAGTGGTCGGTACACAAACGAAGTAATGGCGAATTGCCAATTGAAATGGACTAAGTACATCTTACGATTGAACATTTCAATAACATAACATGGCTGAAAAATCAAATGAACCATCAAATTTGCTCGGGGCTGGATTTATGTTGCAACTATTGTTATTATTGTTATTGACTTCACGCGGAGTTAATAAACTTGCTTCGAGATTATAGATTTCCTTTCAAAACAAGTTAATTTCGGAAGGAAAATATTAAATGTTTTTTTCTCGCAAAAACGAAAAAAAAAAACTAAAAATAGAGGTCTCCAACCTTTCCCAGGTCGCCAGCTCGTCCTCCTTGGTCTTCTTCCCCTCCCAACCATCTCCCCACGAGGCGAGCCACCTTCCCGAGCCGCCGAATTCCGCCCCGCGGGCTCGCATTTCTCGCGCCGCCCACCAATCCCCACCCGCCGCCGGCGCCATGCCGCGGCGGGGCGAGACGGCGGTGGTCCCCATTGACGTCGACGGCGGCGGCGGCGGCCAAGGCCGGCCCAAGAGCCCGCGCCACCGCAGCCACGGCCCAGGGCACCACGGCCGCAATGGGCCGCAGCACCAGCACCGGAGCCGCACGCCCCCGCAGCCGCAGCAGGAGTTCCGGCCGTTCCGGCGGTGGTTCCCGTTCCTGGTGCCCCTCTTCGTCGTCGCCAACATCGTCCTCTTCGTCCTCACAATGTACATCAACGACTGCCCCGCGCACGCCCAGGCCACCGGCGCCGCGATTGGAGGGTCTGTGGGCGAGAGCGCCACCGCGGAGGGATGCTGGCTCGCGCCGGAGCTCGGGAGGTTCGCGTTCCAGTCGTTCAAGGAGAACCCTCTCGTCGGCCCCTCGTCCGCGACGTAAGCCGCTTTTTAATTCGGTGTAAAATTGGGATCTATTTTGCTGCCCTAGTTTAGATTGGGCTAGGTGCATGCATTATGAGAATTGATGCAGATTTGATCAAATGTGCTTCAGTTATGGCCTTTTTTTGGTCGATTTTTTGGCGTGGTGATCTATTTTAGATTGTTAAAGAAACGCAGTTTCCTTGCTTTACTTTTTACCTGGTCATGTTTGGATATTTAACGGTTGTTGGAAGCAAGGTATACGCAAACGCAATAGAACCAATATAGTCTCATTTTTTTTATACAATGTGCTATCCTTTATTTGTAGCAAGGGTTCCCTATGTCAAATGCTTTGCTTATTCCTAAATCTCTTGGACCAGTCAAGAAGCAGGTGCAAATGTGATGCCAATATAATTTTTTTCTTCTTTATTCTATGTGATGATCCATCTTTCTATTAAGAACTTCATAATTGAGAATTTCTTTTGGTCTCATTATGTGATAATCTTGATAGCTTGTAGGCTCAACTGACATATATTCCAATTTCCCAGGCTATTGAGAATGGGGGCATTAGAAACCAGTAAAGTTACCAAAGATCACGAAGGCTGGCGTCTCATTACATGCATTTGGTTGCATGCTGGAGTTATCCACATACTTGCTAATATGCTGAGTCTCCTTTTGATTGGGATCAGGCTCGAGAAGGAATTCGGTTTCAGTAAGTGATGAAATTAACATTGTTGTTCGGAGTCTGACTGTTCTTTCAATGCCTCATGACCATATAATTTAACCATTGATTAATGATTGCTTTGTTGCAGTGAGGATTGGTACATTGTATGTGCTTTCTGGAGTTGGTGGCAGCTTGATGTCTGCTCTATTTATGGTATCGAACATATCTGTTGGTGCTTCAGGTGCACTATTTGGGCTACTGGGTTCGATGCTATCAGAGCTGATAACTAATTGGACGATATATGAGAATAAGGTTGGTGCTAAAATATAGTATGCATTTTTTCTGGAATTATTGCATTTGTGTGTGTCTAATTCTTTTCCTATTTGAAAAACAGTTTGCAGCATTGTTGACTCTAGTTATGATCATCGTCATCAACTTAGCTGTCGGGATCCTTCCTCATGTTGACAACTTCGCTCATCTCGGAGGATTTACATCGGGGTTCTTTCTTGGTTTTGTGCTATTAATGCGCCCGCAGTTTGGATACATTAACCAAAAGAATTCTCCTCTTGGATTTCCAATGGGCGCTACTAAACAGAAGTTCAAGACATACCAAATCATACTTTGGGTTATTGCTACCGTGATATTGATCTCCGGGTAAATGTCTTATCTATCAGAAAAAAAAACAATAGTGGTCTACTGCTTTTGCTAAACTTTATATTTGGCAGATTCACCGTTGGCTTGGTATTGCTACTTAAAGGGTTCAATGCTAGTGAGCACTGTTCTTGGTGCCATTATCTGAGCTGTGTGCCTACTTCAAAGTGGAGCTGCAAAGCACCAAACAACTATTGCATGGTAAGCTTGCTGTACACATATGATTCTTACAAGCTGTACTTCATCTATAAAGTTGATATAATGTTATGGCAGACACTAGGCCTCATATTTCTTTTAATATAGCATATGCTGCTGGATTCATTTTGTTAAATAGAAATCATAACATGTGTATCAACACTTGCTATGCACGAATGTCTACTCTCTGATTCTTGAGTAATTCTACTTAGATAAGATCCATGAAAACATGAGAATCTCAACGGCAAGCTGTCACCACATATTATGATATTGAATATGCTTCCTTGATTAGCTTTCAGTTATTTTGTCAGTTAGCAACATTTCAGTTCGATTGTGTTCATTCTGATAAGCATAGCTATTAGCTAGAACTTTTGTTTATCAGAGATTGTTTATCATTTAATATGGTTAGCATTTTATCGATGCATGCATGCAGTGTTGCTTTATGCCCTCACTACAAGTTTACTAATACTAAGCTTCTCCTACAGTCTTCGCAGCTTGGAAATCAATTAAACCTGACATGTCAAAGCACTGGAAAGACAGCAACATATGTTCTCACTGATCCAAATAACGCGGAAGCTATAAAAAACCTTTGTGTTGGTCTTTGCAGTTAATGGCAAATGTATCATGTAGTTTCAAACAAGGAAATTGATGCTAACATATCCATGGAAGAGCAAATTAGAAGCCTATATTTGCATTGAGCTTCTCTGGTAATGCTTTTATGGCTTCCATCTATGGCTTTATTCCATTGTGCATCTTGTGTATTATGAAGTCAATGGCAAAAGATGGATAATTTTAGGTAGTAGTTTCTGAAATATCAATTGAGCACTTGCCGTATACCATTATGAAGATCCCAAAAGAAATCATATTAGATGACCACATTTAGAAAGTTGTACTGAATATTAGATACAAGGGACAACCATGGCAAGCATATTAGGAATCATGAGTTTATTCTGATCAAATGAATTTGTTGTGAAAATATATAGTTTTTTCTTTGGGAGAGCTGTACGGTAGGGTAAGCCCATACGTTGGTAATTATGTTAATTCAATTCATAAAGAAAACCGAAGAACTGTACAAAAGAAGGTGGTATTCTACACTAGATATGGTTACATCCAGATCCTAGCCAAGTGCTGAGTCATGAATGCTTTAATCTTATGATGCTCATTTGCATATCTATGTTAGTATTCCTATTCACACTTCCCATCCACATTCACATAGCTGATAGAATAAAACCTGGATTAGGATACAAAGCTGTCATGGCCAGTAATTAGAGTCCTAGTTGAAGATATGTACGTATAGTACGCCGGTGTTTGTATTACAGCGGCAAGGCTAGCTACATAGTCTTCGGTTGCAAGTCATGTTAGAATTCTAGTTAGTTTGGAGTTTAGAGTCTTATAGTAATTCAGGTAGCTTTCGTATTGTAATCTAGCCGGACTGTGTTTAGGCTGGTTGCTATATAAGGCGCCAGGGTCAATTGAATCGGCAAGAAAAGTATTAGCCAAAGTCTGGTTCTTCTATCTCGTGCCTTGCAGCCCGGCGACGTTCACGACGGCGCCGACCTACAAGCGTGCGATTCGGCGAGAGCGAATACGACCACCAGTATTTCACCCGTATAACCTACGTCCACGGCCAAACGCACGAGCCTCTACAGCAGTAGGTCGTGACAAAAGCCCTTAGGAGCAAAGCAGCAGAATATGTCTCCTACAGTTGGACTTACAGGTGCATAGAATGCTGATGCCTTTTGATCTTATACTCTTTAAGAGTCTGAGATAGTGGACTGCATATTACTATATCCTTTTCCTATGGTAGAGAGAGGCACTTGTGTGCAAGAGCAAAACAGACAGACCCCACAGTTACATTACATACAGACAAATACCTCTAGAAGTTAGTCATTCCATAGCATGCACGCCCTTCATCACTGCTAACTGCCTATCTTCAGCTGCTCGAAAATATACTTCACCACCTCTGGTGTTGTTGCCTTCCTCGCTTCCCTGGAGTTCCAGAGTTCATTCACAGCATGTCGTTCTTGAGGACTATAGTCGTTGAGCTCTCTCAAGGCTGCCTTCACTGCATTGCAGACATTGTCACCATAATCGTTCTGCAACTGCCTCAATTTAGGATCATCTTCGTCCACAACATCCTGAATCGTCCAGATGCAAGGCCTTTAAACCCTCAAATGAAATTGAGAGCATGTAAATACATATATTAATTTTACAGAAATTGGATAAAAGACCTTGTCTTCTCCATCAACCAGAATAGTTGTAAAAGGGCGCCAGGATGTCTTCTTTAGTTCCTCCTGCCAACCTGAGACCAACTTTGCAGCTTTGCCTTCTGGATCGTCATCCCTGAATTTCCTCTTGCATGCATGGTGGAAGGGCTTTTCATCAAGTTGTCCCATCCTTTTGATCCCAATAACCGTACGCTTGTCGATCAACATGCCCTCAAAGCCCTGACATTGTGACAATCGGTGGTGTAATTTTTTTAATAACATAACCAAAACAGAGGCAATGAGATTTTCTTTAAACAAAGGGTTAGTTACCTTAATCAGTTCTTGGCGAGTCTCATGAAGCACATCTCTGTTCAGAATGTCTCTTTTTATTATGTCAACACTTGAATTTTGCAACCTTTCACTTTCTTGGTGTAGACAGTTTTTCAAAATTATCATCAACACATGAAGATGTTGATATTCTTCCTTGCTTAGATTTGCCCCTGTCTGTAGTTTCGTGTTTAGCAGACATATTGCAGATTCCTGTGCTTGCCTTTGCTCCAGCTGCCTCTCAAGTTGAACTACCTTTGCATAAATGGCCTCCATATCCTCCTAGAAAGCATACACATGACTGCACTTAGTATGAAGTTTGGTCATTTGTAAAAGAGTTGATTCGGATAATCTGTTATTTTTTATTTCAAAATAGAAAAGAACACCTTATGTTTTTCTCGAAGCATTTGAACATGGTTGCTCGTCATGGGCTTTCTATCTACCATATTCAATGAATTGATCTCGAAAACAAGCTGATCATTGTGTCAGAAACAACATAAGTTAGATGAAACTGATAAGGTTAGACCAAGATGAAAAAAAAAAATAGGAAACAAACAGGAACACATTGCTTGGCCAGTATGTTGGTCTGTAAACATGCGAGTGATCAATGTTGAAAGTTGAATTGTCATTGAAAGTTGAAACCATGTTAATTTGAAGCTTCCTGACCCCTAAGGAAATTTGCCAATATTGAACTTGGTTGACTAGTGAAGTGATGGTGGGAATGAATGTTAAATATGGTGGGAGTGAATGTTAATGCTATAGCTTAACACACGGGGGGAGAAAGTGATGCTTTGAACAATGAGGGTGAAAGTCATGTTAAATGATGCTGTTTCTGTTTCTAGTTGTTGTAATCGTGACTGCAACTGGAAAGCTGGCAGCCTGTCCATGATCAATATAAGATCGTAAACGTTTCTCTTGAAACAGGAGTAGTTGGTACTATCATGTGGAACTGTAAATATATTTTTCAGGCTTACCCAACTGAGGATTTACTGTTACTTTTCATTAACTGCCGAATCAGTGACACATATTTGCAAGGTAAATGCTGATCCGTACAAAACTCTGTAATCCAGAGAAGTGGAATGTACCTTCTGCACTTTGCTGCAGTGTAGTAGTTCGGTTCTGCCATCCTTCAGCTCCTTGATTCGTTGCATGCATGACTCAATCTCTCTGCTAATTGCGTCCAGCTCTTTCTTGAGCTTCTCATTCTCCTTATCGATGCCTTGATCCATCTCGGGTATGATCTTGTCAGATATGTTTTTTAGCTCTGGAAATAACAAAAAGGAATGTTGCCTTTCAGATTCTGACAAAATGTCCTCGATCACAATCCCATACAATTGTTCTAAAAATTATAAGGCGAGCTTGGCAATCTATCATTTCTTTGCATTTCTTGCACATAGATTGATCGATCGCGATAACCTTTGAGCTCGCCATGGAGCCAGCTGCTCTCCTCCTCCACACTCTGCACCAACCCAACCATCTCATCGCGCTTGTCTTCCAAGAACTTGGCCCTTCTCTCGTAATCGGCAACCACGGCGGCAAGCCCGGCGGCAACGCTCACCTCGTCCTTCTCCACGTCCTCCACGCTCCTCACCCTCGCACCAGCCTCCCTCAGAAACCTCCCGACGGCGCCGTCGCCGGCAAGATCTTCCTGCCCGGCCGCCCAGCCGAACACGCCGCCGGCGCCGCTGTCACCCACGCTGTGCCGCCGCCACTTTCCCCTCCCGGCGCCGGCGAAGTGAAGTCCGAGAGACATGGCGTCCCGGAGGCCCGACCAGCTCTTGCCAAAGTGGATTACCAAGAAATGGAGGTGGTGGTTGGCCGCCGCCTCGTCTTGGAGCGCGGTGGTTGTGATGCCGGCGAAGCGCTGGTGAGCATGGGCGGCGAGGGTGCTCGCGGCTTCGGCGCTGGCGTCGGTGGTGGCCGTGGCGAGGATGCCGGTCCACGGCCAGACGAGGAGCTCGCCGGTGTTGTTTGCTTCGGCGTTTGCCATTAGTATATCGTCACTCGCCATGGAAGTCGCTTGATTGCTGAAGTTGCAGTCCAGTGTGGTTGGTTGAGTGGGTGTTGGCTCAACTCTCAAATCTGAGTGTTACTGCCTGTGTTTTACTAGCTTTCTACTTATATTACTGTGTCATGTGTTCACGCATCGAGCATGCTGTGTGCTGGTCATTACTTTTTTATGTGTGTTTAGATGCATTGCTGCATCACTGTCCCCTTCTTTTTGCCGGTGACCTTGGGGCTCTGCGATTTTACTCGTCTCAGAACAGCAGAGAGCAATGCCTGAAGATTTTTTTTTTTTTACTTTGACGAAGCTACGGGGGGCCAGGAGCCCACCTGAATTCTCTACTACTTAATAAGTCTCAAAGAGGTCGTCAGCCATAATTTTCAGACCTCTGCCTACCTATTTTGAGTCGAAATCCTTCCCAAAAGATAGATAGAGAGGAGAAGTTCGAATCTAAGAGGTGTGCTCGGATTTTGGAGATTATTTGAGAGGGAAACAAAGAAGAAACTATTTCGGATCCGTTTTGCTTATCCAATGCTATTGGTGTGCCTTATTCTTGCTGGTTTGAGAGCTCAAGCCGGCGTTAATGGCGTTGGTGTTCGTCTGGAAGCCAGAACGGATGGAGGAAGAAGACGAGCGAAACGATGTCTTTGGGCCTTGGGCTGTTTATACTGGCATGTGGGTTGTTTGTTGTGGCCCATCACAGAAAGCCACTGCAGTTGTGCCCACTACAGGCCGTGAGCAGGCTAAAAAAAGAAACTACAGGCCGTGAGCGCTGCAGGCCTTGTGCGTGACGCGCGCCCCCGCCCGCTCACTGCAGGCTGTTATTCATGCATGTGATTTTCCTTGTATGTGCACAAACGCATCTTAATTTCTTTTACCTTCCAAACTGAATAAAATATTCTTTTATCCGGCCAGATTACTTGATTTCCTTGCACTAATCCCACGCACACCAATCTGTTGATTCATATGCACTGGGCTCCTGAATAAAATACTCCAGTCAGATGCTAATCAAGCTTGATAAATAATGGAAACCTTGGATTAGCCTTTCTTTCCACCATTCTTCTTACGCCAACATGGACTAGAATAGAATACGCCCTATTTCCTTCGCCATGCAGCATAAATACATGATTTTTCCTTCTGATGCTGGTCGCGTGCTCTCCTTTTTGCATAGCTGCTCCTCGCATTGTTGCTTTCCCTTGCATGCCGCTACTACTTATTTGCCGTTGCTGTTTGTATGTACAGATTTTAGAGGAAAAGGTATGCATGAGGTTGTGTGCACCTCTGCTATTCTTTGAAAAAATAGGATTGTGTGATCAAACAATTTAGCTAAGGTTAACAACACATTTTAGGTTTGTATGCTAGCTTCTGCACCATCAAGCTAATTTCGATTTTAATCATGGTATTGTAGGCGGTGAATTAAAACAGCTAACTAGCTACAAGGCAAAGTACATTGTCTCGTGTCTTTTTTTTTTTTTCCCGTTGCAATGCACGGGTATTTTGCTAGTTTATTGATAAGTCGAAAGGAGCCCATGGCTCGGTACAAGCACACTGCCAAAAGGCGATGTGGATCAGCAGAGAGGGGGGGCGGGTGTAGAGCTAGATTTCAGGGTACATCAAAGAGAAAATTGCACCAGTCGATCAGTGGTGAGGTGTTCAGGCGCCGGGGAGCGCGGCATGTCCACAGCGTGGCGTGGTCCTTGAGCATCGTCAGCATGGCATTGGTGTCGAGGTTGAGGCCATCGAAAACCATCCTGTTCCGGGCCTTCCAGATGACCCACAGGAGCATGAGAGCAGCCGTGTGACCCAGGGCACGTGGATGTGAGGAGAACACAGAACAGACAGCGGACACAGCGGCGGTGATGGTGGGAGGAGTCGGTGTGCCGGGGAGGCAGCGCGCCCAGAGCGCGTGGAGCCGGGCACAGGAGAGGAACAGGTGCTCAATGTCTTCCTCGGCGGGGCAGAATGGACAGACACAAGTGTCTAGCCCGCCATGACGGTGCAGCAAGGAACGCGTACGTGTCCGGCCGTGGCGGAGGATCCAGAAGAAATGTTTGACCTTCGTGGGAGCAAAGTTGTCCCAGTTCTCGGAGCCGACGGGCGGCCGTAGCCGCCCGTACACGTCGGAGGTCTTGAATTTAGATGACGCGCAGCCCGTCAGGAAGCGAGCATCGTGCCCAGAGCCGAGTGTGACGGATGCGAGGGCCTCGCCAAGCATGGTGAGCTCGCTGGTGGCCACTGCCGAAAGCCGAGCCTGAAGGGAGATTGCATCCACGCCTCCCTCGACGACGACGCGCACGGTGACGTTCTGGTTGAGACAATGGGAATAGAGGGCCGGTAGCACGTCGGACAGTATGCCGGCAGAGGACCAGCGGTCGTGCCAGAACGACGTCGTGGCCCCGTCACCAAGCTCAACGGATGTCATGGCACGGTAGTCAGGGAGCAGCGCGAGCATGGCCTGCCAGCACGGCGTCGGGTCGGCGCCACGCCCATCCACGCACCAATAGCGAATCCAATCTGCCCAGGGGTTCCTGTCGCCTGTCAGGAGCTTGCGGAGGTTCTTCATGAGGAGGGCGCTATTCTGCCGGACAAGAGTAGGCACCTCGCGTTTGTTGGACCAGGTGTACATCCGGTCCAGCAGCGGTAGCTCTTGCAGGAGCGCCGCATCGATCGCCTCGTTGAAGAGCGCTGCCGCCGATGCATCAAAGTTGCTGTTGTTGCGGTCGGCGGTGTCACGAGTGAGGTTGAAATCGCCCACGATGAGCCACGGCGTGGTAGCGTGGGTTTCGGCCAGCGACACCATCTCTTCTAGGAACTCAGGCCTTCGAGAGTGGTCGCACGGGGCATGCACATTGGTGATGGCGAAGGCGGCCGAGTCGGCGGTGAAGGCGAAGGAGGTGGTGATAGAGAAGTGGCCCGTGGAGGAGGCTGTTGAGCGTACAATGCGAGCGTCCCAGGCAGTCAGCAAACCGCCAGAAGCACCGATGGATGGTTTCATCACAAAGTCGACCAGGCCGGGGGGGAGGAAGCGGGAGGCTTTGCGGGGGGCAACCTGCTCAAGCTTTGTTTCTTGGATGCAGACAACACCGAGAGAACGGCCAGACAAGTTGTTTCTAACATCAGAGCATTTGTCATCCTCACCAAGCCCCCTAACGTTCCAGCTACAGATCAGGAGTTTCTTGTTCTGCGTACTAGCCATGGACACGAACGCACACCAAGCAGCAGGGGAAGCTACGCGGGGGAGTGAGGCTAGACCTCTGTACAACACTCAGGTCGCAGCCTGAGGACCCAAAAGGCAGCAGCGCACAGTCACCAGCAGAAGCAAGAATTATCGGGTACTTGATTTTGTTCGGGAAATTTTGTAGCGTCTCTCCCCATCGGATACTTAATCACTATGAAAGCTCAACTTGCTTACATAACTGGATAATAAGTGCCGTGACCACATACAAGCACTCTTTGCATATCATGCAACAGAATCTCAGTATATCACCAGGTACAACTACAGGCTCAGTATTCAATCACGACTCAGTGCAGCTAAGAAGTTCGGTGTGTAATAATAGCGCAGAAACTTCTGATTCAGATAACCATAAGATTCACATTAGCCGAATGAAAGACAACTGAATAGGTGCAGACATTTTTCATGTTCTGCTTTAAATAAACTACTCACATATCTATTTTGCACTAATTAATATTCCGTAAAGACCCGCTACCATCACTAGGAAGGTAGACAAAAACAAAAGACTGTCATGATCATATTTCTTCTCCAGGACGTTTTGCATATCCTAACTCCGAACTGTTAAGAGATACCCAGATGCAAACAAAATGATGCAACGAAAAGGCCAGTTACTCATAGTCCTCTTCTTCCGAAGACCTAGCAGCCTGTTGCTTCTCAGGGCAGTTGCGGGAGTCATGAAATTCAAAGCTCTGACACGACCTGCAAAGCCTTCGAGTTCTTGGTGGCTTTGCCTGCACATAAAGGTCTAATTAGCACATAGACATAACCTATTGGGAATTGAAAGACAATACAAAGAGGGTTACAACGAAAGGGAAATGGAATTGCCATATAATGTTTTTCAAGAACTTTCAATGAACATATATGATTGAGATAAATTGCCACAATAAATGAGGGTTTACTGACTTAGAATTTTTTTTTTCTTGAGTACACATAAGAACTGTGCATCATCGCATTATAGAAGAAATCAACCTTTTTCTGAAGCATCCTTGTGTGCCACACCATGGTTCAGAAGAAAATATATCCAAAATGCATTGTTTGTAGGTTCTAAAGAGTGTTCTTTTACAATTAGCTGCTAAACACATCGAAGTTTTGGGACAAATCAATCAAAATCAGACTGGAATCAGATCCTAGACTATCATCATAAGGTAGTTTCTATAGCTAAACTAGTTACTATAACACTGAATTTGTGATAGATTGATGGCTCAAAAAATTATTGCATTATTCCGATATTTTCTTGACTTATTTATTGTGAGTTATTCGTCCTAATGTTCTTATCCAGAGTAGTGCTCTCAGATTACCAGTTCTGCACTGGATCAGTCCACTCAACAAAATTTTATCATCTGGATTGATCAGCAGACGAAAATAGCATTAAGCATGCATAGCCGGTGTTCCTGTGATAATAGCCTAGATTGCATGATTTTAATGAACAGAACCATATAGGGAACTCACAGTTCTTTTTAGTCGCTCGTTCTCAGCTTTCAGCTCCTCATTCTGCTTGAGCAGGGACTCGTTCTCCTTTGTCTTTAGAATCAACTCTAACTTGAGTCTACGATTCTCTTCAAGCTCAAGCTCTTTCGTCTTCAGTGCGAGCTGCAACTTCAGATTCTCATTCTCCAAGTGGAACCGTTTCGCACCGTTAAGCACTGCACTCTGGCATTCAGCTGAACACAGAGAAATGGCAAAGTTCATTTCAAGATATGCACCCAAACTGTTCGAATAACAATTAACAAGTGATGCAAATTTCTTCATACATCGAGCCCTGTCGTTCTGTTCCTCGGCTCCATCGACCTGCAGTTTAGTGCGCTTGGTAATTACCTTCCTCTTCCTTGGTGGCATCCCTCCTTGAAGCAGCTGCCCATTGCTGCCTCCAGAAACCTCCTCTGCATGTAACAAGTTTAAGTTGCCCACACTAAATAAAAATACAGGGGACGGGAAAGGGCAAATTTGGTCTCTAATTATATACAGTCAAATGCAACAGGGGAGGACTATGGTTCTTTCTTACATTTCAATGGGTGTTGCAACTTGCAAAGCAAGTGCTAAAATGTTGCAATCATCACACTGTATATGGATGACGAATTTCGGATGGGATTAGCCTTTTAATTTCGTAATTAATTTCCTTCCAAAAACCCCCAATTCCCCAAGCAAAGAGCATCTTGGCTCTTGCCCGCTCTTCTTCTAAATCCGCCATGATTCCCTTTCCTTTTCGGCCATTTACCATCTACGACGCATACACAAACTTATGGCGATGAAGCATTTCCCTCTAAGAAATCATGAGACGAATACGATCCAATCCAACCACAAAAACCCTCATGCCATACGAGAAGTAGTACTTGTGCAGTAAATCATGCTTTGCTAACCAAATCCGTCGCTTACCACCATTGGCGTCATCCGCGAGGCGCGGGCTGCTCCGCCTCTCGGTCCCGTCGCCGGCGTATGCCCCCGCGGCTTCCGCGCCCGCCTTCCGGCCGCCCGCGACCAACTCCGCCTTCGCGTCCCTCGCGCCATGTCCCTCCTCCTCCGACACCTCCTCCTCGTCGTCTTCATCAACGGCGACGCCGTTGTTGAACCGCAGCCACCACGCCCTGGCTTCGTCCGTGGCGTCGGCGGCGGTGACGGAGGAGGCCATGACGCCCGGCCGGAAAGTGGGGGTGGGGGCGTTTGAGGTTTGGACTGGAGAGCGCGAGGAATCAGGAGGGTACAGCGCGTTCGCAAATCGTGGGCTAGCTTCCCTCTAAAAAAATTGGATTTCCCGCTCGGCCTTTCGCCGCCCCGCCCAAATATTTTTCTCGCCAACAACACTTATGTAAACTGCCATTCTAGTAGTATATTCTTCAACTAGAATAAGTATTTGCGATGCCGAAACAACTAAACCACGGTGACGGTGTACCCTCACTAGACCATGTATATATACATACAGATCGAAACAATACGAGAGGTCAGCAAAATGTAAAGCAGCACAGAACTGGAGCCGCATATCTGCATTATACTACGAGTTAATTATGGAATTCCAAAATTACAAGTCTACTGGACCTTGCAGCGGCAGAGCATGGCATGTCGTGGGCACCTGACGTGACCAACCCATTGACTGGCTACTGTTCTTCAGATAATGCGGTACACTACTTGCTTCCTGAAATTGTAGCTCAGCTGAACTTTTGTGATTATTGTCTTCTTTTATCGTCCATCTTCAGAGTCCTTGTGTTTTTCGTTTCTTATACAAAGCAGGCAAGCAGCACGCAGAGAACAATGCCTGAAAGTTTCGGGTACTGAGAATGTTAACTGAAAACCGCAGTGACACACGGTCATAAGCCATGCAGCACGAAAACAAAGGATACTAATATATAATACACTCAGCCTCCCTTTGACAAAAAAAAAAAAAACACATAGTAAACCTTGTTCATCACTCAGGATAATTACTTTTTGAGAATTGAACAACACAGTTCAATATAACAATTGCAAGGATTATGATCCAGCCGACACCATGGTGTTCAGTTACATGAACTTCACATAAGTTAATAGTAATACCAGAAGGTGACTGATTAGATACAGACATCTTGCTGTTCTGCCGCAAATCCACACAACTTAAATATCTATTTGACACTAGAATAAAAATATCAAAAGCTTCGCCAGAAGAGATAATTGACTGACATGACCATCGTTCTTCTCCAGGAAGTGATACAAACACCCAGGATGTGACCAACGAACTAGCCAGAACCCTCCCCGTCCTTTTCTTCAGAAGAACTAGCAGGTTTTGACTTCTCAGGACAGTTGCGGGTGTCATGATAAGCACGTTGTTTACAGTAGCTGCATTTCCTTCTTTCTCTTGTTGGCTTTCCCTGTACACATGCATATAGTCTAATAAGCATGTGTTGAAACACGATACAGAAAAGAAGGTATATAAAAGAGTCAGACTGGAGTGGCCAAATTACTTGCAAATGGGGCATTTGATCCAGATGAAATATCAAATATGTAGCCAAATACATAGTTTGTAGATTATAAAAATTGTTCTGTACAAGTAAGTGCTGGTTACATTGAATTTTTCCAACAGATCAACCGAAATCAGACTGGACTCATATCCTAATTCAGCATAATAACTAACTATTCATTGAAACAACTTGGCATGCTGACTGTGAAAAACTAATTGCATTCTTCCCAATGTTTTTGTGCTCTTAGCTTTATGAGTTATGAATCCATAGAACTCATGAAGAATCAATAAGATAAGAAGTCCATCCAGCAAAATTTTATTACCTAGCTAACATAACAAATTACAACATCCATTATATTTTGGATAGTGCTATTAATGAGTTTGTAGAATGCAAAAAATAGAAAAAGAAACCAATGCTGCTACTCAGATAAAATGGACCCGACAATAACATTAACATTTCACGTATGCATGGCCCATGTTCCGAAGGAGTTAATTGATACCTAGACGGTGCAGTAACAATGGAAATAATCAAGGAGGGTTCTTACAGTCTTTTTGAGATTCTCGTTCTCAGTTTTCAGCTCCTTATTCTGCTTCTGTAGGGACTCGATCTCCTTTGTCTTCAGAAGCAACTCGAACTTTAGGTCTTTCGTCTTCAGAGCGAGCTGCAGCCTCAGATTCTCAATCTCTTTGTACAGCAGTTTCACTTTCACATCGTTATCTGAAGTAGGCAGATCTGAACAGAGAGAAATAAAAAACTGCAAATCAGAAAATGCACCGACCCACTTTGCTGTTTGAGTAACAACTGAAAAATGATGCAGTTTCTTTTTCTTCATACCTTGATCCATGTCGTCATGGTCATCAAATTCATCAGCCTGCAGTTTACGGCGATTTGCGGCTACCTTCCTTCTGAGCCGTCGTGGCTGCTCTCCTTGAGACTGCCCCTTGCTTCCTCCTGAAATCTCCTCTGCATTTGAATACCTCATTTGCATGTAATCAACAAAAGTGCAATGCAAGAAGGAACACAGGAAGGGAGAAAATTACTGTCTCCTGATCTAGATAAAGTACCAAATGGAGTAGCAAGGGGAGAGCTAACGGTTTGTTACCAGTTCCTACTTACATTCCGTCCATGTCCAAAATTTCGGAGACGAACACAAATGTGAAAAGGACTATTTGGAGTGTCACGGTGCATGGCTTGACAAATGCGCTAATAAGGTACGTACGTGCCAACTCTATATAGTTGATCATTGGTTTGGAGAATGAAAGTAGCGGCAGTTTCTATTAATTACTGAAGTGCAGGCCTAATTACTGAACAGTGTACAGCGACCTAGCCCAAAAATCTCCTCTTTCGCCTCCATGATTCTCTTTCGCCATAAACGATGCAAGTGCCATGAGGCCCCTAATCCGCCGATCGATCTCAACTATTCTTGGAGCAAACGATGGAGTGATGATCTAATCTAACTAACCTACCCGTGCAAGCGATCGAAACGGGAAGCATCATACGGGATGCAGATTTTGTAAAAATCAGGTCCGCAGCTTACCCTCGAGGGCGCGATCACCCGGGCGCTGGCTGCTCCGCATCTCGTCGCCGGCGCGCCCCGTCTCCGTCGCTGCCTTCCCGCCGCCACTCGCGAGGACCTCCGACTCCATCCTCCTGCCCCAGTACCCGGCGGGCGTCGTCTCCGCCGACCCGGTCCCGTCCGTGAAGCGCGCCTTCATGAAGCTGGTGGTGAAGGTTGTGGCCATGACGGCGCGGCGTGGGTTGGAGAGTGGCGAGTAATCAGGAGCGTATTTGTTGCGCCAGTCGCCGTTCTCTCCTGCTGCCTCTCCCGCGCGTACAAGAATAAAAAGAAAAAATAAAATTCGATTTTTCCCGCTTTTTTTTAGAACAGATTTTTCCCGCTTTCCCCTTCACTATCCCGCACAAAATTATATTACTCGATTTCAAATTGATAAAAATAAAAATAAAAATCGAGAGCAATATGTGCTGCTTCCTTTTAAGGCCCATCGCGCCTAGTCCCCGTCGGCACGACCCCTCAACCATCGAATGTAAAGCCCAACTCTCAAACACGCACTCCCTCCGTTTTTAAATTTGACAACAATTCTAGTAATCTAGTTTAAGTCCTAACCACAACAATTTAACGGAGGAAGTATGCACTAAATTAGCATGTTCGCCTCGCTGCGAAGCAGCCGTTTTACTGTAGCGGATGCTGAAGAAATAACTGCGAACACTGTAGCGACGGTTGAAGAAATAACTTTGAACACTGTAGCTGCTGCAAAGCAGCGAGACGACCAGACTGAATAACATTAGCTAAATCAGGGTAATCCTAGTCCATCTCTACTTTCATTATACAAGCAGATCTTTTTTTACTACAAAATCATGTCGCGTGCAATAATCCGAGAAAAATACGTAACACGCTGGTAGTGTAGTCTCTTATGCAGTTGTATCAGAATAGGTTTCTACCGCTGCCTACCATTGACAGGGGCAGTTTGAACTACGGCATGATCCCCAGACCAGAGTGCATAAGTAAACTTCAGAATTCAGGACTGAGAACATAAAGCAGCAGAAAGGTACAATAATTAGTTGTTACTGTGGACTCTGGTAGTGCATGTAACAGGCTAGAGACTAACACGATGATCAACAAGCTTTTCATTCTTGTGCAGGCTCTCATGCTTGGCTTGCGTTGCGCCTCCTATACCTCAATTCTCATCACAGAAACAGGCTAGACACTAACACGATGGTCAACAACAACGTCAAACTACTCATGCCAAAATAAAATAAAATAATCATACTGCTCATGGGACCATGACGATATAGTCAAAATCGAAGTCATGACTTCAGGAAGGGTCAGCGGATCATTGACGAGGATCTTCATGGTTGCCCTCAGAAGGAGATAGGGCAAAGGATCCTCAGCTGGGCGGCGTCGGACCGGCTGTGAGCTTGACATGATAAAGCAGATCATTAGTGGGTGGAGGAGCTCGGCTCGTCACGTTCATTAGTGTGAGGTGATGAAGGCGTGGCATGCACGGGGGAGATGACATTGCTCACTGCGTGCATGCGACACCCAACCCGTTCAGCTAGTCGACGCAGGTGAACCTGAATCCGCTGCAAGAATACAACCGGCTTGGTGAACTTGAAAGTAACAAACAACAAAAGACACAGCTTAGCAACAAATAAGTACCTCAACACATTGTCGTAGACGGGATGCCTCATTCGGTTCTCCTGGGGCAATCTCAAGCACCATCCCTGCCTCATCCACTAACCTCTTAATGCCTCTACCCTGTGTTATGTTCAAGATTGCATTAGTAACAAGGTTGTACGAGTTGACAGGACAGGGAATTTCCTCAACATACCACTCGATCGAGGATTGGGGCAATCTCAACTTGTGTGCCTGCACGAGTGGTGGTATCAAAGGGATTGTCCTCATCCCCTGAGGACTGAATGTCAGCATAGTCACCCTCCGTCCATGCTGGCCTAAGGTGCACGCGTGCAGCGGTGTGCAACCAATCTAAGTACTGTCTGAACTCCTTGTCACGATGCATGTTGTGAACTTGCACCACATTTCTCTCATACCTTCTCCACTCGTCAATGTACCCTCGATGATGGTGCATAAAGTCATCAATCTTCTTCTGCCTCCTCCGGTCAAACCTGGGAAGTGAAGTGCATTGTCAGTTCAGCAGTACCCATTCCGCTGATCGACAGATTGAAGAAGCAAATCAGTTCACTCACTTATGAAGCTGGATGGAAGTGGAGAATGGTTCAGGGGGACATGACTGGATCTTGTTGAATTGGCGCATCACCCTGTGGGGCAGATGGAACTCTACCACGTAGAAGCAAATGAGGGGACACCTCATAGTCCATAGGTCCTCATCACGGCGGCACATGCTATTTAGCACCAAGTTCTGGACATCAGGCTTTGTGTATGGCTGCCACTCAACCTGGCGAGATAGTTACAAAGTTGCATTATGAAAAGCTAATATCACAAGAGCACAAAATAGTCGATTTAATTGCATCGCATACCTGTCCTGATGATAGGATGTCCAACTCGTTGGTGTAGCTTAGGTACATGGTCTGTGAACGCCCATGAGGACGTGCAACCGACTCCCACAAGTGCGACACAGTTGGGCCCAAGTCCTGCCCACGGTCTGGGTACCAAGTACGCTGTTCCCGCAAAAACGGCCTCCCAACGGGCAACCTCTCCCACATCCACACCTGGAGCAGAAATAAGCAACCTGATAAATTCGAGCTCGGTGCAGTTCTGCAGCACGCCTCACAAAGTTGGCGGTACAAGAATCCAAGCACCGCGGACCCCCAGCTGTAAGTCCCAGCTTGATCCCAATCTAGCAGGCAGGGAATATACATCCACGAGGCCGTGCTCCCTCCACCATCAGGGAAAAGCACAGATCCGAACATATGCAGCACCCACGCCCTTGCATAGAATGTAACTGTGTTCTTGTCAGCCTCGACAGGACAACATGAAAAGTTGCTACGAAGCCAACTAAGGAGAACCCCATTAAGTTTCTTGCCGTGACCATCCAAAGGTCTCCCCAAGAACTCCTCTGCACGCTGCTGCCACCCCTCGTACACAACCCTCCCTGTCACAGGCTCCCCTCTGATGGGCAATGCAAGGATCATTGCGACATCCTGCAGTGTCACTGTCATCTCACCACATGGCAAGTGGAATGAGTGTGTCTCCGGCCTCCACCTGTCCACTAGTGCCGTAAGTGCCGCACGGTTGAATGGAGGCATGCCACGCCGTACGATATTTGCGAAACCAGCAAGGTTCGCCCGCCGGAGCAGTGGGGTGTAACGCTCATCATATGGCATGATAGAGTTGACTTCATGGGTGCGAAGACGAAGAGCCTGAAGTACCTGCAAACGTAGATGGGCAAAAGAACATATGAAATGATACGGAAAATTGTTGCATCACTGAAACATGAATTACATTTACAATTTTGAAACCTCGCCCGCCTCAATCTTGGGTGCCCGATGCTGTTTCTCGTAGTATGGATCCAGGAGATGGTATGCCACCATTCTGCAAAAGGGGGGAGGGGGAATGGATTACTACGAACACACAATAAAAGTATAGAGCAAATATGTACGCAACAGAAGTATCAAAATATATCTAGCATGGCTAATTTTTTTCCCTCGAACAACGCAGGAGAGCTGCGTGTCATTTGATAATAGAAACAAAGTACACAGGTGAAAGAGTGCCCAAACATTACAAAAAAGGAAAACATCAAACACTGAAGATGTACACCACACTCTAAGTAAAAAGCCATACTCTAAGTAAAAAACGGCCTACACAAACCAGGCTGGTTAAGTGCCTAGGCTTGCCGACCTGATCAGCAGGATGTGCAACTCCCGGGCACCAGCCACACACCGCAGGGAGGATTCACCCCCTACTGTCTGCAGCAACAAAGAAACTCAAAATTTGACACCAATTAACTAGCATGGCCAATTAACTAGTTCTCTAATTTGACACCAGAGTTCCTTTACACCCAACGAGACTACGGATATACCCTCCTGACATGTTGAACACTACTAAATCAATCCCATTGATGTCATGAACCATGTTACCAGGACCCATGTTTTACCGTAGAGATTTTGTAGTGTCACCTGACTTGGGATGAATCTGCCTCAAGGATAAGTGCCTTTTTCTAAAATAAGATTTTAACCGTAATAGTTGTAAGAATTGAACCTTCCATCATCAACTTTTTTCTCAGCACACTTCTCAGATGAGGACTCATCTGGCGACTTGGACATAGAGCCTGTTTTTTTACTCTGGCTCTGCAATTCAGAACTCAAACTGATGTCCTCTTGAGATGCGTTCTGAGCAGGGCTACAAGACTGAAGATTCATAACGCAGCAAGTTTCTGAAATAAAAATATATAAAATTTCATCACAACAGTATTGGCTGCTACCTAACGCTGTAAGAAACTATGTAAAGGACTCGTAGTTGCAACCAACATAGAAAATCATGGCATGTGTATTTTAAATCAAATGAAACAAAATGCCAGAACTTTATAAGCTCTTACGCAAAAAGTAAAACCCGAAATCCTAACTGAAACAGGAAAAGTAATAAGTATGAAGGCACAATAATTCAATGATTTGTTTTCGTAACTTTCTATAGCAAAAATTAACTTGATGTGTCGAGTACCTCAATGCACACCCAACAGAAACATGAAATAATATGGTATACCTGTATTATTCCCCCCCTGTAGTTTCCTGTTGTCCTCCTCAAGCCGTGCATTAGATAGTTCCAATGTCTTGATCTGCCTCTCCAGTTGTAGCAAATGTATGTTCTTAGCCTCAACGTGACTTTCCAGTTCCAGAACCTAGATCAAAACAGGGAGAAAAACCGACGCGAGCAGTCAATTTGAATTTTATGCTTTTCCATCATAATGTATGTAAAATTTATGAACTTCCTTTTCGTTATCATCAAGATTCTTCAATTCAAAAGCAGCAAACAACAAAACTCAGGAAGTTACATACATTACATTTTCTTTAATCAACCCAGATTTGAGGTTTAAAATACCATACATATATCCTTTTTTTTAGGGAAACCATACAGATATCTTCAATATGCAATGCTATTTTTTTAAAAAATAAAAAAAGATATTGATGCCCGAATATATCGCATGAAGTTAACCAAGCAAGATAACCAAAAGTAGAGAATCATGTATTTGCCAGTGGTATGGACTTAAAATGCATTCATGTACTGTCCCAAAACATAGATAGAGGTAAAACATCTGCAACTCACTCTTACAAGAGAACTATTGACCAACATAAAGGCCCAAAAAAGAATAATCAACTGTTTTCTGTAGAAGTACATATGTAGCATCTGAGATGCCAGCAGGTATAACTTGAATGCTTACATTGTTTTGCAAGCCCTCATTCTTGGATTTCAGCTCCTCATTCTGCTTCATAAGGCACTCCACATCTTTTGCCTTCAGAGACAACTCAACCTTCAGCTTCTTTACCTCCTGGGAGTACCGAAGCTCTTTCTTTTTCTTAGTCAACTGAGATGTTAGGTTCTCAATCTCCTTAGCAATCCTCAGAGAGTCATCAGACGGCATATTTAAATCTTCTCCACATAGAAAATCAAAAGCAACGACATGTCAAAGAGAGAGAGAAGATAGGATTATATTTTAAAGCCACACACTCATTCCTACATACCTTCATTCGTTAAGTCGTCAGATTCTGTGATCCTCACTGCTGCTTTTCTCTTTCTGCTTTCTGAAAGATAAAGTGCATCTGACTAGTGTGAATTGCATTTATACTTAAGTAAGCAGGCTAACTGGCTACGAGCACACTGATTCTGTCATTCGTTAATGACTCAATTAAGTTGGTTTCATTGAGACCACTGGACAATGGCTAAACAAGACAAAAATGTACCATCAACTATGACGGTGAAAAAATAACTAGAGACCCAGTGACAAGGAACTGGCATAGCTTTAGCTATTATTGTACTAGAATGTTGCAGCATGTAAACCTTTGAGTGATTCAACTGAAATTGGAGATAGTACATAAAAGACAACAAACGGAAGGACTTGTATGCCTCTTTGTGAAGTTCAGAACATGGCAGTGATATTGAGATCAAGCTTGAGCATTTTTTTTAAATCTTTATCCCCTAAAGGGTACATCTGTTTTCCATACATGAGAATGCAAAACGTGGCAGTAAGTTGGTAAAGAGAAGCAAAAGAGAAGGCTAAAGAAAAGCAGCTATGATAATTAGACATCAGGAAAGCCTAGGACAGAAAATATAAATAAAGAAACAGATAGTCGCATTAGAAGCGATAACAGATGGGCAGAGGATTCCTCAAACATCCATCTACTTATTGTTGTACGCATGAACTTGTGGGCTGAGCCCCATCGCTTGATTGCACAGCATATGCATATGGAACAGGAGGAAGCAACACATCTATAGAAGGCAGTCGAACTCCAGAAGTGGAATTCTCCTCCACGATTCACACTACGTATTGAGCCGACCTTACACTGCTTGCAATAGTTCTTCTTCCCTTATCCCGTCATGGAGTTTCTGTTGCACTAGGATACCAAGTGAGCTTTCTCATCGGCGATCATGTGAACTGAAACATATTCCCTCCTAATAAGAATTGGATTTATTACGGTGAAATCGACCTATGAAATTGAATCTATCTAGTAATCGTTGTAATCTTCCCCAATAGCCGCTGAGGAGTTATCCCAGAGAAAGTGGTATCGTATCTATCAAAAGCGTCAACCAAGTCCACATCCACGCAATCGAAGAATATCCGAAACACATCGCGGAGAAGATTATGCATCAGAGGAAAGCACACAACGGAGAAGCGGTATATTCACTACTGTTGCAGAGACGGGCGGAGGGTCACAATCAAAAGGGAAAGAAATTCCTGGAGATTCTTACCACTGCCAGCAGCAGCTCGTCCGCGGCCACCTCGCTTACGCGGGGCGCCGGACCCGGCCGCCTCGTCTCCACCGCCGGCGGGGGCCATGGTGTTGCCAGAGGAGGAAGAGGAGGACGGCGCTCACTGCAGGTGGGGCCAGGTAGTGACTAGGGAACAGCGAATCCTCAACGGGCCACTCATTCGGTCCACGCGCCGATCCAACGGTCAGGATGCCGAATCCGAGGGTGGTAGTCGTCCGAATACCGACCGCGGTCAGTCAAAACGGCCACCACGGCACAAATTCACCCTGGCCCGCCGCGCGTCGTCGGGCGACGGCGCTGCTGACGTGGTGGCCGCCATCGTCTTCGTCGCTTCTTTACGGCCGCGGCAACAAGCATCTAAAATAACAATATTTATTACTCGTCAGTTACATGTACACACCAAAAAGACTAACATTTACATGAAAAACATGATCTTTAAAGTATTTTTTGCGGTACAAAGTATCTTGTTTTAATAAACAGACCCTAAAATCGCCACTTAGCTAGATCAAGTGAGAACAAGTATCACAAGCAAAGACACCAGATTTCAAATGAAACGAAATGACCACAGAAAAAAGATCAAAAACATGACCAGAGAGAAATAGAGAATAGATGAAGAACATGGCTACAAGTTCTAATCCTATCGCACCATGGACAAAGGCAACAGATCAACCAAAGGCATCGGATTTCAAACCAAACAACATTATCGCAACTATTTCTAAGCAAAAATGTAACCTTACATCACAACTAAACCCTACCGCACATCAACAGGGCATATTTCTGTGCCTACCGACTATGAGGACAAGAATGAAAGAAAGGAAGAACAGAGGCGAACATGGTGGCGATGACGACCTCATAAGGCATCAAATCCTCCTTGCTCATGCATGAGGCACAACACGGTTAAAGAAAGAAAGGGGGGAGAGAGAAGGGAAGCGCAAAGAAGAAGGAGAATCGGCAAAGCACGACGACGAGCTGCTCCTGACGCCACAACTTACCGGACACATTCCCTCCGATGGACCACCGACGAGGACAGCTAACCCTAGGCGGCGGTGATAGGAGAGGAGAGGAGACGAGAGCGGAGCGCGAGAGATGCGGTAACCCTACTAGCAGGGGAGGTGGCTTTTATACCTGGCTAGCACGGGCTTTGGGCTGCACAAGTGGCGACAACGTGTGGACGGCCTGCAGAGTGGGAGCCTAGCTTCATGAAAACAATCAAATCAATTGTTTCCAGTAAGCCTGGCAAAAAAGCCTCTTTTGCATTATCAAGGCTTGACTATTTTATGACCCCAATAATCAAAACTATAAAGTAAAGATGTTACATATCTCTTGTCTGGTTGGGTTCTAATACACAAACCAAACATATCCGTGGTGACTCTTTCAACGGGCCTCTGGTCCAGGACGATCCAGTCAGGATGCGTGGATTCCCAATCCGAGAGTGGTGGTCGTCTGGAATGCTGACCGCATCAGTCAACGGCCGCCACGGCACATATTCACGTTGGCCGACGGCGCTGCTGACGCGGTGACCGCGATCGTCTTCGGCGCTTATTTCCGGCCGCGGCACCAAAGCGTGCGCCTCGTCGGCAGCCGCCGGCGTGCCACTAGTTGAAGGGTACTGTTCAAATTTCAGTATATAGTTCTTCATCTGTCTATGAAGGTCTCTATCTATCTGACGGCGAGGCACCAGCTCACGCAGGATTCGATCAAAGACACAGGCCACACAGCAACAAGGTACGCTGCACAGCAGAATGGCAGCTCATCTCAAACTAAGTTAAGAGTTTGTCAGCTCTGTCAACATCTGGGTTCATGCGGCTGCAGTATCTACAGTACTTAGATCAGCATGATACATACATCAGCAAAAGAGAAACGAGGAACAAGGTCGCAATAGCATCGCGCTAAGTTTCAAAAGGACTTTGGTCAAGTAGATTGTAGTATGCCAAGTTCATCTTCCAGCGACTAGCACTTAGCAGGAAATGGCACTTTATCATCCCATTCTGCCGCAGCCTGCACAAATTAGGCCCGCCGAGGCGTTTTACGCAGCTGCGACAACACGAACTTGAGAATCTCCTCCACCGTGGCCTTCCGCCCTCTGCCGAAGTTCCAGAACTCGGGCACGGCATGGCGTTCACTGGGGTTGTACTCGTTCATCTCCATCAGGGCAGTCTTCACTGAATTGCACGCATCGTCGCCAAACTCGTTCCGCAGGAGCTTCAGTTTTGCATCATCATCATTTATCACTTCCTGCAACACGTGACGACGATCAAATATGAGGTGCTAGGGGAGCATTATTACTACATGGTATACCTAAACAGAATTTGAATCTGCAGTCGTTAATCAATACCTTTAACCTCCCATCAATCTCAACAATCTTGAAAGGATGCCATGATGGCTTCCCCAACTCCTCAGACCAAAAGGATGCCATGATGGCTTTCTATAAGAAGAGCATGCCTGCAGAAGTATAGAAAAGATGAAGCCGAGGTCAGTATAGCAGCATTGACCTCGGCTTCATCTTTTCTATACTTCTGCAGGCATGCTCTTCTTATAGAAAGATAATTAATTTCACCCATCCTTTTTACCCCAATATTCATGTACCTGGGAAGCACGTCCTCTAAAGCCTGCATATTGTGATAGTAATATTTCCGTGTATAATAAAAACATTTCTTATCTTGAAATTGAACTCTAGACGAGAGCATTATGTGAATAGAAATGCTTCATTTTGGTGCAACGAGGAGAAATACCGCCATCAATCCTTTTCGAATGTCCTGTAATTCCATGTTGGCCTGAACAGATTTCCACACTGTGAGTGAGCTCAGTTCTTCTGAAAACTTTTCACTTTCTAACATGTCACCCAACCTCTCCATCCTGATCTCAATTTCTGCATCCAATTTTGCTACTTCCAGTTCAAGACGCAGTTTCTAAAAATAGGTCAGCGGTGTGAACTCTTAAGAATTTCTAATAAATGATAGTGATGCTTAGATGGACAGTAGTTAAGATTACCTTCTCATCATCAGCTTTCCCATTGACAACACTTTTCTCAACTGATGATTCATCTACCAACTTGGAGGCTGAATCTAGGTGTTTGAAAGTGGGGAAAGAAAAAAGAGAAACCTGTCATAATGCTTATGTTACACAATGGATCCCAAGAAAACCGCTACGAATCATGAGTATTAGAGTTGATTATGCTTAAAATAGCCTTCTCCCACAAATAAGGGGTGTGTTTTAGGTCTATAAAATTTGATGATGCAGAAATAGGTAAAATTTACAAGTCACAACTGGAAAGATAAACATACAATTATTCATAATTTTACCATCACTGTGGAAAAATGATGGGACTGATCAGTGACAAATATGCAATACATGGTAGAAAACAACCCATACTTTACTTATTTTTCTGAATTTTCAGCAACTTTGCATCACCATGTAATAGAAACAAGCATGTAAGAAAATTGTATACCTTGACCATATGACTTATCGGGTATTCTCTTGCCTTCCTCAAGATGAGTCAATGGAAATTCCATTGTGCTATACAAAACAGCCAGCTGCTGAAGTTGCTTTCTCTTAGCATGGATCTGATTTTCCAGCATCTCCAGGATCTTGTACAGAAAGAGAAAACACTGTTAATTAGACATTTATATTAACTCTACATCTAAATTTACCAAAAATAAATTAAACACGAACCATGATGAACAAACATTTCAATACGTGGTACAGCAAAGTGTAATGCTAACGAAAGCTTACTTTCTTATGGAGGCCCTCGTGTTTGGGTTGCAGCTCCTTATTCTGCTGCTTTTGCTTTGCTTGCAGCTCCTCTTTATGCTTCTCATGCGTAGACCGCAGACCCTCCTTCTTGTTCTCTGACCGAGGCCGCAGCTCCTTGTTCAGATTCTCATACTTACCTTGCTGTTTTTCCTCCTGCATCTCATACTTAGATTGCAGATACTTGTGCTTCTCATATTTGGCCTGCATTTCCTCGATCTGCTTGTCATATTTGTCTTGCAGGTATTCCTTTTGCTTCTCATACTTAATTTGCAGTGCCTCATTCTGCTTCTCGTAATTATCTAGCAGCTCCCCATATTTAGCTTGCAGCTCCTCATTCTGCTTCCTTAGGCACTGCATCTCTGTGTCCTTCCGATCCATCTCAACACTTAGCTTCTCGTTTTCCTCACAGTACCCAAGCTCTTCCACAGCTTTGTCCAGCTGAGACCTCAGGTTTTCAATCTCCATTGAAATCCTCCGATGGTCCTCACATTCTACCTCAAAACCCTCTGTCCATGTAGAGAAATATATGAAATCCATGGCATCAAAGATTGCAAAAGACGAACTAGTTTTCAGCCATGCATACCTCCCTTCTCGGCCAAATTGTTACAATCTCTGGACATCACTTCTGCTTTCCTTTTTCTAATTCCTGCTTCTGCCCCAAGATTCTGACCAGCTCCAGCTAAAAGACATATAAAAGAACACATTTCCCTTCGGTAAGTGTTACACAAACAAGAGTGACATATCCTAAAAGAACGTCAATCAACCCAAGCAAGGAGCTAAGGATGGTAAAGAGAACACGAACAGTAGCTAACTCTTTGATGAAGTGCTAATCCTAACCAAACACAAGCTATTTTTTTTTACGAAATTAAACTAAGAAACAATTGTGTTAACAAAACTGACCATCCAATATACCACTTCGAGTTGACAATTTGTGGCTACTCTGGGAAACTTCACGCACTTGACATCCACTTACTATGAAAAATCGATTTCACTTGATGTTCACAGAGTTCATGTGTGATTTGCTACTTGTAAATGCCCAGTAACGCAATTCCTTTCCTGCAGTTCTGCTACCTGCATTGCTGCTTTTGGGGGGAAATCCCACTACCCCACAGAGCAGAACGTATTACTCCTGGTCTGGAAGCCAAAAAATAACTTGGCCCCAATCGAAACAGTATGCGACCAACAAACTTGTGAGGAAATGAAACAAAGTGGTAATTTGATTTTGAAAATGCGTCACAGATCTGCTCACGCATCCGAGCGACCAACTAGGACATGTCCGCCGCAAAGAACAATGGATAAATGAGAAACAATGCCAAAATTGCAGCGGAAGGTGCTGATCGTTATAAACGGAAAAGACAAGCTCGTACCGATATTGACCTTCGGACCCACGCCACAGCTCCCACCCCCCTTCTCGTCGCCTTTGCCGGCGGGGGCCATGGCTACGGCGCCACTGCTGGGGTTGCTGGAGGCAGACGAAGGAGGACCGGACGAGACTAGACGTTTGACCCCTTTTGGAAATATTATTTTTTGTAAAAAGACCCTTGACAAACGTCTTCAGTTCCTAGCTCGAGAGAGGTTTGTCACGTACTGCCAGCGAGCTTAGTTATGGCCAGGGTGGGCCATGGCCCCCTAGGCCCCTACCAAATTAAAACTCCTTTGATTACACAATAAATTTGCTACTATTTGAATATGTTTAGAGCAAAATTACCTAAGCCGTCCCTTTACTTCCTAGTTCAAGCTCCTCCACTGCATAATGCTCCAGTCGATTGGTTAAGTCAATGTTAATGTAATACGACCGATCTGGAAAGACACAATGCATAATGCTTAACATCGGCATAAGCTGGGCACGACCGATCTGGAAAGACACAAGTTGATCTTAATTCCTTAATTTTGAAGGTGGTACACCGCACCTCTGAAACTTTCAATTTAGAGTTTTCATCAGCCAGCCCTTTCAACATCTGTGGGTATTAGGAGGTTGCGGTAGCTAGTATGGACAGTAACCAGCCGGCAGTGAATGACACTGCAACACTGGAGCGCATACATATCAGCGTAAAAACATCAGCAAATGAGTATAAGCAGTGCAGGGTCGCAACAGCATCGTGCGCTAAGGTTCAAAGGACTTGGTTTAGTAGACTGTAGTATCTAGTCTAAGTTAATCTTCCAGCGGTGGCATCTAGCAGACCATGGCACCTGATCATAAAACCATTCTGCTGCAGTCTGCACAAATTAAGCCAGACGTCTTTTTACACGCAACTGCCTGAGCATGTACTGGAGAGCCTCCTTCACCGTCGCCTTCCGCCATTCCCTGAAGTTCCAGAGCTCAAACAGAGGAGAGCATCCACTGGGGCGGTACTCATTCCTCTCAATCTGCGCGATTATCACTGCATTGCACAGGCTGTTACCATGCTCTGCCCGCAATTGCTTTAGCTTCGCATCATCGTCATCCACAACTTCCTGCATCAAGTGACAATGCGATGGATTCTGAGTGCTTGGCGAGCACCTCTTTATGGTATACTCAAACAAAAGTTAAACCTGAAACAGTTAGTGAGTACCATTGGACTCCCATTAACATCAATGATCTTGAAAGGATGCCATGATGGATTTCTAAACTCCTGATCCCAAACGGAGGCCAGCATAGCGGCTTGGACCTCGGCTTCATCATCTCCATACCTCCGCTGACATGCTGCTCTAAAAATTAGTTCATCAACTTCTCCCATCCTTTTTACCCCAATACCGACGGGACTGGGAAGCAGCTCCTGTAATCCCTGCACATTGCGATAATCATTTTTATGTAAAAACATATTTTCCTTTGAGGAATTTAACTCTCAAATAATGGATTATGTGAATGGCAATGACTCATTGACAGTGTTATGAGGAGTGATACCACTATCAGTTCTTTTCGAATCTCTTGCAACTCCATTTTTGCCTGAATAGAGTTACACAATGTGACAGAAAACTTTTCACCTTCCAACATCTCATCCAACTTCTCCATCTTGAACTTAGTTTCGGCATCTAATTTTGCTATTTCAATTTCAAGCTTCTCTTTCTGAAAAAACATGGGTCAGGAGTGGGGACCCTAATTAATTTCCCTCAGATGAAATCAATGCTTAGATGGACAGTGGTTGCTTACCTCTAACTTCTCATCATCAGCTTTCCCATTACCACCACTTTCTTCACTCGGTGATTGATCTACCACCTCGGTGTTTGGGTCTGGTTGTTTCAAAGAGGAAAAATAAAAGAACCTTGTGATAACACTGTTGTTCCCAATGTAGCCCAAGAAAACAAGGCAATGAACAAAGAATATTAGAGTTGATTATGCTTAAAATAAGTGGTATATCAATCCTACAACATTTGGTGATGCTAGAAACTGGTAAACTTTACAAGTCACAATTGGAAAAACAAACTTAAGAAATATTCATACTTTGAGCATTATTTAGAAGGAAGAATGATTGAACTGATTAGTTTCAAATATGTAATGAATGGCATTAGTTACTTTCTGAATTTTCAGCAACTATATATCACAATGCATTAAAAAGAAAGAAGCATGTATGAAGATTGTATGATACCTTTATCACATGACTTATCTGGTAATTTTTTGCATTCCTCAAGTTGAGTCAACAAAATTTCCATTTTTCTATACAACCACTCCAACTGCCGAAATTGTTTTCTCTTGACATCAATCTGATTTTCCAGAGTCTGTACAATCTTGATTGACAACAAGAGAAAACGTTGTTAACTAAAATTTTTAGCAATATATCTAAATTTACCCTCAATATATATGAAGAATCATGATGACCAAACATTTTGAATGACAATGGTACAACAAAGGGTAATACTAACTGAAAGTGTACACTTACACTCTTATGCAGGTCCTTATGCTTGTCTTGCAACTCCTCGTTCTGCTTCTCATACTTACCTTGCAGCTCCTCTTTCTGCTTCTCGTACTTAGCTTGTAGCTCTTGTTTCTGCTTCTCACACTTAGATTGCAAATCCTCGTTCTGCTTCTCGTACTTAGCTTGCAGCTCCTGGTTCATCATCTCGTACTTAGCTTGCAACTCCCCATTCTGCTTTTCATACTTAGCTTGTAGCTCCCCATTCTGCTTCTCGTACTTAGCTTGTAACTCCTTATTCTGCTTCCTCAGGCACTGCATCTCTCTGTCCTTCAGATCCATCTCAACCCTTAGCTTCTCGTTTTCCTCACAGTATCCGAGCTCTTTCACATCTTCCTCCAGCTGAGACCTCAGGTTTTCAATCTCCAATGAAAGCCACTGAGTGTCCTCACATTCCACCTCCAAATCTTTTGTCCATGAAGAAAACTATATTAAATCCATGGCAGCCAAAAGATCGCAAAAGATCAAAAAAGGTTTTCAGGCATGCATACCTTCATTATGGGTCAAGTTGTTAGAATCTCTTGATAATACTGCTGCTTTCCTCTTTCTACTTCTTGCTTCAACTCCAAGATTCTGGTCAGCTCTAGCTAAATACAGAGAACACATTTCCTCTTGGCCAGTGTTGGATAAGCATCACAAGTACAGCAAGACAAGTAACATATCCCCAAGCATGGCTTCTTAAAAATTACAAGACTAACAATCAAAAAGGAGGGTAAAAGGAACACACAGATAGTACCTAACCCTTGGCTGGAGTGCTTAGAGATATATCAGCACAGGTAGTCTCAGCCATGCTATCTTAACCGAACATAAACTAAATTTGTGTGGCTAGAAATTATTTCCGTTTTCTAAAGAAACAAGCTAAATTCTATTTTAGCCAAACCAAACAAAAAAGTATGTGTTAACGAACCGGACCATCAAAACAACCGCTTAGAGTTTACAGCTGGTGGCAGCTTTTGGAATTTTCCTCAGTTGATATTCACTTCATATCACAATCGATTTCACTCTACTTTTGCACAATTCAAGCGTGATTGCTCATTGTAATATGCCCAAACAAACACTCTTATTCCCTCTCCGCAGTTCTGCTGCTGCCGATTTTTGAGGGAAATTAGCCACCACCCCCACTGAACTTGAGGCCCCCCATTGCCCCAACCGAAATAGCACGCGACCAGCAAGCACAATTGCAGCACCAAACTTGTGAGGAAATCAAACGAAGGGGCACATTGATTTTCTAAATGCATCACAGATCTGGTCAGGCTTATGCATCCAGGCAGCAATTATTATAGGTCAACCGCAAAGAAAATTGGGAAACATTAGCCAAACAACAACTACGGAGCAAGGTTGATCATTGTAAAACAAAGGAATTTCGTAAGATCTTACCACCACCAACGAAACCTGGACCGACGCCACGGCGCTCGCTTGTCCCGGTGGGGTCGCCCGTCTCGTCGCCTTCGCCGGCAGGGACCATGGCTACGGCCTGTCCGGCTACGGCGGGGTCGCAGAAGGGGGGAGGCGGAGGGCTTTTTTCCCCTCGCTGCTTCCCAGGGTTTTTGTGAGCCGTGAACCCCTCCCGGCTGCCACTGAACTCTTTCACCTTTCCCTCGCTCCATTACCGAGATTTTTTCCTAATGTAACGCCTAATCGACGCGGCTTTCACAATACTGCGCTGAATTTCTTCGGAGCAAGGCTCTCTCGTTTCTTTTTTTGTTTTTGTTTTTCCCTCAATTTTGCAAGATCAAATTGCCTCTACCCTGTAAAATAGAATGGATACCTGTTTTGTGTTCCGACTGGCTAATGAAAAAGCTAATTAAAAAAAAGCTAATCCACCTATTCCTTTTGTTCTCAATTTTTTTTTAAAAAAAAGAGAATATATTGATATTACAATTTCTCCATAAAAAAATGCATATAGCTAGCATTGTTAATAAAAGAATCCATTCCTAACATGGCACAAGCATAGAAACAAAGGAGCAAACAAAAAGGAAAAAGAAACATCTATCCTTCGGCTGCGAAGTAACTACCAAACAGACCACTGCCTTCCTCCTTGTGACTACCATTGCAACAAAAGACTCAAGGTCTCATCTAATCCTCAATTGCATTATGACAAGCTATTATCATCTTTCAGCCATGCCACCACCACCTCCAGACCTAGTCCATCTTTCCGTTGTCAAATTGATTTTCTTAGGATAACAAATCTAGTTCAAAATTGAACCAAAATTTTTGTTCTAACGACAAAAAGTTAAGAACAGAAGGAAGTATGTGCATGTTCATTTGGTTGTTGTGTATTCATTTAGCAACACTCCAAAGATGGGCAAAGGAACAGTGGGAGCGGCAGCTTGCGAGCAGGACAAAGGGTGGTGGTAGGGGCTGGCGGGGAGTGGCATTGGCCAGGTCAATGGGGAGAAGTGGCTCGAGGGGTTGACAAACCATAGAGAGTGAAGAAAGTGAAGACTGGGCTCAAAAAGAAATCCAAAACTCGAACACGAAAAGAGAAAAACGAATTGATTTAATAGATGTTTTGCTTTATTTGGTTAATTAACCAAAATATATTTTAGTTTCTAAAATTTTATGTTAATAAAAATTATTAAGTTTTTTTTTATTATTAGAAACCCGAGATAACCAAACAAATAGAACTTCTCTACATCCTATTTTTAGACTGTTGATTGTATGGCTAAGAACTTGATTTCCAATTACTTTCAAGAAGGATCGATGTAATAAAGCTTTTGTTATCACTCAAGTTTGCATATGCTAATATTTAGGACTTATTTTAATATATTGTTATCATATCTGTATTTTCTCAATTATATCCTAAACATTTTACAGTAAAGAGTTTTTTTTTGGCAAAATAGGTTTTTAATTGAAATAACCAAAACAATTATTTGGTTAATTAGGTCCCATTTTTAATTCTATTTAATTATTCTAGTTTTTTAATTTTACCCAAACCAAATTTTCTTTAGATCAAAATAATAGAATCGTAATAAATGCATTAAACGAATGCCCAAGCCTATCCATAAAAGGCAAAGGCACTTTGGTCATGAAAGGTTGATAGGAAAAAGATAATAGAAAAATAAAATACAAGAATCTCTAGTTTTGAAGAAATTTGCGTGATCTCACTTGTTCTAAAAGGCGCATGGATTATTCCCTTTTTCTGAAAAATCTCTCAATTACTACAGCACCAAATTGAGGCAGCAACTTCAATTTTATATCACACATCATAGCTATGTACACTTCACGGCACAGAGTCTTGACATTTCATCATCTAAGTCTACATCATATAATTCAGTTTCAGCTATACTACTAAATCACCTATTCCCTTTTAACTCGGTCAAATATACAACCAGGAGTACTCTACCAGCAGACTTTAATGTAGCAGGCCCCGGAACCTAATCACCCTCTTCGGCTGCCGTCCGCGGTTAGGGCCTCGGACGAGCTCGAGACCCTACGCCGTCAGCACCCGACGCGCCTCCGGCCAAGGGTTTTCTTCCGCCTGCTTGCAAAATTCGATGGGAAGGCAAACACTTAATATACAAGGTATGCAGCACGGTAGGATGTATGGCAACCCGTTTCAAACTTTATTTAGAGTTCATCAGCCAACCCTTCATAATCTGCGGGTTCAGGAGGTTGCAGTAGCCAGTAGTATGGACTGGACAGTAACCAGACCACAGTGACACTGCCACACTGGAATGCATACATGACAGGGTACAAACACCAGCAAATTATAAAGATATAAGCAGCACACAGGGTTGCAACAGCATCATTGGACGCTAAGTTTCAAAAGGACTTGGTTTAGTAGACTACTCCTAAGACTCTAAGTTAATCTTCCAGCTGTTTAGCATCTAGAAGGCCATGGCACCTGATCAAACCACATTATGCCTCCGTCTGCGATGCATATCAGGCAGCTTCCTGAGCAGGTACTTGAGAACCTCCTTCATTGTTGCCTTCCGCCCTTCCCTGAAGTTCCAGAACTCAGGCACAGGAAAGCGTCCACTAGGGTTGTACTCATTCATCTCAATCAGCGCGGTTGTAACTACATTGCACACGTCGTCACCATACTCCGCCCTCAGGTACTTCAGTCTTGCATCATCATCATCCACAACTTCCTGCAATGTGAGACGAAGAGATGGATTATCAGTGCTATGCGAGCACAACTTCATGGTATATTCAAATAGAAGATGGATTTGCAATGTTAAAGATAGCACTTGTATTATAATGTAGCCCCAAGGAGGCTCATATAGGTACATGAGAGTCTTAGAAGGACAAGAGTACAATATGAGATAAGAAAAGGACTCTAATACTAAAGACTACTAATAGGCATGGGCGAAGCTAAAGACTACTGACAGGCATGGGCGAAGCTAGGTTTATGGTTCTGGATGCAAATTCACCCACAAAATAAAATATTTTACTTAAAACTAGCTAGTTTCCACTATAGATGCACCCATAAATAAGAAAAATAAGCAATTTCTCTACATATGGTGAAGTATTGCACCCACGTCACTTTTGCTTTAGCTTCGCCACTGCTAATAGGACACTATACCCTTAACATGCAACAGTTGAAAAAAAAAATACCTTTAACCTCCCATCAGAATCGACAATCTTGAAAGGATGCCATGATGGATTTTTTAACTCATCTTGCCATTTGCCGACCAGCATAGCGGTTCCATAATCGACTCCATCATTTCCATACCTCTGCTGACAAGCTGCTCTCAAAATTCGTTCACCTTCAATTTCACCCATCCTTTTTATACCCACGGACCAGAGACCACGAACATTGTCCTCTAAACCCTGCAAATTTCGATAATCATTTTTATGTATAAAAATATTTTTCTTCGATGAATTGAACTCTTGAAGAATGAATTATATGAATGGCAGTGATCCATTGTTAGTGTAATGAGAAATACCACAATCAGTTCTCTTCGAATTTCCTGCAACTCATTGTTTGCCTGAATAGATTTCCACACTGTGGCTGAGCCAAGCTCTTCTATTAACTTTTCATCTTCCAGCAGCTCATGCAACTTATTCATCTTGATCTCAATTTCAGCATCTAATTTTGCTACTTCAATCTCAAGCTTCTGTTTCTGAAAAAATATATGTCAGGACTGGGGACCCTAATTAATTCCCCATAGCTGATATCAATGCTTAGATGGACAGGGGTTAGCTTACCTTTAACGTTTCATCATCAGCTTTCCCACCACCGCTTATCTCAGCCGATGATTGATCTACCAACTTGGAGTTTGGATCTAATTGTTTGAAAGAGGAAAAATAAAAGAGTCTTGTCATAACATTGTGTTACTTAATGTAACCCAAGAAAACAAGGCTATGAACAAACAATATTACCATTAACTATGCATAAAATAGCTTTTTAACATACAAATGGTACATCAGTCCTACAAAATTCGGTGATGCTAGAAAAAGGTAACTTTTCAAATCAACACCGGAAAGATAGACATACAATCATTCATAGTTTCAGCATTATTTTGAAGGAAAAAATGATGGAACTGATCGGTTGCAAATAATGCTTTACTTTTCTGAACTTTCAGCGCCTACATAACACATTATTGGGAAAAAAAAAAACATGTAAGAAGATTGTAGGATACCTTCATCACATGACCTATCTGGTATTTCTTTGCATTGCTCAAGTTGAGCCAATGAAAATTCCATTGTGCTATACAACCCCTCCAACTGCCGAAGTTGTTTTTTCTTAGCATCAAGCTGTTTTTCCAGTGTGCACGCAATCTTGATTGGCAGCAAGAGAAAACACAGCTAATTAGACATTTTCATTTTAGCTATACATTTAAATTTACCCCCAAGAAACATGAACCATGATGAAGAATCATTTTGATTGACCGTGATAAAGCAAAGAGTAATGCAAGCTGAAGCTTACATTCTTATGTAGGCCCATATTCTTGGCTTGCACCTCCTCATTCTGCTTCTCATACTTAGCTTGCAGCTCTTCTTTCTGCTTCTTGCACTTAGATTGCAAATCCTCGTTCTGCTTCTCGTACTTAGCTTGCAGCTCCTGGTTCATCATCTCGTACTTAGCTTGTAGCTCCTCATTCTGCTTCTCGTACTTAGCTTGTAGCTCCTCATTCTGCTTCTCGTACTTAGCCTGTAGCTCCTCATTCTGCTTCCTCAAGCACTGCATCTCTTTGTCCTTCAGGTCCATCTCAGCCCTTAGCTTCTCATTCTCCTCACAATACCCGAGCTCTGTCACACACTCATCCAGATGAGACCTCAGGTTCTCAATCGCCATTGAAATCCTCTCCTTCAAACCTTTTGTCCATGAAGAAACTGTATTAAATCCATGAAGCACACAAGATAGCAAAAGATGAAAGAAAGTTTTCAGGCATGCATATAGCAAAAGATGAAAGAAAGTTTTCAGGCATGCATACCTCCGTTCTCAGGCAATTTGTTAGAATCTCTGGACAATACTGCTGCTTTCCTCTTTTTACTTCCTGCATCAACACCAAGATTCTGGCCAGCTCCAGCTAAAAATACAAAGAACACGTTTCCTTTTAGTAAGTGTTAGATACGCATCACGCCACAAGTACAGGAAGGCCAGTAACATATCCCCAAGCATGGGTTCTAAAATTCCAAGACCAAAAAACACAGATGACAGAAGGACAGTAAAAATAACATGCAAAGTACCTAACCCTTTGCTGAAGTGCTTTGAGCTATCTCGGCGCAAGTGACAACGTCCATCCTAATTCCTAACCCGAACAAAAACTACATTGTAGCTGGAAAATATTCCCTTTGCTAAAGAAACATACGAATTATTTTTGGCCAAACCAAAGTGTTAGCAAAACTGACCATCAAAACAACCACTTAGAGGTTGCAGTTGATGGCATTTTTTGGAAAGTCTGCACACCTAGATATTCAGTTAATATCAGAATCAAGTGTGATTGTTCCCTGTAAAATGTTCAAACACTCTGTTTCCTTCCCGCAGTTCTGCTTCTGCTTTTCTGGGGGGAAATCCACCACTACCGTCACAGGACATATTACTCTTGGAAGGCTCCAATCGAAATAGCATGTAACCCTCAAGCAAGATTGCAGCACCAAACTTATGAGGAAATGAAACGAAGGGGCAAACTGAGTTTCTAAATGCATCACGGATCTGGTCATGGATCCAGGAAATAAGACAGATCGGCCGCAGAGAACATTGGGGAAATAGTAGGCAAACAACAAATTCAGTGGTGATCGCTGTAGGAAAGGAAAAGAAAGGGATTTCGTAGGTTCTCTTACCACAACCATTGATGCCAGGACCGACGCCAGAGCGCCCGCTTGTGCGGCCGGGGCTACCCGTTTCGTCGCCTTCACCGGCAAGGACCATGGCTACGGCGGGGTCGCCGGAGAGCGGACTCAGCGGAGGCGGAGGTGGAGAAAGAAGGCGGCACTGAACTCTCGAACTGAAGGGGGAGGAACGGTTTTGAGAAATTTGCTATTTTTCCCAGCGCTTCGATGGCTTCGTTACAATGCCCACCCAACATTAGGCTTCGCTAAATTGCCCACTACTACGTTGCCGCATACGCTGCAATGCCTATACCGGCTTTTTCTCTCTTTTCCTTCTCTTTTTCACTTAAAAGACACTGGAAAGGACCAAACTGCCCCTCACTCCACATGAAGCGTGCTGCTCTGTTGCCAACGCCATTTTTGCTCTGTTGCCAACGCCATTTTTGCCGCATACGGAGGAGGTGCCGTCGTTGAGGAACACGAGCTGCTCCTACAGCTGCATGTCCTCCAGAAGCGCCTCCCGGGACTGAGGAAAGAACGGCGCCGCGCCGCCGTTGACGGGGCTCGGCAGCTCCTCCCCGCCTTCCCCCGCCGCCGCGGCCTCCTCCCCGACGCCATTGTTCCTCGAGAACACCGGCGCCTGCGCCCACGAGGACGGCGAGGACACCGAGAGCGGCGACGGCGCGCTGGCGCAGCCAGAGCCGCCTTGCTGGCGCAGGAGCTGGAGGAACGGCACGTGGCCCGCGGCGGCGACGGAGGTCGGCGAGGCCGGGAGGAGCAAGCCCAGGGGCGCGGGGGCGCTCTCGCCCAGGGGCCCAGGGGCGCGGCGCTCTCGCCCAGGGATGGGCCCATTTGCGCCGGCGTCGGGGCCGCCGTCGCCGTCCGGCATGGAGAAATTTGAGGCATGGGGAGCAGAGGGGCGCGCCGGCGTGAAGGAGGGCGGGAGGGGCGCAGGAGGAGACGGGAGAACGACGCTCGGGAGGAAGAACAGTCGAAGACGAACGAAACGAACAGAGCAGCGGACTCAATCGATTCAACAAGGGGTAGATTCGTCCGTTCACGTCGGATAACAAAGGAAATTCTTTACCAAAAATAAAAAATGATCAAATGGGCATTGCAGCGTATGCGGCAACGTAGTAGTGGGCAATTTAGCGAAGCCCAATGTTGGGTGGGCATTGTAACGAAGCCCACCGAAGCACTGGGCAAAATAGCAAATTTCTCAAAGGTTTTGCTTTCTTGCTCTTGCTCCTTCCACCACAGACAGGGATTTTTGTGAGCCGTGCGGTGCGCCCGTGCCCCCTCCCACTACCACTGATCCCTTCACCTTTGACCCACCTCAGTTATCACAGCACTGAATTGGCCGCCTCACGTTTCACCCATCTCTCAATTGTCAAACAAATAGTGTGAAAACACGCAGTACGGTTTAACTCTAGATGGAAGTATCCAATCCTGCTGAGTTTACAAAGTAATGAACTAAAATATGCCTACTCAGACTGACTCCAACCGATGACCCAGTGAGAGCCCCAAACCGAAAATGGGTCTAAAAACGTGAAAAACACTCTCCAACCCAGGATGCAAAAGCAGACCTATTTTGGGCGCGGTCCAGAGCGGTGACCAACAAATGAAGCACTTTCGTGCGCTTCCGATTCCCTGTTCCGCTCCTCTGCCGCTCGGCGTTCTCTTCGCCGCCACCGTCGCACTCCACAACGACACTCAAGCTCCAGCGCAAGCTCAAGCAAGCAGCTCACTCCACTCTCCCACAACACTCGACCAAATCACCAGGGACAAACACTTGCGAGCAGCAGCAGCAGCCGCCGCCATGGACATGGGTCTCAACAAACACTTGAGCTCCTCGTCCTCCTCAGGCTCGTCGTCCTCGCAGAACAAGGCGGCTTGGGGGACGCAGCGCGGCGGCGGCGAGCCTCAACTTCCCGGACTCCGCGCGGCGGCGGCGAGCCTCAACTTCAGCGGGGGTCGCGGGTGGAGCGGGGTCCGACGACCCGACCACCTCGCGCTCCATCGGTCGATTCTCCCCTCCAGGTAGGAGCGGAAGCTGTGGCCGAGGCTGCTTGAGGCGAAATTTGATTGATTTCGAGGTGCTCGAGGCGGCGGCTGATGCGGTGGCCGTGGAGTCGAGCTCCATGTTCGCGACGGCCGCGGCGGCGGTGGCTGCACGCCTGAGCTCGAAACAGCGGGGGGCAGCCGGCGGTGAACCTGATTTTCGGGCTCCCGTTGGAGACGGTCATTTTTGGGCTGTGCCCTTTCAGCCCTGTGCGCACTCATTCAGCCATTTTAGTCATCCATTTGAGTCGGCCGGGTTGGAGTCAGTCTTACTACTATGACGGTTTGAGCAGTACATGGTAAGATGCAATCATCTACACGGTAGAAGAAGCAGCTCAAGGCTGCAGCTCCAATTTTATCTGCGTGTCACAGGAGCGCCTCAGCAGCACAGGAACCGATATCCTTGACATTTCATCATCCAAATTTGCATCACGCATTTCAGTTTCAATTTTCCAAATATACTAGTAACTAGTACTAAATCACACATTTCTGTTTCAAACATGCTGCCACTTCTCTTTTGACCCGATCCAATATACTATCAAATATACAGATTGTAAGCAGCAATCTACCAAACTTTAATGTAGCCGGCCACGGCGCCAGCTAAGCCCTTTGGGTGGCAGTCCGCTCTTTGGCCTAGCACGTTTCTCCCTCAGCTTCCTGAAGACGTACTTGAGACCCTTCTTCACCATCACCCTCCTCTCACCGAAGTTCCACAGCTCCGGCACGACGTACCGTTCCCTGGGGTTGTGCTCGTTCATCTTGCTCAGCGCCATCTTCACTGCATTGCACACGTCGTCTCCGTACTCAGCCAGCAGCTACCTCTCCTCTGCATTGTCCTCGTCCACAACTTCCTGCAACATTCGGTGATGATTGATTACGAGAGGCACACAGCATCAACTTATGATATATATTCAAACAGAATTCTAACAATGTGACCGTTTGATGCCACAATGACTCGCCTTTGTTGAAGTTTCTAGCTTCTGAAAACTTCATCACGTTCTACAGACAGTCATGGTTACGCGAGTGTCAATGTACTCCGAGTAGCTGGGCGCGGCCACCGGCACCAAACAATGGTCAGAAAACAACAGCTCATACGCATGCAAACGTTCTTCCGCCTGCATGCAAGATTCCAGGCATGATTAGAAGGAAAGACACAAACTTAATTTACAAGGTGTTATATATACTGCACGCAAGGATGCATGGCAACCCGTCAACCAACTGAAGTTAGAATTTGATCAGCCAGTCCTTTCAACATACGTGGGTTCAGGATGTTGCGTTAGCTCGTATGGACAGTAATCAGACCACAGTGACACTGGCACACTGGAGTGCATACATGACAGGGTACAAACATCAGCAAATTAATGGTGTGTTTGGGACAGCTTATTTCACCGGCTTCTGCTTATTTTCGACACTGTTCATCTACTGTAGCTACAGTATAACTACTGTTCATACAGACAAAAAATGGTGAAGCCGGATAAGCAGGGTTTCTGGTGCTTTTCCCGACTTTTACACTGTAGCTACAGTGCAGAACAGTGTCCGTGTCAGAATAAGCGTGAGCTGAAGTCGGTTTTGCCAAACAAGCCATAAATAAGCAGCATAGGGTCGCACAACATCGCACACTAAAGGATTTGGTTTAGTAGACTATAATCTAAGTTAATCTTCCAGCGGTTTAGCACCTAGAAGACCATGGCACCTGATGAAACCATATACTGCCTCAGTTTGCGACGCATTTCACGCAGCAGCATCAGCAGGCACCTGATAGCCTCCATCCCCGTCGCCTTCCGCCCTTCCCTGAAGTTCCAGACCCCGGGCACAGGATAGCGTCCACTAGGGTTGAACTCATTCATCTCATTCAGCGCGGTTGTAACTATATTGCACACGTCATCACCATACTCCGCGCGCAGGTACTTCAGTTTCGCGTCATCATCATCCACAACTTCCTGCAACGTGAGACGATGCAATAAAATTATCAGTGCTACGTTAGCACAACTTCATGGTATACTCAAATAGAAGACGAATTTGCAACAGTTGAAAAAGTACCTTTAACCTCCCATTAGCATCAACAATTTTGAAAGGATGCCATGATGGATTTGTTAAATCCCAATTCAAACTGGAGGTCAGCATAGCTGCTCTGACATCGGCTTCATCAGTTCCATACCTCTGCTGACATGCTGCTCTCAAAATTCGTACATCTTCGATTGCACCCATCATTTTTATATCCACGAACCTGAGAACATTGTCCTCTAAACCCTGCAAATTTCGATAATCCTTTTTTATACATAAAAATATATTTCATTTGATGAATTGAATTCTTGAAGGATGAATTATATGAATGGCAGTGATTCATTGTTAGTGTAAGGAGGGGTAATACCCCTATCAGCTCTCTTCGAATGTCCTGCAACTCAATGTTTGATTTCCACACTGTGGTTGAGCCAAGCTCTTCTAAAAGCTTTTCACCATCCAACAGCTCATACAACTTATCCATCTTCATCTTAATTTCAGCATCTAATTTCGCTACTTCCTTCTCAAGCTTCTGTTTCTGAAAAAATATGGATCAGGACTGGGGACCCTAATTAATTTCCCATAGATGATATCGAGGTTTAGATGGACAGGGGTTAGCTTACCTTTAAGGTTTCATCATCAGCTTTCCCACCAACACCACTTTTCTCAGGAAATGATTGATCAACCAACTTGGAGTTTGGATCTAGTTGTTTGAAAGAGGAAAAATAAAATAGCCTTGTCATAATGCTGCCGTTACCCAATACACAAGACAACAAGGCTATGAACAAAAGAACATTAGCTTTGATTATGCTTAAAATAGCCTTTTAACATAAAACAGGGTACGCTAAACAGGAAGTTCTTTTTGACTCCTAGCTTATGCCCGGCAAACAAACCTGCTGTGATAGGACCATTCTTTCTACCCCAACAGTGCTTGTATTAAACAATTACGGTGGCAAATCTTATTTGTGCAGGAAAAACGGATTGATGTGTTGTGTGGTTTACACTCAGTTTCGCGGTGCAGCATAAAAATACTTTGTTTTAATATGTAGAAAAAAAAATGTAAAAAGTCGTGGCATCTTTGCACGATCAGATCAAGTTTAGACAGGTTTATCACACCACTGCAGATTAGTACTACTAGTTTGTTTACCGATCAGATGCACTTGCTGGTTGACCAGCACTTCTAAGTCAGTGTAAAATTGTCCTCTTTCTCTTACCATGGCCAGAAAAACCAACCCTGCCTGTTTTCATTTTCTGCAACTGCATCTTGGGACATGCCTTGCATGTGCCTGCGTTGAACATGTCATGTGTATTCAGGCACTGACTCACAAATCACAACTGGAAAGAAAAGCATACAATTATTCATAACTTCAGAATTATTTTGAAGGAAAAAAATTGGAACAGATCGTTTGCAAATATGTGATACATGGCAGAAATAACCAATGCTTTACTTATTTTTCTGAACTTTCAGTGACTACATATCGCATTGTAATATAAAAAGAAGCATGTAAGAAGATTGTAGGGTACCTTCATCACATGACTTATCTGGTATTTCTTTCAGTTCCTTAAGTTGAGCCAATGAAAATTCCATTATGCTATACCACCCCTCCAATTGCCGAAGTTGTTTTTTCTTAGCATCAATCTGATTTTCCAGTGTGCACACAGTCTTGATTGGCAGCAAGAGAAAACACAGCTAATTAGACATATCCACTTTAGCTATACATTTAAATTTTTGAGTAGGGAAACGCTGTACATTTAAATTTATCACCAAGAAACATGAACCATGACGAACTATCATTTTGATTGACCTTACAGGTAAGGGAATGCTAGCTGAAAGCTTACATTCTTATGGAGGCCCACATTCCTGGCTTGCACCTCCTCGTTCTGCTTCTCATAGTTAGCCAGCACCCCTTCTTTCTGCTTCTCGTGCTTAGCTTGCGGCTCCTCGTTCAACTTCTTGAACTTAGCTTGTGACGCCTCATTCAGCTTCTCATAGTTAGACTGTAGCTCATCATTCTGGTTCTCGTAATTAGGTTGAAGCTTCTCATTCTGCTTCCTCAAGCACTGCAGCTCTTTGTCCTTCAGATCCATCCCAGTCCTTAGCTTCGCATTCTCCTCAAAGTACCCGAGATCTTTCACATCTTCATCCATCTGAGACCTCAGGTTCTCAACCTCCATTGAAATCCTCCGAGAGGCCTCACATTGCACCTCCAAACCTTTTGTCCATGAAGAGGACTATTTCAAATCCATGGGGCACAAAAAGATAGTAAAAGTCAAAGAAGATTTTCGGGAACGCATACCTCCGCTCCCAGCGAAGTTGTTAAAATCTCTGGACAATACTGCTGCTTTCCTCTTTCTACTTCCTGCTTCGATGCCAAGATTCTGGCCAGCTCCACCTAAAAATACAAAGAACACATTTCCTTTCAGTAAGTGTTGGACGCATCATGCCACAAGTACAGCAAGACGGTAACATATTCCCAAGCATGGGTTTTTAACCCTTTGCTGAAGTATTTTGAGCTATCTCGGTGCAAGTGGCAACGGCCATCCTAATCGAACACAAACTAATTTGTGGCTGAAAACTGTTCCCATATTGTAAAGAAACAAAATTTAGCCAAACCAAACAAAAACTTTGTGTTAGCAAAACTGACCATCAAAATAACCACAATCAATTTTCACACTTAGATATTCAGTTCACATCACAATCAATTTCATTCTACATTTGCACGATTCAAGTATGATTGTTCCCTGTAAAATGCTCAAACACTCTGTTTCCTTCCTGCAGTTCTGCTTCTTTTTTGGGGAGGGAATCCACCACTACCCTCAAAGGAAGATTACTCTTTGAAGGCCAAAATTTGTGGCCCCAATCGAAATAGCATGAAACCCTCAAGCAAGATTGCAGCACCAAACTTGTGAGGAAATGAATTGAAGGGGCAAACTGACTTTCTAAATGCATCGCAGATCTGGTTGCATCCAGGCAACATTGCGAAAGATCAGCCACAAAGAACATCGGGGAAATAGTAGGCAAAAACAACAAATGCTGTGGTGATCGCTGTAACAAGGGAAAAGAAAGGAATTTCGTAGGTAGGTCCTCTTACCATCACAATCCATACCTGGAGTGACGCCACAGCAACCGCTTGTATGGCCGGGGCTACCCGTCTCGTCGCCTTCGCCGGCAAGGACCATGGCTACGGCGGGGTCGCCGGAGAGCGGAGGCGGACCTGGCGGGGGAAGAAGGCGGCGATGAAGAGAAGGGTTTTGCTTTCTTGCCCTTGCTGCTTCCCACCGCAAGCAGGGCTACAGAGATCGTTTTTTTTTTTTTGTGAGCCGTGCGCCCACTTTCCCCCTCCCCCACCGAGCCCTTCTCAATTAGTACTACTGTATTAGTACAGCACTGAATTGAGCGCTTCACCTTCACATACTAGGTGGTCAAACAATTGTAATGTGAAAACAAGCAGTAACTCACCTCTAAAAAAAACAGGTAGTAACTCTGACGAAAACCCTTGGTAGTTTAAAGTGATGATTAATGAAGTATCTTTTGAAAAAACTGTTAGTATAGTTGGCCAAATGGACCGGACTAAATGGGCAGGCACGAAGCACGACATTTTTTTTGCCTAGGCACGGCACGGCCCGAAATTACATGGGTCGGGCTGCACAGCACGACCCTAAGGGCCGTGCTTGGGCCTGAGGCTGAGCCCACCGGGCGGCATGTCACGGCCCGATAAAAGGTAGCCCGTTGAAGCCCACTATCAGCCCATGAACAGCACGGCCCACCTATCCCCTCCCCTCCCGGACCGGTCCGGATTCGCCGCCTCCCCTCCCCTCCGAGATTCGTCGCCTCCCCTCCCCCCGCTCTTCTCCTCCCCGCCTCCCCTCACTCCTAGAGCTCGCCGCCACTGCCAGGACGGCGAGGCCGCACATCGCTCCAAGGTCGAGGAAGCCGTCCGTCGCGGTCGAGGGCTCGAGGCCGCACGTCGCTCCATGCTCCACTCGAGGCAGCTGCCTGCCGTCCTGTTGCATGATCGAGCTCATGTGGGGCTCGAGCTCGCACGTCCTCTGCGGCTCCGCCCGTCATCTAGGGCCGGATGGCGACGTCACTTTGAGGCTCCTTCATCGGCGGTTAGAGAGGCGGAGGCCCTCCACTTTGGGGCTCCTTCGTCGGCGGTGCCGCGCCGGATGGCGACAGAACGTCTCCTCCGAGCTCGACGGGGATGGCTCCTCTCGGTCTCGGCTCGGCTGCCACATCTCCGAGGACAACGGACGGTTCTCAGTCTCCAAGTACGACGGCCACTTCTTCGTCTCCAAGTGCGACCGCTTCTTTGATGGGCCTCTCGGGCTTTCGAGCTTGATGGGCCGGCACGAGCTTTTCGGGCCTGATGGGCTGGCACAGCCCCTGTAGTAACCTTAAGGCCGTGTCGTGGGCTGACCACCCCCCCCCCCCCCCCCCCCCCCCCCCCCCCCGCGGCCGCCGCCGCCCATGGGATAAGCTAGCATGGCACCGGGCCGTGCTGGCCCATTTAATTTTGGCCCGTGCCGAGCTGGGCCAGGCCGCCCATTTGGCCAACTATAGCTGGCAGTACATATGTAAAATCGATCTATAGGGAAGTTGAAGGCTCGAAGCAGCACAAGGCTGCAGCCTCATTTTTATCTGCATTCCCTTACAGCTACGTGCAACTCGCACGCAGGTGCCAAAATCCTTGACATTTCATCAGGTACTACTACATCACATATTTCAGTTTATAAGCATAATGCTACCGTTACTCCTTTGACCCCATCAATCTACTACCAGGAGTACTCACATAGCAATAGTCTACCAGACTTTTCATGTAGCTCGCCACGGCGACCACCGATCACCTTGAGCTGAAGTCCGCTCTTTGAGCCTGGGTATGTTTCTCCCTAAGCTTCCTGGATACGTACTTGAGATCCTCCTTCACCGTCGCCTTCCTCCTCTCGCAGAAGTTCCACAGCTCCGGCATCAAGTACCTTTCCCTGGGGTTGTGCTCGTTGATCTCGCTCAGCGCCGTCTTCACTGCATTGCACACGTCATGTCCTTACTCTGTCAGCAGCTGCTTCAGCTCTGCATTATCCTCATTCACAACTTCCTGCAACCAACATTCGGTGATGATCGATTATGAGACAGGTATACCGTATACAGATATCAGATTATGATAATATGATTAAACATAAGGTGAATTTACAACAATCAGCTTGACACCTTTGTTATCCCGCTGGCCTCGACAAAGTGATGGATCCGTCATGGCGTCTTTTTCATCATTTTCACTTTGTACTGCCAAATTGGCACATACTTTAGTAGTTACTTTATTAGTTGCTTTCCACTTTGTACTGCCAAATTGCCACCACATTGTACTGCCAAATTGCCACCAAATTGCCACCACTTTGTACTGCCAAATTGCCACCACTTTGTACTGCCAAATTGCCCCACGATAATTAGAATCAGCTAGATTCATCTGCAAGGCATCTTCGAAAGGCTTCGCACTAAGTTTACCAAGACTTATTATCCCAATATCATCGCTCGTTCTCTTCATGTCCTTCACACCCTGCATATCATGCTAGTCATTTTGAAGGGAATTGTTTCCCAGGGACCAAAATTTTGAGAGAAAAAAATGTGTGGAAAGCAACTACTAAAGTATCGTAGGGTGAAGATGTGGTACCCCAATCAATTCACTTCATACATCATGTAACTCCACCGTCACCAAACTCAACTCTTCTGAAAACTTTTCAAGTTCCAAATCCAATCTATAGTTTGTGATTCTAATTATTTCACAAGTCAGGCCTTTCACATATCAATTTTATGGTGCTATTGCATTGTAAGTTTCGTCTAGTCAGTCTAGCTGGTTATCAACACATTAGTAAAAGATTTAAAATTTGATTGGACATGTTCTAAAAGACAAAAACCAAATGAATGGCAATCTTAATAATGTTAAAAATACCCTAAGCGTAGGACCCATGTTAGCGCGCCAATATACGGGCTAACCTGCTGTAACATAAGGCTAGTCCCAATGGCGGTTTCATTTTGTTGTTTTTAAGAGTGACACATGAGTAAAAAGACAATTATTTGATGATTGAAATAGCTCATACAATGTATTGTTTCATTCTCACTGTTTCCAAAAACACATGAAAGAGACAAACTGTGTTGGAAACGGTATAAACATGGCTCTTTCCTCTCTCTATTTATGTATTGTCATGTCATAAAAAATATTTATATATTAAAAATAAAACTCCCATGGGGAGTAGCCTAACCACCAGTATACAATCAGCATGCCGAACAAAGACTGGTCAACAGTCAACTCGGTCGACAGCCATTCTCCGTAACTCTCATTTCCAGTCGTGGCACGCATGGGCCCTGGCCGCGCTGCCTCCAGCTGAAGTGCAACACGCAAGATTCAAGACGAACACGCTGGAAAAGCATGCCACGCATACTTGATGAGCGACAAGTCTGAAACTACAGTAGCAACTGCATACAGTAACTCTGTTTCAAGAGGAATTACTGGTCAAGTGGACTGAAAAATTTCCACCAACTGGCCACGGCACCGGATCAGCTAGCGGTGAGTCTCTCATGCGGCGGTCGGGCCATGTTTCCGGTGGGACTCAGTTCTGAAGACGGCGCTTCCTCGACTTCGACAGCTGCCTGCAAACCTCCTTCAGAGCCTCATTCACCGTCGCCCTTCTCCCTTCGCTGAAGTTCCAGAGCTCCGCCATAAGGAACCCTCCGCTCGGGTTGTGCTCGTTGATCTCGGCCAAGGCGACCTTCACCGCGTTGCAGACGTCCTCGCCGTACTCCTCCCGCAGACGTGTCAGATCCGCGTCGCTGTCGTCCACAACTTGCTGCAAGAATACCATGATTATGAGCGGTTACATCTCTTATAAGAATGTGTTGCGGTTAACAGTGTAGCAGGTACCTTCATTATTCCATCAACTTCAACGATCCTAAAAGGGTGCCAGGACGGGTTCTTCACTTTTTCCTGCCAAACAGAGATCAGCTCTTGCGCTCTGACCTGGAATTCATCAGCCACATACTTCCCCTGGCATGCAACTATGAAAGGTTTTGGATTCAGTTCTCCAACCAGCTTTATCCCGATACGCCTTTGCGTGGTGGGCATGTCATTGAAAACCTGGAGTTTTGGCAATTATAAGGCAAGGAAAAAAATCCTTTATACCGGAAGAGCACATGAAACATTGATTATGAGCAAAGGCCGCTGACTGATCATAGTGCGGAAGAGCAGGGCTACCTTTATCAGTTGTACTCTAGCCTCCTTTAACTCATCGCTGGTTACAAAAGATTTGGCAACCAGCGGTGAGATTAGATCTTTGTAATAACATTCACTTTCATCTCCCAGACCCAGCAGTTCGTTCAGCTTTTCCATCTGACCGTGTATTTCAGCATCCAGTTTTGCTACTTCCTTCTCAAGTTGCTGAAGAAAAAAAAAGAGTTCCAATTAAACTCCTAGTCTGCAAAGGAAGTCGCATACTAAGAATATATAGAGTTAGTTTGGCTTGCCTTTGACATCTCATCATCAACTTTCATACTTACGTCCCTTTTCTCAGCCACCAATTCATCTACCAACATGGAGCTTGAGTCTAGTGTTTCAAAGCAGTAAAAAAGACTGTCAAAATGTTTTGTGTCTAAGAAAAACAATGCTAAATCACGAATGTTGGCGCTAATAACGCTTAAAGTCGACTTTTATCATGCCTATATATTTTTATGGTCATTGCAAAAGTTAAAGCCTAACAAACCATATTTGAAAGAAACAATCGCAACAGCTATTGTTGATTTCAGCTTAGTTCTTTCAGATAAAGTGATTGATGCAAACCAGAGAAAATGCAAATATGTAATACATGGCAGGAACATATCTGATGTGTGCTTTAAATCATCATGATCAAAAGAATAGCATGTACCTTCAGTCGAAGCCTTATGTAGCATTCTGTTACCTTCCTTAAACATTGCATATGAAAGTTCCATTGCGTTATGCAGCCTTTTCAATCGCGCCAAGAACATTTTTTTAATATCAATTGTGGTTTCCAATATCCCTAAAATCTTCATTGACAAAAAGGAGAAAAAGGCATTGTAAATAATCAACTAATAACTAAAACTTTTAAAGTTATTAGCATATTAAACTTATTTCTATTTAACATTCGACATCTTCAAAATTTATCAACCGATAATAAAAAGAAAAAAAGAAACATGATCCACGAATGATCTTCACAAGTTTATCAAAACTCTAATGAACTGCCAGATGATAGACAGTTAAAACCTGGAGCAACATGAGTGCCATCTAAAGGAATTGGTCACTATTCAATGGCAAGGCCAAGGCTTAGTCACGGCTCTTTCAAGAGCTATTAACTTACCACATTAATCAAAGAAAAAAATATCAACTACCGCAATTATGAAAAGCCCAAAATACCTCTATGTAAGTTTTAAGTTTGTTATTTACAATGTAAGTTTAGTTGATGGGGCCAAAAACAGCCCAAAATATCCTCTAGTTCTCTCAATATTTTTCCAAAATACCTACAACAATTGAATTTGTTCACTCAAATTGCATATTCAAAAATTAATGACTGCAATGTCATCGGATGTAAAATGAAGACCCCAAGCTTACATCGTTTTGGGAGCCCGCCATCTTAGCTTTGAGTTCCTCGTTCAAGTTGCTCACAAGGTCCGTCTCCTGAGCTATCTCAGCTCCACGGTTTATTACTTCGGTCTTCAAAGCCAGAGAAGTGGTCAAATTGTGGTTCCCCTGGGTATCTTCCGGGCACACAAAAAAGTAAAACAAAAATAAGAGCCCATGTGACAGGCGATGTTAAATAGGATAAAAAAAGCAAAGAATTTGCCATCTTTTTAATTGCTTCCCCCTTTTGAGAACTCATACATAAGGTCAGGATAACATCACAACAAATTACTAACTTCAATTATCCACAATATAACGCATCGACCACGGAACAGATCGTGTGTAACGAAAGTAAAGACTACTGGAGCAGCTGCTACGGACGAGCAAGGTGATTCTCTTACCTCCACCATCAACGGCTGCAACAGGTTGATCGCCGCCGTCGGACACGCACAGGCTTTGGAGCCCACCAACAACCTCGTCTCCTCCGTCGCCAACGGGGTCCATGGCAGCAGCGGGATTGGCGGAAGAGGACACTGGAGAGGTGTGTGGGTTCTTCTTGGCTTGATAATGTGCGGTGTGAGTTTTATAAGCCACACTTTTGTGTCCTCTGACCTTACAAGTTCCAACCTTTGAACTTCCTATCTCGCAACCAACGCAGCTCTTGCTGCGGAAACCAGAAATTTGGGAAACTGAAACGTCAGTAGTCAAATATGGGAAACTGAAACGTCAGTAGTCAGCTTTCCACCTTCCTCGCTCTCCTGGCGTTCTTTTTTTTCCCCCTCGAAAGATCTCCTGGCGTTCTCTTCGACCGACAACGCGCGCGGGTTCTATTCTCGCCAGGCACGTCGCGCTCGACGCCGGCGCCGGCGCGTCGTCCATATGGAAAGCACACGCGGCCGGGCGCGTCCTGCTCTGTTTCCAGTACCCTTGGCGATCCCCTGTAGGCCTTGTTCGGCAAGACAGTTTCCAAAACAGAGCAGGAATGCGGCAAGGGCAGGATTTGGTGGATCCTGCCGTTTCACTCAACCACTTCCTGTCTGAAATCACTCGCTGAATGAAAACAGTACTTCAAATTGGGATGGACCGCATTCAGCTTGAAACGGATGCTGCTGTGTTGGGGAGGGCGCTCACTTCCGATGCAATGGATCAAAGCCTGGAAGGTGGCCTCTTCAGGAAAATTAGAGACGTCATGCGAATGAGTTTTAGCTATTTTTCTGTCTCTGTTTGTCCTAGACTTTGTAACAAAGTGGCAGATGCTTTTGCTGCCCGTGGTTGGCGAGCATGTGTTCTGGTGCTCTGCCTGTTGGCGAGCATGTGTTCTGGTGCGAGGCACCAAGCTTTGTAACCGAACTAGTCTCAGGCGATATGCCTGCAGCTCGTGGTTAATGAAAGCAGTTTGTCTCAAAAAAAAAAAAAAGAGCACCACCACCGTATAAATTCATTCCATTGGAGTTCAAGGGATATCAAAAGCATGAAACAGTACTACAATTTTGATGTCACAGCTCCCACACAGAACACCACGCTGTACTGTTTCTATTGAACACATGGCGATGCTGGCCACAATACATGGTGTGCGAAGCTATCAGATACCACATGAGTTTACAAGTAGTTGACATAACTTGAAATAAACAGTAGGTAGTAGACTAATCTATGCATGTCGTAGAGCCTCTTCACTAGTTAATTTTTAGTCTACTATAGCTCTGAATATCCAGGCAACGGATACATGTAAAATAAATAATATATCCTAGATCAACATAACATTTAGCAGGGCATCAACTAATTAGCATTCACTGATCAAATGTAAGTGATCGAATAAACTATAATATACATATCAGAGGGGTGAAAGGCCACTTTCAATTGACTGTATACGCCCACCAATTTAGTAAATTATCATCAGATATGATATGATGCTAGTGGAGCAAAGAAGCAAAGAGGCAACAACATGCAGGTAAAACGTACAATAGGAGAACTAACCTTTGCAGCTACCAGGACATCTCAATTCTCAGCCAGATCAAAGCAGACTAGTTTACATGTTGCTGGTACTGCATTCACATCTCTTGAGCAATGGCATCTCTCATTGCGTTGCCTTGTGTAGTGCCTACATCATTGGCCGTGGAGCATTCATATTTTTTTTTTTTGGCAAATATCAGAAGAACAAGCAAGACATATGCCTACTGGAGCACTCATATGGTTCATGCAAATATTTTTTGACCATGAAACTCAGAAGCAATTTATAGAAGCACATGAGTAGACCAACATAAGGATCATCTAATAGAAAATCATCACAAATACTGACACTCCTAACAGAATATATGCTGTTACACACCAGGTATGCATATCAGAAACAAATATTAGTGCAGAGTACCTTAGCCCAGAAATGTAGTTGGACATAATCAGATGGTAAAATACTCAAGTTACTCATTAGCCAGAAGACAGTTTGACGGAATATAATGTTTCTCTCTTCTTGCTACAACAAAGTTTTGGCACAATCATTCAATCAAAGCACTAACTATATTTATGATTCAAAAACAGAAAAAGAAAGAAAAAGCTAAGGCCGATCGAGAGCCTGATTGACCTGGTAGTATTTATGATTCAAACAACACAGTTACATCTCTGCAATGTTTGTCAAACCAGAGACTGGAAAGAGAGAGTCTGGTGTCATAGTATTTCTTTGGCAAGATTCTGCTTGCAGGTTAAATCGAGAAAAAGAGTGAAGTTACCCTAATTTCAATCGTACACGTCAATTTAATCCAGCATCTAGATAGTAATAATCGTGACAGACATAATATGAATTAAGCACCACAATAATATCATTTCTTGATTGCATTGCATCTGAACTAATCTAACAAGATCCAAACAAGAATTGATATTGTACTGCATTAGCACGAACTCAACTAATAATTGCGAAATGGGAATGACATTAGATGCCGATGAACAATGCCACACCCATATTCTCTGAACTTTCATGCCCCGTCCATTTTGTACAGTGTGAGAAGTAGGGCGAGGAGATGAGAGGGGAAGGAAGAGAGTGTCGCGGCCACGGGCTTACCGGAGAGAAGGACGTGGGAGGTGGAGTCGCCGTCTCCAGCCTCGCCGCCGCCGAGTCGCTGCCCTCTCCAGCCCGCACCGCCGCCGCATACGTCGTCGTCTCCAGCTTCGCGTTAGTCACGACGCTTCTCGTTGCGCGGTGTTTCAATCCGGGAGGTCGGACTCCAGTTTTTCTTCCGGGCCGTCGGGGAGGAGGCAAGGCCGGAAAGGGCCCGGAGTTAGAACGGGCCTGGTCTAAACGAACACATCTTCCTGGGCAGAACTGTTTTGAGGCCTGCTCGATTGTTTCCGGCCGGTTTGACCGCCTTCCGGGCCCGTTTTGGCCTAACCGAACAAGGCCTCACGCATGCAGCTTGGAAAGGTTTTAGAACCAGTTCTCCCATCCGTTTTATCCCGATACTCCTGCGCCTGGTGGGCACTTCATTGAAAACCTGGAGTTATGGCAATAATACATCAAGGCAAAATCTTGACAACCTTTAAGCCCTGCAAATTCTATAATAACTTTTTTATCTATTAAAAAATATTTTTATTCGATGGATTGAACTCTTGAAGAATGGATTATGCCAATGGCAGTACTTCATTGTTAGTGTAATGAGTAACAATACCACTCTAATCAGTTCTCTTCGAATTTCCTGCAACTCGTTGTTTGCCTGAATAGATTTCCACACTGTGGCTGAGCCCAGCTCTTCTATTAACTTTTCACCCTCCAACAGCTCACGCAACTTATTCATCTTGATCTCAATTTCAGCATCTAATTTTGCTACTTCCATCTCAAGGTTCCGTTTCTGAAAAAAAATATGGATCAGGAATGGGGACCCTAATTAATTTCCCGTAGACCATATCAATGCTTAGATGAACAGGGGCTAGCTTACCTTCATCGTCCCGTCATCAGCTTTCCCACTGATACCACTTATCTCAGCCGATGATTCATCTACCAACTTGTAGTTTGGATCTACTTGTTTGAAAGAGTAAAAATAAAAGAGCTTTGTCATAAAGCTGCTCTTACTCAATGTAACCCAAGAAAACAAGGCTATGAACAAACAATATTAGTGTTGAGCTTACAATAGCTTTTTAACATAAAAATGGTACATCGGTCCTACAAAATTCGGTGATGCTAGGAAAAGGTAACTTTACAAATCAACAACTGGAAAGATAAACATACAATTATTCATAGTTTCAGCATTATTTTGAAGGGGGGAAAATGATGGAACTGATCGGTTGCAAATATGTGATACATGGCAGAAATAACCAATTCTTTTACTTTTCAGAAGTTTCAGCGACTATATATCACATTGCATTGAAAAAAGAAGCATGTAAGAAGATTACATGATACCTTCAACACATGACTTATCTGGTACTTTTATGCATTCCTCAAGTTGAGCCAACGAAAATTCCATTGTGCCATACAACCCCTCCAACTGCCGAAGTTGTTTTTTCTTAGCATCAATATGTTTCCAGTGTGCACACAATCCTGATTGGCAGCAAAAGAAAACACAAGCTAATTAGACATTTCCATTTTAGCTATACATTTAAATTTACCCCAAGAAACATGAACCATGACGAACTAACATTCTGATTGACCATACAGGGAAGAGTAATGCTAGCTGAAAGCTTACATTCTTTTGGAGGCCCACATTCTTGGCTTGCACCTCCCCATTCTGCTTCTCATACTTAGCTTGCACCTCATCTTTCTGCTTCTCGTACTTAGATTGCAAATCCTCGTCCTGCTTCTCGTACTTAGCTTGCAGCTCCTTGTTCAACTTCTTGAACTTAGCTTGCAACTCCTCATTGTGCTTTTCATAGTTAGCTTGTAGCTGAGTCTGCTTCTCGTACTTAGCTTGTAGCTCCTCATTCTGCTTCCTCAAGCACTGCATCTCTTTGTCCTTCAAATCCATCCCAGCCCTTAGCTTCTCATTCTCCTCACAGTACCCGAGCTCTTTCACATCTTCTTCCAGCTGAGACCTCAGGTTCTCAATCTCCATTGAAATCCTCTGATAGGCCTCACATTCCACCTCCAAACCTTCTGTCCATGAGAATGACTGTTTTAAACCCATGGCTCACAAAAGACAGCAAAAGATCAAAAGGTTTTCAGGCACACATACCTCTGTTCCCACACAAGTTGTTAGAATCCCTGGACAATACTGCTGCTTTCCTCTTTTTACTTCCTGCTTCAACGCCAGGATTTTGGCCATCTCCAGCTAAAAATACAAAGAACACATTTTCATTTAGTAAGTATTGGATACGCACCAAGCCACAGGTACAGCAAGACCAGTAACATATCCCCAAGCATGGGTTATAAAACTACAAGACCAATAAACACATAGAACAGTAAAAAGAACATGCAAAGTACCTATCCCTTTTTTGAAGTGCTTTGAGCTATCTCGATGCAAGTGACAGCGACCATCCTAAGCCGTACACAAACTAATTTGTAGCTGGAAACTATTCCCATTTTCTAAATAAACAAACTAAATTCTGTTTTGGCAGCCATAAAAGTAGAGCATCCGCCAAAACCCACATAAGAGTCAGAGACCACAACATCAACACAACCACAATAGGTGACAGGATCAGATAATCATAAAGTGGGCAACCCAAAGCACTATTGTGAACCATAATTGTGCAGAGAAAATAATGTCTGATAAAATAGCAACTAGCATCACAAACCGCATTACATAATTTTGGCTGATAGTTTGACACATAATAACTGACTCAAAGTTCACCACTGATACTGCAGCAAGCATAACTTGACCATCACTAACTGACACCCACACTGACTAAGAGGTGGGGTATGATTTAATCATTAATCAGACGAGCTAGCATCGTCACTTGACAGAAGCGCCTTGGCTGACACAGCCGAAGGCTGCATCCTGCAGAACCCGCCAATGGCCTGCACATTCTCCATGGAAAGGTACGGGGGTGGTGGAGTAGATGGGTCGGCAGCTCGGCCCTGGTACACTGGCATGACTGCAGATGGCTCTGCGATCACCAGGGCCTTGCTTGTCATCTTCTACTTTGTTGTTGACGGGGTAGCAGAGGAAGCAGCAACTTTCTTTGGTGTAGCAGCGACCGAAGCAGTAGCTGTGGCCGAGGAGGACGGCTTGAAGCCCTTGTTTATCACCGCCAACCTGCTGCTCCGTCTCAGCAGTTTTGTGTCTTTAGGAACGACACGCTTGCGGCGCCTCTTGGGGAAGTCAGCTGGCTTCTCTATTATCTCTAGTCCTGAGCTTTGGCTTCCATCAGCTTCCCCCTCCACCTTTTCATCAGGTAAAGGGTCATTCAGCGCTGCACCAACATCATGATCAGCAACTGCACCCGGAAGCACCGCCTGGGCAGCAGGGATCTCCTCAATGACACAGTGAGAACGGACACTACCCTGCGGCTCCTGTGAATCAAGAACATGCCCAGAACAAACACCAAAGTGCAATTCAGCCAACTGATCACCACAATCCAATATAACGTTGGAGAGACATGAGAAAATTCCATTGAAAGCCACGGTATCATAAGCATTATACTGAAACAAATATGCGAATACCTTCACAAACGGTGCAATCACTGCAACTCCAGCTCGAGGAACAGGTTCAGGCTCCTCCCATCGAGCCACCACACCAACAACAGGCCCAGCAACCTGTCGTCCAGGGATCTCCTGTGAGCCCTGTGAGAAACCATGCCCAGAACCAGCAGAAACAGCACCATTGTTGCGGTTATGGGAATCACCCTCAATATTGTGAATAACACTTCATATGAATGACAAATATTTTGTGAATATCAACTAATAGAGATCACTTAAGAAGATGCAAGCATTGCTAAACATGTAGGAGAGGAAAATGCGCAGTATCTTGCTTCAATTCCAGTAATTTGGTACAACTTTTTTCTATTTTCTTTTGTCTATCAAAACAGTCTAGGATTTTATTTATCCTAGTGGTGACAGTTTATGCTTCATTATACTCGCAAAAAAAATTAATGCTTCATTTCCTTCGATTTGTTCTTTCCATATGAGCAATTGCTAAACATGTGGCCGAGTTAAAAAAAAAAAAGTAGCAAATTGCTTCAAAAAAAGGAAAACGCACAGTCAGATGCTTACCATATAATCTTAATATTGTTATGAACAACATGGTTTTAAGGATGTGATTCCCATAGACATGAGTACTGGGATAAACAGAATGGGTGAAGTGTAAAGAAAGAGTAGGAATATTATCCATTTTCTTTCTAGAATAGTAGAAGAGAATTGATCTAACTAGTGGATAAGATCAACAGTAATCCTACCCTACCATAATAGGCATATCGTTACCATATAGTCTAACAAAAAATGCTTCCTAGGAATTGAGCTCTTGAAGAAAACAACATGTTAAGAAATGATTCAGTTTGGTATAATGATGAGGAGTGATGCTTTCACTTTCCCTTGAATTACCTGTAACTCCGGATTAGTGTGAACATATTTCTTGATTATGGCTGAGCCTGGCTTTTCTGAAAACCTTTAACTTTCTACCATATCACCCAACTTCTCCATCATGATCTGAATTTCTGTATCCAATCTTGCTACTTCCATCTCAAGCTGTTGAAACGAAAAAAAAAAGTTTATGGATGGGGACTCTTATGAATGTCCCAGGGGTGATATGGATGCTCAGATGTACAATAGTTAGCTTATCTTTAACTCCTCATCTGCAGCTTTCCCATCAACAAAACTTTTCTCAGTCAATGATTTATCAACCAACTTGGAGTTTGAGTCTAGTTGTTTGAAAGTGGAAAAAGAAAATTGTCATAATAGTGTAAAGTACCCAAGGTAGCACGGAAAACATGGCTATGAGTAATTAATATTAGGGCAGATTATGCTTCAGATCTGGTCTTCTTCCTCAATAAGTGCTACATCAGTCTATGGAATTTGGCAACAGTAGCAAAATGTAAACTTTACAAGTCATAAATCCAAAGAAAACTTGAATTATTCAGAACTTCATCATCATTTTGCAAAATAAAATAAAATAAATGATGCAACTGATATAATGCAAATGTGTAATGCATGACAGAAAAACAACAAATGCTTAACTTGTTTTCCTGATTTGTGTTTTCAACAACATGATATCACCTTGTTTGCAAAACAAAATGCCCCCCCCCCCCCCCCCCCCCCACACACACACATCCCCTATCCCCACAAAGAGTGTCACTATAGCCCTCAAAATGACAAAATAGGTAGAGGAGAATGACCTAGTTCTTTGAAAGTATGCAAGGCGTTAATGGGTGCAAAGCTACAGTGACACCCTTTGAGGGGCAAACTTTTAATGCTAGAATGGCACTCTATGGGATGGAGAGAGTAAGAAGTCATATACCTTCATCACATGACTTATCTGGTATGGTATTTTCCTCAAGCCGAGTCAATGCAAATTCCACGGCGCTATACAACACCTCCAATTGCCACAATTGTTTACTCTTAGCATCAATTTCATTTTCCAGTATCTGCACAATCTTAATTAACAATAAGAAAAACACTGTTATTAGATATTAGCTCCAAAACTAAATTTACCAAAAAAATAAAACTTGAATCAAATGAACAAATATCTTGATTGGCCCTCGGGCAGTGGTGCAACAAAGCATAATACTAACACAAAGCTTACATTTTTTTTGAGGCCCTCATGTTTGACTTGCAGCTGCCCAGTCTACTTCTCATGCTTAGCTTGCAGCTCCTCGTTCTTCTCCTGATATTTAGCTTCTAGCTTTTGGTTCTGTTTCTCATACTTACCTTGCAGCTCCTCGTTCTGCTTCTCATACTTAGCTTGCAGCTCTTCATGTAGTTTCTCGTACTTAGCATGCAGCTCCTCATCCAGCTTGTTGTATTTTGTTTGTAGCCCCTCAATTTCCTTTCTCAAAAATTGCATCTCTTTGTCCTTCAGATCCATCTCAATCCTTAGCTTCTCGTTCTCCTCACAGTACCCGAGTTCATTCACATCTTCATCCAGCTGAGACCTCAAGGTCTCAATCTCCATTGAAATCCTCACAGGGTCCACACATTCCACCTCCAAATCGTGAGCGACAGTCTGCTCTTTGAGCCTGGTATGTTCCTCCTTCAGCTTCTTGAAGACGTATTGGAGACCCTCCTTCACCGTCGCCTTCCTCCTCTTGACGAAGTTCCACAACTCCGACACCGGGTACCTTTCCCTTGGGTTGTGCTCATTGATCTCGCTCAATGCCATCTTCACTGCATTGAACACGTCATCTCCGTACTCATTCAGCAGTTGCTTCAACTCTGCATTGTCCTCGTCCACAACTTCCTGCAACCAACATTCGGTGATGATCGATTATGAGTCAGGTACATAGGCATTAGATTATGATAATATGATCAAATAAAAGATGAATTTGCAACAATTAGGTTGACACCTTTGTTATCCCGTCAGCCTCGACAGTCTTGAAAGGATGCCATGCCGGATCCATCACTTTGGACTGCCAATTTGTTGTTAGAAAAATCGCTTTGATCTTAGCTACATCATTTCCTTGCTTCATCCGCAAGGCATCTTCGAAAGGCGTGGCACTAAGTTCACCCAGACTTATTAACCCAATATCATCGCTCCTTCTCTTCATGGCCTTCACACCCTGCACATCGTGCTAATCATTTTGAAAGGGATTTTTTTTTCCAGGAACCAAAATCTTGAGAGAGAAAAAATGTGTTGAAAGTAACTACTAAAGGATCGTAGGGTGAAGATGTGGTACCGCAATCAATTCTCTTCGTACATCATGTAACTCCATGCTTGTCTGAATATATTTCCTCACCGTCATGGAACTCAACTATTCTGAAAACTTTTCAAGTTCCAACATTTCGTTCAACTTCTCCATCTTGCCCTGAATTTTCACATCTAATTTTGTGACTTCCAGCTCAAGGTTCTGTATCCAAAAAGAATATTTATTAATTGATTCTGGAAAGATCAAATATAGATGAATATTGAATTATTGACTAAGATAGACAGCTAGTTGGTTATTACCTTTGATTTCTCATCATCGCCTTCCGTACCACAACAGCTTTTCTCGGTAATCAGTTCATCTACCAATTCAGAGCTTGAATCTAGTTGTCATGAGAACCCAAGAAAAACAAGGCTAACCAACAGTAGGACTATTTATCCGCAAAAAACATTAGGACTATTATCGTTGCAGCAAACCTTCTATCACAGACCAGTAGACATTAGGCATATATAAGATGCAAATGCATGCAAAACATAAAAATCTTACTAACCATAGCTGAAAAAAAGGTACAAAAATATCAAATCATATTACAGCAACAATTTTATTATGAAAGGAAATTTTGGGACGGTAAAAATGGATATACATGCCAAACATAACCAGCAATGCTTTACATTATAGCTGCATTGAACTTCAACTTGGAGGGAGAGACCTAACTTCTTTTTGGCAATATAAACATCATCATCATGTATTCAAAAAGGAGTTATTTCACAAGGCGGTATACCTTCTTTATTACATGCCTTCTGTAGCATTCTCTTGCCTTCTTTGAGGTGTGCATTAAGTTCCAGTGTGCTCTGCAACCTCTTGAATTCCAGTAAATGCCTCTTCTTAACATCAATCTGATTTTCCAGTATCTCCACAATCTTGATTGACACAAGAAAAATGAATTTATGCAATAATCAATCAGAAAATTTATATTTTTCTTATGCAAAGTTCATAAACTTCTAAACAAAAGAACAAATGGACCACAATGCCATTTTGGCTAACAGGGTCACCATGGTAAGTTATGTTCAACATAAAGAACAATCAGCTCATGAGGTAATGGAACAAGTTTCATAGTAGTATTGACCCTACATCTATGGTTCAAGAAAGTGTAATTGTAACTGAAAGCTTACATTCCTGTGGAGTCCCTTGTAGTTGGCTATCAGCTCCTCATTCTGCTTTCTTAGGTAGCCAATCTCATCCGCCTTCAGAGCCATCTCAAGTCTCAATTTCTGATTCTCCTCACAGTACCCAAGCTGCTGGGTTGGATTGCCGGAGGCTAAGGAGGAAGAGGGCACTCAAGAGAGTGTTCTTTTGTTCTTTCTCCTTTCTTGCCCAACAGCGGTAGGAGGCACGGGAGCGAGGGTTTTAAGGGGGAATGTATTCGTCGACCGGTCAAACGAGTCTCCTTCCTTTGGAGACATCGAGAATGGTGAGCGACCACGAGAATCCCTTATCGCACGGGATTTGTACCCCCCCCCCCCCCCCCCAAAATCTCCTCCTCCTCCCTCTAGACCTAGAAAGATGGGAGAAGGCCGGGCCGACGGTGGTTGGCGATGGAGGGTAGTGGACGGGGCCTGGGTGGGGGAGTCAGAAGGCCGACATTCGCGGTAGTCTGGGCTGGTGAGGTGGCGGCGGGGAGTGCGGGTGGTGTTATGAGGCGCCGTTGAAGGTGGCGGCAGGCAGCAGAAGGAAAGTGCGGCGGGTGCCGGCACCAGAGGAGGTGCTGGAGGCCGTGTGGGAGGCATGCTGTGGGGGAGGAGGGGTACGGTGGGACGAGAGGGTGACATGGCGACGGCGGCGGCGGCGCTCGAGCTTGAGGACAGAATGTTGATGGGCCTGTGTGGGCCAAGATTGGAAGTGGTCGACGCGAGGCTATCCATCCCGGCGGTCTACATACAAGAACCACTAGTTTTGTGAGTCCAATTATTGTTGGTTCCATAGTGTACTTTATCGATCATATTTAGTTTCAATAAACATCTAGAAAATGTAACTGTACTTCATTAAAGTTTGAGGGCATATATGGATCAATCTGCACTCTTAGTTAAATGTTTGATACAGACCAAATAAATACAAAAAAAAAATCTTGCACATGAAAGCTTTTTATTGAAGTTGGAACATTTATAGTTCTCCCGTTCATCTTTTTAATTATAATTTTTCTATAGGACATGGAACAATGTTTTATTAAGGCTTGAAATTTGTATAGTGAAGCCATAAAAAATAGGATGGTTGTCTGGAACCGATTTTGCTGAAGGTCAATTTTCGGGAAAAAAATCTTAATATGTTAAACTTTTATATATTTAATCTAGAATAGACCACGTGTCAATTTATAACATTGTATTTCTGAAGATATAGATTTATTTTATTTACTGAGTGATGAGCTAAATCTTAGTGACGAGGAGACACACCCTTATTTAGATATTTAAATTTCTTATGTCATTCATAGCAATATTGATCCAGTCAAAAAATATGTGAATGGCGAATAATAAATATGATTGAACATTCCCACACTTCTAAACTTTTAACTCTAGGTGCCACTCTAAGACATGCATTACTGGTCAAGAAATTGGAGATGAGATCCAACTAATTTTCTCTTTCTTTGTTTCTCACAATCCTTCCTCTCGCCTCTTGTTAATTAGGTTAACAATATAATTTGACACAGCTTCTCATTTCTAATGAGAGGTTTGCTCGAATGATAACTACTAAATTGGTATGGAAGGAGTACATATACTAAGGAATACTAAGAGAAGCGTTAGGGAAAAGGCTATTTAACATTTCCTTTGACTTTGCTAATCATAACATGGAAACTTTGTATTCACCAATTCAATCTCTAGTTTGTGATTCCGATTATTTCACAAGTTCAAACTGGACACATAATCTATTTATTTCTTTTTAAAAAAAAATGAATGGTAGCGAAAGACCACTTCACCGCATTGTAATTAAGAAGAGCTCAACCAAAGCCTATCCCAGAAAGATCACAAAACTTGGCATAGCAAATTTATGCTTCTATTTAATTGTAAGATCTACACAAATTTATTAATCTATAACACCATAAACATGGAAAACATGAAGTATAACATGTCAAGCATAATTTCTATTACCTTTTTCCAATGAAAAAAGGGCAAGCCTATAAAAAATCATATTAAAGTTCTTAATAAAAGTTTACAAAATTGTACATGACGGAAGATGGAGGGAGGGGGGTGGGGGGATTCAAAAAGTTGCTCTGGCATGAGGACAATATGTTTTTGCCCAATGTTTGATTTGCCTTCGAATGATATTATCATTGGTTAAGGATAAAATTATTTTTTGTTGTCTAGATTGACCAGCTCATCAATATTATGTACTCTAAAGTTGGTAGGAATAGAAAAAAATATTTTGTATACGCCTTGCTGAGGCTGCAAGGACTAGGAGTGCCAATTAATGTGGTGTCCACGCGTACCTAGAATCAGATTGAAAACAAGCCGAAGTTGTGTTTTGAATATTTTTTTGGGAAAGTTTATGGTTAATTTTTTTTTAATCTAATTTCAAAGTTTTGGGTTGATTTCTTAACTAGATTCAATATTCAGGATTGGAAGTACATCATCTATAGTTCTACACCCGCTGATCAGTGCTTCTGCTTTTAGCATGTCACGGTAGTGCGCCATTATACGTTAAAAACTGCTGAAAACTAACGACCGGTCAACAGCCAAGAACAGCCATATTATCAACTAATATTTCCAGTCATGGCATGCATGGGCACTGCCTCCAGCCAAAATGTAAAAGCATCTCCAATGATCTCCTCGTCCGGTCTTTCATTTTGTATTTGAGGGTGTAAAGGATAAAATTCCTCTCCTTTTGTTCTCATCCATCTCTAAGGACGAGAGAGCTCTCATATTGTCTCCTTCCTCCTCAATCGCCGAAGCCTCCTTGACCCTCCCTCGTATCCTCTCAAATGAATGACATATGGGACCATTAGGTGTAGATGCTAGAATTAAGAGGATTGTATGCATAACATGTGAGACCATTTGAAGCAGAGGGACAGATTTGAGAGGTTTGTTGGAGATGGTAGTGAAGTAAAGGTTGAAACATAGATGAGAGGGCTCTCAAATGGATGAATGAAGGGGTAAAAATGAAAGTTTTAGAGACGCTGCCTCATAATTCAAACGAACACTACTTAGCATGCCACATAATTCAATTCAAAACATCTCGTCGGACCAAAGGCACAACTATAGAACCAAGAGAAATTCAAAGTGACCAGTCTGGAACTGCAGTAAAATATGTATAACGTAGTACTCATGTTTCCAAGAATTATTGGTCAAGTGGACTGAAAATCTTCCGTCAACTGGCCACGTACGGCCCCAGAATCCAGATGATCAGCTAGCCATGTTTCCGGAAGAACTCAATTCTGAAGACGGCGCTTCCTCGAATTCGACAGCTGCCTGCAAACCTCCTTCAGAGCCTCGTTCACCGTCGCCTTCCTCCCTTCGCTAAAGTTCCAGAGCTCCGACACCACGAACCCTCCGCTGGGGTTGTGCTCGTTGATCTCGGCCACTGCGACCTTCACCTCGTTGCAGACGTCGTCGCCGTACTCCTCGCGCAGACGTGTCAGATACGCGTCGTCGTCGTCCACAACTGCCTGCAAGAATCCAAAGATTATGAGTGGTTACATCTCTTACACGAATGCGTGCTATGGTGAACAGTTTGGTGCATACCTTCGTTATGCCATCAACTTCTATTATCTTGAAAGGGTGCCAGGACGGGTTCTTCACTTGCTCCTGCCAAACAGAGATCAGCTCTTCCGCTCTGACATCGAATTCATCAGCCCCATACTTCCTCTGGCATGCAGCTTTGAAAGGTCACAGGTTCAGTTCTCCCATCCGTTTTATCCCGATTTGGGATAACCCGATACCGATGTGCCTGGTGGGCATTTCATTGAAAACCTGAAGAGCACATGAAACATTGATTATGCGCAAGGCCGCTGACTGTTCATAGTGCGGTGCGGAAGAGCAGGGCTACCTGTATCAGTTGTACTCTAGCATCTTGTAACTCTTTGCAGGTTTTGAAAGATTTGGCAACCGCCAATGAGCTTAGCTCTTTTGAAAAACTTTCATCTCCCAGCCCCAACAGTTCGTTCAGCTTTTCCATCTGACCGTGTATTTCAGCATCCAGTTTTGCCACTTCCTTCTCAAGTTGCTGAGGGGAAAAAAAACAGTTTGTTTATTTAAATTCCTAGTCTGCAATGGAAATCTCATACTAAAAATCCATATGGTTAGCTTAGCTTAATTACCTTTGACATCTCATCATCAACTTTCATATCGACATCGCTTTTCTCAGTCACCAATTCATCTACCAACATGGAGCTTGAGTCTAGTGTTTCAAAGCGGTAAAAACGATAGTGTCAAAATGTTTTGAGTCTAAGAAAAACAATGCTAAATCATGAATTTTGGCATTAATATCGCTTAAAGTCAACTTCTATCTTGCCTATATATTTTTGTAGTCCTTGTAAAAGTTAAAGCCTTACAAGCCATACATGAGAATGAAACAAATTGCAAGCTACTGTTGAATTTAGCTTTGTTCTTTCAGATAAAGTGATTGATGCAAGCCAGTGAAAATGCAAATACGTAATACATGGCAGGAACATATCTGATGTGTGCTTTAAATCATCATGATCAAAAGAAGATCATGTACCTTCAGTCGAAGCCTTATGTAGCATTCTGTTACCCTCCTCAAACATTGCATATGAAAGCTCCATTGCATTATGCAGCCTTTCCAATTGCGTCAAGAACATTTTCTTAATGTCAACTTTGGTTTCCAGTACCCCTACAATCTTCATTGGCAAAAAGGACAGAACATTGTAAATAATCAACTAAAAAACTTTTAGAGTTATTAACATATTTAACTTATATATATTTAATATTTGGCAGCATCAAAATTTATCAACCGATAATAAAAATAAAAATAAGAACGAAGCATGATCCATGAATGATCTTTACAAGTTTATTAAAACTCTAATGAAATGCCATATGATAGACTGTTAAAAAATGGTCACTATTCAATAGCAAGACCAAGGAAAGAGTCACCACGGTCTCAACACCAATAATTAACTTGCCACATTGATCAAATAAAAAATGAAAGAAAAATAACCCACTACTACCATTATAAAAAAATAGTCCAAAATACCTCTATATATGTTTTTAACGTACCCGCGTTTTCATTAGACAAACAGCCTAAAAATACTCATATTAAAAAAAAATAGCCGCTGGTGTTCTCGATATCTTCCCATCCCAATATATACCTACATCGATTGAATTTGTTCACTCAATTTAAATATTCAAAATGAATGCCTGCAATATCATAGGATGTAAAATTAATATCCCCATCGCAATTCACAGCTTACATCATTTTGGGAGCCCGCAATCTTAGCTTTGAGTTCCTCGTTCAACTTGCCCAGAAGCTCCGTCCCCTGAGCTTCAGTTCCACGGTTTATGGCTTCCGTCTTCAAAGCCAAAGAAGTGTTCAAATAGTGGGTCCCCCGGGTATCTTCCGCATCCACACACAAAAAAAAAAAAGAACCATGAGACAGGCATGCTAAAGAGGATTAAAAAAATTAATTTACCATTTTTTTATTTCTTCCCCTTTTGAGAACTCATACATAGGTCAGGAACACATCACAACAAAATAATGTGTTGGAACGAAACAAATTACTAACTTCAGGTATCCATAATATAACGCGTCGACACACACCAGATAGTGCATAACGAAAGTAAAGACTACTGGAGCAGAGCTGCTGCGGACGAGCAAGGTGATTCTCTTACCTCCACCATCAATGGCAACGGCTGGATCGCCGCCGGCGCCGGGCACGCCAACAACCTCGTCTCTGCCGTCGACGGGGTCCATGGCAACAGCGGGATCAGTTGAAGAGGAACTGGAGAGGGGTTGTTCTTGGCTTGGCAAGGTGCGGTATATGTAAGCCACACTTTTGTGCCCTCTGACCTTACAAGTTCAATTCCAACCTTTCGACTTGCCCTCTCCCAATCAACGCAGCTCAATTACTGCGCAAACTAGAAATTTGGGAAACTGGAACGGCAGCAGTCGAATTCTGGTAACTGGTCTGTTCCATAACGCTAGGCACGTCGAGCTGGCCGGGAGCGCTCGACGCGTGGTTCATGGAAGGGCTCGCTCGTGACGCCTCGCCGCGTGTTCCCCCTGACGGCGACACGCATCGCATGGACAAGCACACGCGGCCGGGCAACTGAAACGAATGGCATGACCGGGGGAGCAGACTAGTGAACCGCCTGAAACTTATCGGCCGGGTGCATTCGCCCCTCACTGCTACAGCTAGACAAAGGCCATCAGTGCAGAAAGTAATCTAAAGGCCATCAGTGCAGAAAGTAATCTGCTACGGATAGAATGGCAGCTTCTCGGGAACACCTGTGACGGCCTATGTGTACGTACGCCAATCAAAACAACACATTGCGTACGTCTTCATTACCGGAATTTCCAGAACAAAGAACCAACAGATAAATTTCTAGAAGGGTATTTGCCTTCCTATTTGTTCTTGACAAGTTTTTCATACCCCGCAATCAAGTATGTGCAGATACTATCCGGTTTTTTTTTTGGGGGGGGGGGGGGGGGGGGGGGGGGCGTCTATCAAACTCTGCAGCCAGTACTGCCTCAACAGCCTCAACAGCAATCCTGAAAGGGTGCCAGATGGTTTCTTCACCTCTTCTTCCCAAGCTCGGACTAGCTATTCTAGTCGCTATCAATAGGCATTTCGCAAAAATTAAGTTGTTTAATGAACGTAGCATGACCTTTATGTTTCCTTCAAAAGGACACAAATGTTAGCAAATCAAAACCAGATACCGAAGTTATGGTACACATGCCGTAACGGTACTTTGGGTTGCTGATTGGGCATTACTGGATAAATGGTAAAAAAAAAAAACGATGAAATGATTACACACGAAATGGTAACATAGACGATGCATTTGTCAGAAGGCGAGTCCAATGCTGCAACGTTTCCATGAATGTCGCTTTCCGGTCTTCCCTGAAGTTCCAAACAACCAACTCAATATCCATCCCAAAAGGGTTGCACTCATTTACCTCCATCAGGGCAGTCTTTACCGCATTGCACACATCATCGCCAAACTGGATCGAGAGGTACTTCAGTTTTGTATCATCATCATTTATTACTTCCTGCAACCAACAACAAAGGGTATGATTTCTGAAGTAACCGAGACTGTAAAAGTCAGAGATCATGCTTTACTTGAACAGAAAAACTCAGTAAATACCTTATTTACCCCATCAGCCTGTTTAACCATCTTAAAAGGATGCCAGTTTGGGTTCTTTACTTCCTCTTGCCAATTTTTTATCAGCTCTGCAGCTTTGGTCAGATAGTCATCATTTCCATATCTTATCTTGCAAACGTTTAGAAATGGCTTTTCATCAAGTCCTCCAAATCTTTTGAACCCAAGACCAGTCTCCCTCTTTAGTTCGTCATCCAAGTTCTGATGCTTTGAAAAACATTTCATGAACGACAAACATTTTGTGAATATCAACTAATAGAGAACACTTAAGATGCAAGGCATTGCAAAACATGTAGCAAAGGGAAACGAGCAGTATCTTGCTTCAAAAAAGGAAAACAAGAACACTTCAGATGCAAGGCAATTGCTAAACATGTGGCCGAGTTAAAATAAGTAGCACATTGCTTTTTTTAAAAAAAAAAAACAGTCGGATGCTTACCTTATGCTCTTAATATTTTTTTAATGAACTGGGTTTTAAGGATGTGAGTCCCACAAGCATGAGTATTGGGATAAAAACAATGGGGGAAGTATAGAGAAAGCGTAGGAATATTATCCATCTCCTCTCTGGAATTGTGCAAGTGAATTGTTCTAACTAGCGGATAAGATCAATAGTAATCCTACCCTACCGTAACAGGCAGATCGTTACCATATAATCTAACCAAAAGAAAAAATGCTTTCTAGGAATTGAACTCTTGAAGTAATGGAAATGCTTCATTTTGGTATAATGACCAGCAGTACCGATTTCAGTTTCCCTTGAGCATTGGTGTGAACATGTTTCTGCACTATGGCTGAGCCTGGCTTTTCTGAAAACCTTTTACGTTCTAACATGCCACCCAACTTCTCCATCTTGATCCGAATTTCCGTATCCAATCTTTCTACTTCCATCTCAAGCCGCTGAAAAGAAAAGAAAAAAGTTTATGGATGTGGACTCTTATGAATGTCCCAGAGATGATATGGATGCTCAGATGTACAGTAGTTAGCTTACCTTTAATTCCTCATCTGCAGCTTTCCCATTGACAACAGTTTTCTCAGCCAATGATTTATCAACCAATTTGGAGTTTGAATCTGTTGTTTGAAAGTGGGAAAAGAAAACTGTCATAATACTGTAATTACCCAACGTAGCACGGAAAACATGGCTATGAATTATTAATATTAGGGCATATTATGCCTAAAAAAGCCTTCTCCAACAAATAAGTGGCACATCAGTCTATGGACTTTGGCAACAGTAGCAAAATGTAAACCTTACAAGTCATAAATCCAAAGAAAACTTTGAATTATTCAGAACTTCAGCATTATAAAATAATAAATGATGTAACTGATATATTGCAAATGTCTGATGCGTGGCAGAAAAACAACAAACGCTTAACTTATTTTCCTGATTTTGTTTCCAGCAACTTGACATCACCTTGTTTGAAAAAAAAAAAATGTACTCCCTCTGTCCCCCACAAAGAGTGTCATTGTAGCGCTAAAATAAACAAATTTAATAGAGAGGAAAATGACCTAATTCTTTGGAAGTATGCAAGGCATTAATGGGTGCAAGGCTCCAATGACACTCTTTGAGGGGGCAAATTTTAAATGCTACAGTGACACTTTTATGGGATGAAGGGAGTAAGATCGTATACCTGCATCACAGGACTTATCTGGTATGCTCTTTTCCTCAAGATGAGTCAATGCAAATTCCACATTGCTATACAGCCCCTCCAATTGCCAAAGTAGTTTTCTCTTAGCATCAATCTGATTTTCCATTATCTGCAGAGTCATAATTAACAGTAAGAAAAAACACTGTTAATTAGACATTAGCTTCAAAACTAAATTTACCAGAAGGAAATAAAATTTGAATCAGATGAACAAATATCTTGATTGACCCTGGTGCAACAAAGTGTAATACTAACATAAAGCTTACATTCTTTTGGAGGCCCTCATGCTTGGCTTGCAGCTGCTCGGTCTGCTTCTCATACTTAGCTTGCAGCTCCTTGTTCTTTTCCTTGTGCATAGATTCAAGCTCCTCGTTCTTCTTCTCATACTTAGCTTCTAGCATCTGCTTCTGCTTCTCATACTTACCTTGCAGCTCCTCATTCTTCTTCTCATACTTAGCTTCTAGCTTCTGGTTTTGGTTCTCATACTTACCTCGCAGCTCCTCGTTCCGCTTCTTATACTTAGCTTGCAGCTCTTCATGCTGTTTCTCGTACTTAGCATGTAGCTCCTCATTCTGCTTCCTCAAGCACTGCATCTCTTTGTCCTTCAGGTCCATCTCAGCCCTTAGCTTCTCGTTCTCCTCACAGTACTTGAGCTCTTTCACATCTTCATCCAGCTGAGACCTCAAGGTCTCAATCTCCATTGAAATGCTCAGAAAGTCCACACATTCCACCTCCAAACCTTCTGTCCGTCAACAAAACTATATAAAATCCATGGCACACCAAACATTGCAAAAGATCAAGAAGGTTTTCCGGCACACATACCTCCATTCCCAGCCAAGTTGTTAGAATTTCTCGACAATACTGATGATTTCCTCTTTTTACTTCCTGCTTCGACGCCAGGATTCTGGCCATCTCCAGCTAAAAATACAAAGAACACATTTCCTTTCAGTAAGTGTTGGATACGCATCATGCCACAAGTACAGCAAGACCAGTAACATGTCCCCAAGCATGGCTTCTAAAATTCCAAGACCAATAAACACAAAGAACAGTAAGAAGAACATGCAAAGTACCTAACCCTTTGCTGAAGTGCTTTGAGCTATCTCGGCGCAAGTGACAGCGACCATCCTAACCCGAACACAAACTAACTTGTAGCTGGAAACTATTCCCATTTCTAAAGAAACAAACGAAATTTGTTTTAGCCAAACCAAACAAAAAGTTTGTGTTAGCAAAACTGATCATCAAAACAACCACTTAGAGTTGGCAGTTGATGGCAGCTTTTGGAAAATTTGCACAACTTTGATGTTCAGTTAATATCACAATCGATTTCATTCTACGTTTGCACGATTCAAGTGTGATTGTTCCCAATAAATGCTCAAAAACTCTGTTTCCTTCCTGCAGTTCTGCTTCTTTTTTGGGGGAAATCCACCACTACCCACAGGATAAATTACTCTTGGAAGGCTAAAATTTGTGGCCCCAATCGACATAGCATGCCACCCTCAAGCAAGATTGCAGCACCAAATTTATGAGGAAATGAAACGAAGGGGCAAACTCAGTTTTGGATCTGGTTATGGATCAAGGCGACAATGCGACAGATCGGCCCCAAAGAACATTGGGGAAGTAGTAGGGAAACAACAAATTCGGTGGTGATCGCTGTAGTAGAAAAGGAAAAGAAAGGAATTTCGTAGGTTCTCTTACCACCAACATCGATTCCTGGACCGACGCCAGAGCGCCCGCTTCTGCGGCCGGGGCTTCCCGTCTCGTCGCCTTCGCCGGCAAGGACCATGTCTACGTCGGGGTCGCCGGAGAGCGGAGGCGGAGGAAGAAGCGGCACTGAAGTGAGGGTTTTGCTGGTTTTGCTTTCTCTCTCGCTGCTCCCCTCCACGGAGACGGGGCTTTTTCTGAGCTGTGCGCCCGGCCGTGACCTCCCCACTGACCCATTCACCATTGACTCACCTTTCACCCATCTGTCGTGTAGGAGTAATCCGTTGTCAACAAAATGTAATGTGAAAACAGGTAGCAGTAGTAGTACAGTTTAGCTCTAATAGTTGAGTTTGAATTAATGGACTATTGCGAACGGGCCTGTCACCAATTGGTCACCAGCGCCTCCTCAGTAGCACCAGGCCTCATTAGGAGGGGGTCTCTTGTCTCAAAAAAAAAAATTAGGAGGGGGTCTCAGGTTCAAACCCCTTTGAAAGGATTTTTTAGGAATTTTCTTGGCCACTGTAGCCTCAACACAGCCTACATTCTCTTAACTATCACGGTTTGAGCAGTACGTAGGTAAGATCCAAGCAGCTCCATTTTTTTTCTGCGTGACAAATACAGCTACCACTACGTGCACCTCGCAGCGCAGGGCCCGATATCATAGTTCCATTTCATCGTCTAAATCCAAAATAAAGGAGTTTGATGACACGCAAGAACATAAGCACATGAAATCTTTTTTTTTTGGAGCAAAACGGGGGGGGGGGGGGGGGGGGGGGGGGGAGTTTCCCCACCTAATACATGAGTACACAACGCATTACATAACCGGGAGCGTAGCCCGCGAGATGCCAGTGTGGCAGAGAGAGATTACATGAATAGCTAAGAGGACATGGCAATAGATGCCGAGAGGTGTGACCGCCATTGAGCAAGAGCGGCGATTTTGTCGGGCTTCTTGTAACGGTAGCCCCAAGCGTCCAAGTCCTGCAGAAGGATCTTCAAAGACGCCACCGTGCATTGATCGTCATTGTTGAATACTAGCGCGTTACGGCAGTTCCAAACTCGCCAAAGGAGCATGAGGAGGACATCAGGCCATACTGTGGACGGCAGGGAGGCAGGGGCAGCGGCCACCCATGGGTGTGCCATGGTCGCCGGCGTCGTGTCGATCCCAATTCTGGAGAAGAAGGCTAGTGCCGCCGGGCACAGGAAGAAGAGGTGCTCCCCAGTTTCTGGTGTCTGAGCGCACCGTGGGCAGTTGGCCTCGCTGGGTTGCAGGACATGCTTGGCCAGTAGATTTATCCGAGTTGGCAACCTGTCATTACAAAACAGCCATGCAAAAAATTTTAGCTTGTTGGGCACTTTGGTGGCCCAGATGATGCACCCGTTGTGGTCCGTCTCGCCGGTGCTTGTGAGAGCCCTGTAAGCTGCAGCAGAGGAGAAGTGAGAGCACCCGTTCCATATGTACGTCCGTTCATCCAATCCAACGCTAAGTTCAAAGCCCGATAGCAAGCTACGTAAGGTTGCCAGTTCAGCAGCGGCGGTGGTTGTGAGGCGAGGGCGAAGTGGGATAGAGAGAGAGGAGTAACAGCAGTTTGAGCCACCGAGGCATGAGGTTTAGTGGAGTGGGAGAACAAGGCTGGAAGGCAAAGGCAGAGAGGCCCGACTTCAGTCCAATCGTCATACCAAAACGATGTTGACGTGCCGTCTCGCAGCACATGGACTTTGGTGATCGCGCGGTACCGCTGGATTTGTTCGCAGAAGATGTGGCGAATGTAGGAGCAGTCAGGGAGGCCGGAGCCGAGATCGGAAGTAATATCATTAGTAATCCACCGCACCCAGGGAGTGTTATCTCACCTAAACAGCTTGTAAAGGAATTTGAGGGCGAGGCAAGCGTTCTGGGTCTGCAGGTCTTTGATCCCGAGGCCTCTCTCGTCTTTCGAGAGGCAGGCTTTGTCCCAGGCAATGAGGCAGCGAGAGCCGGAGCAGCTGTCCTCGCCGGTCCAGAGAAAAGCACGGCGTCTGCGATTGATTTGGTGGACAACATCTTTGGGAAGAATGGTGCAGCACATGTGGTAAACCGGGGTACTAGACAGGACAGCATTAGTGAGAATAAGACGGCCACCAGTGGAGAGCAATTTGCCCTTCCACCCAGCAAGGTAACGGTCACATTTGGCAATAAGAGGAAGGAAGTCTGCGTTCCGAAGTTTGGTCGCCGAGAGCGGAAGTCCGAGATAGGGTTGGGGAAAGGAGGAAACCGAGCACCCAAGGGTGGCCGCCATGGAGGCAGCCTCTACTGGGTCAATGTGCAATGGTACAAAGGTCGATTTGTGGAAGTTGATAGTTAGGCCAGTAGCAGCGGCAAAGTCATCTAGGATCCGTTTGAGGTGCTTGAGGGCAGAGATGTCACCGCGAGCAAGGATGAGAGTGTCATCTGCATATTGGAGGACGGCAGGGGCCATGCCGTCAATGAGGGGGTGTTGCAGGAGGTCCTCATGCGCTGCTCGGTCATATTATCAGTATGCGATAAATAACTCGAACCAAATTAGCAACTTCTAGCCACCTTTAACTACTCAAATCCTTCTAAAAAATAATTTATCCTTGTAATATGGCTTTGGCTAACTCCAAAATGACTAGTTCATTAGCTGACATTTAGGAGTTTGTGATTGACCCTAGTGCCTTGAGCAAGCATAGCCGATTTTGGGATCAGTTACTCGAGTGACTTTGATCAATGACGTCGACATTGCTTACTAAACTCAATACCTCTCCCAATAGTTACTCGATCAATGTGAAGGCTTGGATGTGTGGAGGCGAAGCACATACAGCATGCTCGCACACGCACTAATGCGAATCCTTTGCCTTTCCGGAGGAACGACGAGCACCCTTCCTTCATTCCACACGCCCCATGAGTCAGCTTTCCATAGCAATCGAGTTCCTTTGAAATGGGTCTTGAAAATCGTTTTGTGAAGGAAATCTGCATCACACATTTCAGTTTCAAATATACCAGTACTACATCACACATTTTTCTATGAAGAGGCAAAAGAGTTCGAAGATCAATACACGGAGCTTTTTGGATGCAAGATAGGGGATTATCCTTTTAGATACCTTGGTATTCCTATGCCCCACAGAAAACTTTGAAATAGTGATTGGAGAATCATAGAAGAAAGATTTGAAAGGAAACTAAACTGCTGGAAAGCTAAGCATTTGTCTTTTGGAGGCAAACTTACGCTAATAAATTCTGTATTAAGCAGTCTTCCGATGTTCATGATGTCTTTCTTCGAAATACTAAAAGAAGTCCTCAGTAAGCTTGACTTTTATCGATCCTGATTTTTTTGGCAAGGGGGTAAAGAGAAGAAAAAATACCGCCTAGCCAAGTGGGATCTTATCTGTCGCCCAAAAGATCAAGGAGGACTTGGTATTATTGACCTGGAGATCCAAAACAAATGCCTGTTAAGCAAATGGCTATACAGACTGCTTAATGAAGAAGGGGCGTGGCAATCTTTGCTCAGGAATAAATACCTGGGTTCAAAACCCTTGTCACAAGTTGGGGTTAAACCAACGGATTCCCATTTCTGGAGGGGTCTCCTTAGTGTCAAAGAGAGCTTCCTCTCATGTGTATCTTATAATGTCAAAGATGGTTCCCAAATCAGATTCTAGGAAGACACATAGAGAGGGAGTAAACCATTCAGTGAGCTGTTCCCTAACCTATACCATGTGGCTTACAACCCGCATGATTCGGTAGAATCGGTTTTATCAAGTAACCCATGGAATCTCTCTTTTCGAAGAGCGTTAATAGGAATCAAGCAAACTGAATATGACAACCTAATAGCTACTCTTGCGGGTTTCAACTTATCAGATGAAAGGGACACTGTCACCTGGAGGCTACAAAAGAGTGGCCGGTTCTCGGTCAGCTCCATGTACCAATTTTTAATTAACCAGGATACTCCCTTTCGTCATAAATTCATTTGGAAGTTGAAACTACCTCTAAAGATTAAAATCTTTCTTTGGTACCTCATAAAAGGGGTAATATTAACAAAGGATAACTTAGCAAAACGGAATTGGTCGGGCAGTCATAAGTGTTGCTTTTGTAATTGTAATGAAACAATTCAGCACCTCTTTTTTGACTGTCATCATGCTAAGAACATCTGGAGGGGTGTCACAGTAGATACGGGTTTACACCCACCTAGTTCAGTCGCTCATATGTTTGGTACCTGGCTTTCAAATGTAGGACAAAAAGAGCGCAAGCTTATACTTGTGGGTGTAGCGGCCTTGTGTTGGGCTATTTGGCGTTGCAGGAATGATATTTGCTTTAACAATGTAAAATATACTTCATTTATGCAGGCTACTTTCAGGGGAGCATACTGGCTGCGATATTGGGCGCTATTGCAGCCGGAGGAGACAAGGGAGAACATCCATTCCGTGAGTGCAGCGTTGGAGGTCGCTGCATTGGAGCTATTTGCTAGTTATGGATGGAGATTTCATAATAGACTCCTCCTTGATTTATCTTCTACTCTCTTGATTTTTAGTCGGATGACTGAACGTTTGTAATAAAAACAAAACCGGGCTGCGTGCTATGCAGAGGCCGGAGACTTTGGTTTCCATTATCTATAAAAAAAAAATCACATATTTTTGTTTCAAACAAGCTGCCATTTCTTTTTTGACCCGATCAAATATACAGATTGATAGCATTAATCTACCAAACTTTATTACTGTAGCCAGCCACGGCACGTACTGAGCCCCTTGGGTAGCAGTTCCTCTTTGGCCCTGGTACGTTTCTCCCTCAGCTTCCTGAAGACGTACTTGACACCCTCCTTCCTCCTTCATCGTCGCCTTCCTCCTTTCGCCGAAGTTCCACAGCTCCAGCACTGCGTACCGTTCCCTCGGGTTGTGCTCGTTCATCTTGCTCAGCGCCATCTTCACTGCATTGCACACGTCGCCGCCGTACTCAGCTACCAGCTATCTCTGCTCTGCATTGTCCTCACTCAGCTAGCAGCTACCTCTGCTCTGCATTGTCCTCGTCCACACCTTCCTGCAACGTCGCTGATGATAGATTACGAGACTGGTACACAGGCATCAAATCAAATTCTAATATATGTTCAAATAGAATTCTAACAATGTGACCATTTCATGGCACTATGGTTCACCGTTAGTTCCTAGCTTCTGAAAACTTTATCAATACACAGTCAGGGTTACGCGAGTGTCAATGTAATCCGAGTTCAACAGCAACAGAAGCTGGGCGCGGCCACCGGCTCCAAACAACGGCCAGTAAACTGCTCATACGCATGCACGCGCCTGGTCTTCCGCGTGCATGCAAGATTCCAGGCATGATTCGAAGGAAAGACACAAACTTAATTTACAAGGTGGTATACTGCACGCAAGGATGCATGGCAACCTTTCTCAAACTTAATTTACAAGTTCATCAGCCAGCCCTTTCAACATATATGAGTTCAGTAGGTTGTGATAGCTAGTATGTACAGTAATCATACCACAGTGACACTGCCACACTGGAGTGCATACATGATCGGGTACAAACATCAGCAAGTTAAGTTAATCTTCCACTGGTTTAGCACCTAGAACAATATGGCACCTGATTAAACAATATTCTGCTTCAGTTTGCGACGCATTTCACGCAGCATCCTGAGCAGGCATCTGAGACCCTCCATCACCGTCGCCCTCCGCCCTTCCCTGAAGTTCCAGAGCTCGTGCACAGGATAACGTCCACTGGGGTTGTACTCATTCATCTCAATCAGCGCGGTGGTAACTGCATTGTACAGGTCGTCGCCATACTCCGCCTGCAGCTGCTTCAGTTTGGCGTCATCGTGATCCACCACTTCCTGCAACATGCGATAAAGGATTATGAGTGCTACTCAAGTAGAAGATGGATTTGTAACAGTTGAATAAATACCTTTAACCTCCCATCAGCATCATCAATCTTGAAAGGATGCCATGATGGATCTTGTAACAAATCTTTCCAATACCAGAACAGTTTATCGGCTCTGTAATTGGCTTCATCTTTTCCATACTTCTGCTGACATACCGCTCTACAAATTTGTTCATCAACTTCACCCATTCTTTTTACCCAAATATCCTTGAGCCTGAAAACATTGTCCTCTAAAGCCTGCAAATTCGTATAATCATTTTTTATGCATATAAATATTTTAATTCGAGGAATTGAACTCTTGAAGAATGGATTATGTGAATGACAATGCTTCATTGTTAGTGTAATGAGGAGTAATACCACTATCAGTTCTCTTCGAATGTCCTGCAACTCAATGTTTGCCTCGAAAGATTTCCACACTGTGGCTGAGCCCAGCTCTTCTAAAAACATTTCACTTTCCAACATCTCACGTAACTTATCCATCTTGATCTCAATTTCAGCATCTAATTTCGCTACTTCCATCTCAAGCTTCTGTTCTTAAAAAATATGGATCAGGAATGGGCACCCTATTAATTTCCCATAGATGGTATCAATGCTTAGATGGAAAGGGGTTAGCTTACCTTTAACGTCTCATCATCAGCCTCCCCATGAACACCACTTTTCTCAGACGATGATTGATCTATCAACTTGGAGTTTGGATCTAGTTGTTCGAAAGAGGAAACATCATAATGATGCTATTACCCAATGTAACCCAAGAAGACAATGCTAGCAACAAAGAATATTAGGGTTGATTATGCTTTAAATAGCTTTTTAACATAAAAAATGGTGCATCAGTCCTATAAAATTCGGAGATGCTAGAAAAAGGTAAACTTTACAACTCTCAACTGGAAAGGCAAACATATAATTATTCATAATTTCAATATTATTTTGAAGTAAATAATGATGGAACTGATCAGTTGCAAATATGTGATACATGGCAGAAAATAACCATTGCTTTACTTTTCTGAACTTTTTCAGCAACTACATATCACATTGTATTACAAAAAGAAGCATGTAAGAAGATTGTAGTGTACCTTCATCACATGACTTGTCTGGTATTTGTTTGCATTCCTCAAGTTGAGCCAATCAAAATTCCATTGTGCTACACAACCCCTCCAACTGCCGAAGTTGTTTTTCCTTAGCATCAATATGATATTCCAGTGTGACCGCAATCTTGATGGACAGCAAGAGAAAGCTAATCAGACATTTCCATTACAGCTATACATTTAAATTAACCCCCAAGAAATATGAACCGTGATGAACTAAGATTTTGATTGACCGTGATACAGCGAAGAGTAATGCCAGCTGAAAGCTTACATTCTTACGGAGGCCCACATTCTTGGCTTGCAACTTCTCATTCTGCTTCTCATACTTAGCTTGCAGCTCTCCTTTCTCCTTCTCGCACTTAGATTGCAAATCCTTGTTCTGCTTCTCGTACTTAGCTTGAAGCTCCTTGTTCTGCTTCTCGTACTTAGCTTGTAGCTCCTCATTCTGCTTCTCGTAATCTTGTAGCTCCCCACTCTGTTTCTCGCACTTAGCTTGTAGCTCCTCATTCTGCTTCTCGTAAGCTTGTAGCTCCTCACCCTGCTTCTCGTACTTAGCTTGTAGCTCCTCATTCTGCTTCCTCAAGCACTGCATCTCTCTGCCCTCCAGATCCATCTCAGCCCTTAGCTTCTCATTCTCCTCACAGTACCCGAGCCCTTTCACATCTTCATCTAGTTGAGACCTCAGGTTCTCAATCTCCATTGAAATCCTCCGAGAGGCCTCATATTCCACCTCCAAACCTTCTGTCCATGAAGAGGACTGTTTTAAATCCATGGCGCACAAAAGACAGCAAAAGATCAAAGAAGGTTTTCAGGAACGCATACCTCCGCTCCATGCCAAGTTGTTAGAATCTCTAGACAATACTGCGGCGTTCCTCTTTCGACTTCCTGCTTCGATGCCAAGATTCTGGCCAGTTCCACCTAAAAATACAAAAAATATATTTCCTTTCAGTAAGTGCTGGACGCATCACGCCACAAGTACAGCAAGACGGTAACATATTCCCAAGCATGGGGTCTTAAAAAATTACAAGACCAATAAACACATAGGACAGTAAAAGGAACATGCAAAGTATCTAACCCTTTGCTGAAGTGCTATGAGCTATATCGGCGCAAGTGACAGCAAGTATCCTAACCGAACATAAATTAACTTGTAACTGGAAACTATTCCCATTTTCTGAAGAAATAAACCAAATTTTGCTTTAGCCGAACCAAACAAAAAGTTTGTGTTAGTAAAACTGACCATCAAAACAACCACTTAGAGTTGACAGTTGGTGGCAGCTTTTGGAAAATTTGCACACTGGATATTCACTTGATATCACAATCGAGTTCATTCTATATTTGCACAATTCAAGTGTGATTGTTCCCTGTAAAATGCTCACATACCCTCTTCCCTTCCTGCAGTTCTGCTTCTGCTACTTTTTTGGGGGAAATCCATCGCTATCCTCACAGGACGTATTACTCCTGGAAGGCTAGAATGTGTGGCCCCAATCGAAATAGCATGCAACCCTCAAGCAAGATTACAGCACCAAACTGACGAGGAATGAAACAAAGGGGCAAACAGATCGGCCGCAAAGAACAGGTTCAATCGCAGATCTAAATTTTGCACACCTGATTTCGCTTGCTAGCAAACAGGCTCAATAGCAGCCCCAAGCCAAATGGGGCTTGTTCCTAGCAATCGAGGGTTCAACTGCCGCAGAGCTGCTGATTTTATTAGCGAAAATATATCATGCTGTCACTAGAGGTACCGCAGTCCAAAAAGATTTGCCCCCAATCGAAGGATTATGCGGTTATTCCGCCCGCGCGCAAGATTGCAGTAGCAAATTGCGAGGAAATGAAACGAATTTCTTTTTGTGTGGTGGGAATTAAACGAATTGCTAACTTGATTTTCAAAACAATGAACAGCAGATCAGGCCACGAATCAGAGTTCCAACTACTACAAGTCGGAGGCAAAGAACAATGGGGAAATGAAGGATGAACAAAACCGCAGGGAAGTGGTAAAAGCATGGTGATCAAGGTAAAAAGGGGGCAGAAATTGTGGATTCTCTTACCACCACTGACACCATCAACACCTTGCTCCACGCCGCTCGACTCGTTGTCGGCGGAGAGCATGGTTGCGGGGCTGGCTTGCCGGGGGTGGAGGAGGAAGAAGAGGCACTCGAAAGATGTTTTTTTTTTTTTTTTGCTTTCTTGCCTACGGAGTAGCTTGCTCCCAGGCTCCCAGCAGCCGCAAGACAGCAAGAGGCAGCGGAGCTGGGGTCAGTGACCTCCGCCCCTTCACACGTCAATGATTTTGTTTTGATTTTTTTAAGGAATAACGGCAGGTAACCAAACATCCTTAATTCTAACAGAGTAAAAGTAACAAAAAGTAAAAAAACCAAAAATCTAACAGAAACTCTAAAGAACTAGCATGTCTTAAATCCATTGCTCTAATTGTTTCCGCTTCGCATTAGTAAACCCTTCTTCCTCTCTCCCGTGAACGCGGGACGCGAGCCTAGCGCCGCCGCCTCTCGCCTCCGTGAGAGCTTGGTCCCCCTCCCTTCCCCTTTGGCGTCTCGCCAGAGGTTGAAGGGAGTGGAGATCCATCATTTTTTCTTTGTTTCTTCAGTAGATCGAATCATTTAGGATTAGAGTCTTTCTATGTCAAGTTTTTTGGCACTGGGGATTTATCTCCTCCTCCTCCTCGCCGGCGACGGCAAAGGGGCAGGGTGGATTCGTCTTCTCCATGGTGGATCTATTGAAGATAGGGTGACATCGACGTCAGCAACTTCATCGGATCGACGACATGGAGACTTGATTTTTCGGGTGGCGACATCAAAGCGGAGATGATGCCGCCGTCATGAAATAATTTTCTCCGGTCTCTTTTCCGTTTTGTTGGTTAGATCTGGCCACAATGAAGGACTAGGGAGAATATGCAGATTAGTCTTTCTTTTTTCTCGGTGGCAGAAAGAAGAAGAAGAAAGACACAAGAAAGAAGAAGTTTCTCCACTTCGCCTGCAGGAGTGTTGGATGCCGTTCGTCGGGCTTCTCTTCTCGAGTCTGTTGCCGGGTGTTTGCCCGTGCACGCCGAGTGTTTGCCTGTGCAGCCTTCTATACGAAGCGTCATATAGGTTTGGAATTGAGATTTTAGACTATACAAGACTTTTAGGTGATCAGGTCGTATTCCTGTGTGCTTGTAACCTGATGATGTACTCAACTATGGTCTAATATATTTCTTCTTTCGTCTCAAAAAAAAAATTGTTTCCGCTTCCTTGCTTGATGGACAACCAACCATTGGCCCCGTTCGGCAGGCTGATTCGCAGCTGTTATACTATAACGGCTGCTGAAGAAATAACTGCGAACACTGTAGCGACTGCTGAAGAAATAACTGAAACAATGTAGCTGCTGCAATGCAATCAGGCGAACAAGCTGAATGTTATTAAAAATCCACTTATTTCTTGTTGACCATATACTCCAGCATATCGAGATAACTATATCTATATAGAAGGGGACATTTAACTTTCTCTTAAGTATCTTTACCAATGCAAATATTAGCAGATGAGTGGGCAGGCTATTCTAATGATGGGCCAGCAGGCTTTTTGCGAAGTTGCACCTAACAAATAGATGTAACAAAGTTTCTTCCCTTTGTAGGATGCAGAGTTCACAAACATACGAGTCTAGGGCATGTTTCTCCTTCTTAACATTCCCCTCGTATTCAGTCTGTCTTTGAGCAATTAATAGCCAGAAAAAAATTGATGCTTTGGTTGGCAATTTGATTTCCATAGCCATTTGAATGTTGGATCAACATGCATATGACCCTTCATTTGCTTATATGCCTTCGCAGTGGAATAAACACCATTTTCCCAAACGTATGTCCACAGATCTTGACCTGCCTCCATGTCCAGCTCATTCAGGATTGCAGATAGAAGTTGCATCTGCTCATGAGCTTGCTCAGATAATGGTAGGTTGAAAAGGTCCAGAATGTTTGTCGCGTTTCTTACTGATCAAAGTGACGTATTATTTCACATGTCAATGATTGCTGGGTTCCACAGTCTGCTTCATCCATATTTTGATAGCATTTTGAAATAAAATTGTGCTTCATTAAATTTTAACAGCATATGTGAAACAATCTTGCTTTATTTATCAAGATCCTCTACATATCTCCAGTTACATGTTTGGAGCAGATCAAATTGATAAAAAAATATATATATATTTTTCTTTTTTAAGTTAGAATTATCTTGGTCTCCATCTTTTTTTTTAGAACGTGCTATTCTCTTGTTCTCCATTATTGTAACCTTTTCGTTAGGATATAAAATACTGCTTTTACTAAGGCTTGAAACATTTTTACAGTGAATCCATAACAGATAGGATGTATGTCTGCAACCCTTTACTTTTCTTGTAGTTTAAAAAAAAAAATCTAATGTGAAACTTTTGTGGCGAAGCTAGAACAAATCAGGTGTCCATCTGTAACATCGCTTAGTCTCACTGAAGATGAAGATTTCGTTTATTTACTGAGAGACGAGCAAAATCCTAGAGATAACGCAGTCAGGAAGAAAGAAAGAAAGAATCTAGAGAAAAAAAATGAAAAAGAATCTAAAGAAAGTACTCGCTGGCATGGCTACGGAAGCAGAAGAAGCACCACGTGATGATGAGAAATGTGATCTGCGGACCCAGCCTCCATTCACCAATACTTGCCGATCTGAACCGAAACGGTACGTTCGTTTCGCTACCACGCCGCCCATAAGCCTAGAACCGCTGCCGCAGTGGTGCACAAGCAAGCAGCCGGCGAGCCGCCGCACGGCACTGGGGAATTACATCCTCATCCGGGGGCCGGGCTATGTGAAGGAAGGAGTCATTTTTGCCTCTCGGCGTCCACGCGCGTGTTCTGTTCTTGGCAGACACGTCGACGCGCCGACTGAGAGCGCTCGACGCCGGCGCGTGCTCCATGGAAACGCTCGTACCGCGTGTTCCCCCATGACGGCGACGCGACGCGCATGGACAAGGACGTGTCCGGCTCTGTTCCCACCCTTGCCGATCCCCCCTCCGCCCCCCTGTACGTTACATCGCCGGTACGCGCACGGCTTCAGCGGAGGGGAGGAGCCGACGCCGCACGGCCCATAACACGTTCTCTCGGGTTCGGATCCGCGGCCGGCCGGCCGGCGTGCGCTTCAGCGCGAGGAACGCGCAGTGGCATCATCGGAGTACCGCGTCGACGTTCATGGCCATGGTTCGGGCGCCAGCTGAGAAGGAAGCCAGTGCGGCCACGCACCCACCGGCTGCCACTTTCCACGGACGTCTTCTGATCTTCGGGTGTCGCAGTGGCAGTGAGGGAAGGTAGGCGTCAAAGGGCTGGACCAATTCACCGCAGAACAGCGTTGGAAACGACAGCTGCCAGACTGCCAGTTTGCTCCTGCGCTAGTAGCTTGGAGTCACAAATTGCAGCTCGGCTAATGGCGACGCAAAAGGTTCAGTTCGGCACCGGACTCCATCAGACAATCATCAGAGACTTATTAACCGAAACTTTTTCGCGCGCTTCAACTGAAACGAATGTGTGACCGGGGCCAGACCAAGTGAACCGCCTGAAACTTATCGGCCGGATGCATTCACCTTTCACTGCTACAACTAGCTACACAAGTCCATCACTGCAGACAGTAATCTGCTACAGCCTAAAAGTAGAATGGCAGCTGCTCTGGGAACACCTGTGAATCGAACAACACACTGCGTCTTCGTTACCCAAGTGAAGCGCAATGTGCTTTGAATCACATTTTCCTACAAAATTATCACGTACTCCCTCCAGTCATGGTTACGCGCTAGTGTCAATGTACCATCAGCGACAGAAAGCTCGGCACGGCCACCGGCTCCAAACAACGGCCAGGAAGCAACGGCGAGGCACGGAGGCCCCAAGCACAGCTCATACGCATGCACGCCCCCAGTCTGCCACCGCCGGTGACACGCCTCCGCTGCGTGCATGATTGAGGAAAGATACGATGGAAAAACACAGAATTTACAAGGCCGTATACGGTATACTGCAAGCAAAGGATGCTTGACAACCCGTCTCAAACTTAATTTAGAGGTTCATCAGCCAGCCCTTTCAACATCTGTGGGTTCAGAGGAGGTTGCAGTAGCTAGTATGGACAGTGTTCAGACGACAGTGACACTGCCACATTGGAGTTAATATGTGACGGTACAAACATCAGCAAACGAAATAAGAATCACAGGGTCGCACCTAAGTTTCAAAAGGGCTTGGTTTAGTATACTTTAGTCTAAGTTAATATTTCAGCGGTTTCACACCTTCCTCCTGAGCCTCTTCCAGGCAGCTTCCAGACCATGGATGGCCTCCTTCACCGTCGCCTTCCGCCCTTCCTTGAAGTTCCAGAGCTCACGCACACAATAGCGTCCGCTAGGGTTGTACTCATTCATCTCAATCAGCGCGGTCGTAACTTCATTGCACACGTCGTCGCCATACTCCGCCCGCAGTTGCAACAGGTTCCCGTCTTGATCATCCAAAACTTCCTGCAACGTGCAACGAAGCAATGGATTATCAGGGCTACGGGAGCATAACTTCATGGTATAGAAGACGGATTCGCAACAGTTGAAAAAATACCTTTAACTTCCCGTCACTCTCGACAATCTTGAAAGGGTGCCATGACGGATCACCCAACTTCTCATACCATTTGCTGAATAGCATGGCTGCATAGTCATCGCTTTTATTTTCTCCATGCCTCCGCTGGCATGCTACTCTAAAAACCGGATAATCTTTAATTTCACCCATCCTTTTTATACCCACGGCAGTGCTGTAAACCATGGGCCAGGCCCTGAGACGCTCAAAGCCCTGCAAATTTCAATAATCATTTTTATGTACAAAAATTATATTTTCATACGACGAATTGAACTCTTGAAGAATGGATTATGCGAATGGCAGTGCTTCATTGTTAGTGTCATGAGGAGTAATACATCTATCAGTTCTCTTCGAATGTTCTGCAACTCAATGTTAGCCTGAATAGATTTCCACACTGCGGCTGAGCCCAGCTCTTCTACAAGCTTTGCACCTTCCAACAGCTCAAGCAACTTATCCATCTTGATCTCAATTTCAGCATCTAATTTTGCTACTTCCATCTCAAGCTTCTGTTCCTGAAAAAATATGGATCAGGACTGGGGACCCTAATCAATTTCCCGTAGACCATATCAATTCTTAGATGGACAGGGGTCAGCTTACCTTTAACGTCTCATCATCAGCTTTCCCATCGACACCACTTATCTCAGCCGATGATTGATCTACCAACTTGGAGTTTGGATCTAAATGTTTGAAAGAGGAAAAGAGCCCTGTCATAACGCTGTCGTTACTCAATGTAACCCAAGAAAACAAGGCTATGAACAAACAATATTAGCGATGATTGTGCTTAAAATAGCTTTTTAACAAAAAAAAAAATGATACATCGGCCCTAGAAAATTCGGTGCTGCTAGAAAAATGTAGTTTTACAAATCAACAACTGGAAAGATAAGCATACAATTATTCATAAGTTCAGCATTATTTTGAAGGGAAAAAAATGATAGAACTGATCGGTTGCAAATATGTGATATATAGCAGAAAATAACCAATGTTTTACTTTTCTGAACTTTCAGCGACTGCATATCACATTGCATTGAAAAAAGAAGCATGTAAGAAGATTATAGGATACCTTCATCACATGACTTATCTGGTGTTTCTTGGCATTCCCCAAGTTGAGCCAATGAAAATTCCATTGTGCTGTATAACCCCTCCAACTGCCGAAGTTGTTTTTTCTTAGCATCAATCTGATTTTCCAGTGTGCATGCAATCTTCAGTGGCACCAAGAGAAAACACAGCTAATCAGACATTTCCATTATAGCTATACATTTAAATTTACGCCCAAGAAACATTAACCATGACGCACAAACATTTAGATTGACCGTAGAAGGAAGAGTCATGCTAGGAGAAAGCTTACATTCCTATGGAGGCCCACATTCTTGCCTTGCAATTCCTCGGTCTGCTTCTCATACTTAGCTTGCAGCTCGTTGTTCTTTTCCTTGTGCATAGATTCAAGCTCCTCTTTCTTCTTCTCATACTTAGCTTCTAGCTTCTGGTTCTGCTTCTCATACTTACCTTGCAGCTCCTCGTTCTGCTTCTCATGCTTACCTTGCAGCTCTTCATGCTGTTTCTCGTACTTAGCATGCAGCTCCTCGTTCTTCTTCTCATACTTAGCTTCTAGCTTCTCATGCTTACCTTGCAGCTCCTCGTTCCGCTTCTCATACTTACCTTGCAGCTCTTCATGCTGTTTCTCGTACTTAGCATGCAGCTCCTCGTTCTTCTTCTCATATTTAGCTTCTAGCTTCTGGTTCTGCTTCTCATACTTACCTTGCAGCTCCTCATTCCGCTTCTCATACTTACCTTCCAGCTCTTCATGCTGTTTCTCGTACTTAGCATGCAGCTCCTCATCCAGCTTGTTGTACTTTGCTTGTAGCCCCTCAATCTGCGTTCTCAAACACTGCATCTCTTTGTCCTTCAGATCCATCTCAAACCTTAGCTTCTCATACTCCTCACAGTACCCGAGCTCTTTCTCATCTTCATCCAGCTCAGACCTCAAGGTCTCAACCTCCATTGACATCCTCAGAAAGTCCACACATTCCACCTCCAAACCTTCTGTCCGTCAACAAAACTATATAAAATCCATGGCGCACAAAAGACTGCAAAAGATCAAGAAGGTTTTCAGGCACGCATACCTCCATTCCCAGCCAAGTTGTTAGAATCTCTCGACAACACTGATGCTTTCCTCTTTTTACTTCCTGCTTCAACCCTCGGATTTTGGCCATCTCCAGCTAAAAATACAGAGAACACACTTCCTTTTAGTAAGTGTTGGATACGCATCACGCCACGAGTACATCAAGACCAGTAATATATTCCCAAGCATGGGTTCTACCTAATCGTTTGCTCAAGTGTTTTGAGCTATCTCAGCGCAAGTGACAGCAGCCATCCTAACCCGAACACAAACTAAATTGTAGCTGGAAACTATTCCCTTTTCTAAAGAAACAAACAAAATTTGTTTTAACCAAACCAAACAAAAAGTTTGTGTTAGCAAAGCTGACCATCAAAACAACCACTTAAAGTTGCCAGTTGACTTGATGACAGCTTATGGAAAATGTGCATATTTAGATATTCAGTTAATATCACAATCGATTTCATTCTACGCGCACAATTCAAGTGTGATTGTTCCCTGTAAAATCCTCAAACACTCTGTTCCCTTCCTGCAGTTCTGCTTCTGCTTTTTTGGGGGAAATCCACCACTACCCTCACATGAACATTACTCTTGCAAGGCTAAAATTTGTGGCTCCAATCGAAATAGCATGCAACCCTCAAGGTAGATTGCAGCACCAAACTTACCAGGAAATGAAACGAAGGTGCAAACAGATCGGCCGCAAAGAACAGGTTCAATCGCAGATCTAAATTTTGCAAGCCTGATTCGCTTACTCGCAAACTGGTTCGATTGCAGCCCCAAGCCAAATGGGGCTTGTTCCTAGTTATCGAGGGTTCAACTGCCGCAGAGCTGCTGGTTTTATTAGCGAAAATCTATCAGGCTGCCACTAGAGGTACCGCAGTCCCAAAAGATCTGCCCCCAATCGAAGGACTATGCGATTACACCGTCCGCGCGCAAGATTGCAGCAGCAAATTGCGACGGGATGCGTGGTGGGAATACCCTAAATGAACTGGCAACTTGATTTTCGAAAGGAACAGCGGACCAGGACACAAATCAGAGCTCCAACTACTACCAGTCGGCCGTAAAGAACAATGGGGAAGTGAAGGATGAACAAAACCGCAGGGAAGTGGTAAAAGCATGGTGATCAAGGTAAAAAAAGGGGGCAGAAATTGAGGATTCTCTTACCACCACTGACACCATCAACACCTTGCTCGACGCCGCAGCTAATGCGAGGCCCCTCGGGCCCACTCGTCTCGCCGTCCGCGGAGAGCATGGTTGCGGAGCTGGCTTGCCGGAGGTGGAGGAGGAAGAGGCCCTCGAAAGATGGGTTTTTGCTTTCTTGCGTAGCTTGCTCCCTGCAGCAGTAGCAGGAGGAGGCAGTGGCGCAGGGGAGCTGGGGGGTTTGCGAATTGCGAGTCCTGTGTGGTACTGACCTCTGGCACTCTGCCTTTTCACACATGTCAATTATTGCTGAGTTCCATAGCCTACGTCATCCATATTTTAAGAGCATCTTGAAATTAATTGTGCATCGTTGAGTAAAATTTAACAGGATATGTGAAACAATCATGCTTCATTAATCTTAAGATCTTCCACATCTCTCCAGTTGTATGTTTGGAGCATATCAAAATAATTATTAAAAAATCATTTTCCTCTTCTTGAAGTTGGGACATTTAGTTCTCTTGTTCACCATTTTTGTAACTTTTTCTTTAGGATATGAAATAATGATTTTAATAAGGCTTGAAACATTTTATGGTGAAGCCATCACAAAAAGGAATGTATGTCTGCAACCCTTTACTTTTCTCGAAGATAGTAGATACTTTAGTCTATCTGAAGATGAAGATTTCTTTCTTTTATTTACTGAGAGACGAGCGAAATTTTAGTGATAATGCAGTTATGAAGAATACTACAACAATGGTGTAGTTTTTTCCCCCTTTTTTTGTTAAGAAGAAAGAAAGTACTCTGGCTACGGAAGCAGCAAGAGCAGAGTACCACGTGATGACGAGAAATGTGATGCAGCCAGGCCCAGCCTCTCGTTCACCATTCACCAACACCTGTGCTGTTGCGAGTGGGTAAATGTCAATCTGAACCGAAGCCAACCAAGCAGAGCTCCAAGTGACCGACCGGTTCGTTTCACTACCGCGCCGTGGTAAGCGCCAACTCGAAGCAGTGCAGAAGCGGCCCGCGAGTTGCCGCACGCACGGCACCGCCGTCCGGGGGCTACGTACGTGAAGGAAGGAGTCTTTTTGGCCTCTCGGCGTCCATGCACGGCGAGGGACACGCGCTGCCGCCGGGCCGAGACCTCCAACAAGACGCTGGCCGTCCATATGCCTCCGTGGGCGTGCGTAGTGTGTCTTGAGAAGGTTGAAGGCCCGCCGTGCCGATAACGCCGCGGCGCCTGTTGGTCTCGCCGAGGACGCCCGACCCCGGGGTGGTCGACCGGGCGGTCGTTGTTTCGAATAGCGTCCACCCCCTGGGGGCCTCTGGTAACCGTTGGTTGGATGGGACGTGTTCGGGCTGGATGATGAACCCGGATGACTGAACTCCACTATCCGCCTTCCTCGCTCCAGGCCCCGTTCTCGTCGATTGCGGGCCGCGCGTTCTCGCCACGCACGCACGTCGCGCCGCTCGGGAGCACTCGACGCCGGCGCGCGCTTCATTGAAACGCTCGTCGCGCAGGTACAAGGACGCGGCCGGGCGCATCGTCCTGCTCTGTTTCCACCCTTGGTGATGCCCCTGTAAGTAACAATGATCGCCGGTCCGCGCCCTGCTCCAGCGCAGCGGTGGCGCCGATCGACACCGCACGGGACACGACGCGTTCCGGCGCCGCAGAACAAGTATATCGTTGGCGCGGCGTGGCAGAACAGAAAGAAGGCCCAGGAGGATATCGTTGGCCCACCTCGGATATGCAAGGCCCAGAAGGAAGATACAACACAAAGGCTGATTCGTTTGGTGGGCCTCGTTCTACGGCCTAGAAACAAATGTGGAGCACAACAACAAATGTTGAGTTCCGATGCTCAAAAAAAAAAAAAAAAAAACAAATGTTGAGTTCCGGGTTGGAAAGCCCCCTTCGTTCCGACGACACAGATCCGCCGTCTGCTGCGCGCAAATATCACACCGTGAACGTCCCAGGCATCAGAATTTGTAATGGAAAGCAGAGCAGTTCAGAAAGAGTCGCCTATACACCTGACTCTTTTATTCTGTAGTTTGTCAAGCACGAGATATTTCGTTTATCGTAACAAGGAGAAATGTATCGTTATTGTTGTTGTTGCAATGTCTGAAGATTTCTTCTGTCAGCAATGCCTAGAAAATTCTATCTCGTAATGCAGGTCTGCTGTATCGTGAATATCAATTCAACTTCCAGTTCCAGGCTTTGGCTATCGATTCTTACAATGTCCTTATTCAGAGAATAATACTTGTAATCTCGATCAATTCTTCCTAGAGCTAACTTGGCTGTGCGAACATTGACATAAGATCATCAGATCAGGTTCCCGCAACTCCGTTCGCCTCCGAGCCGGGGTTCCTTGAGGCTGCACGCTGCTGAAGCAGGATGCTGCGTCACAGGATCCAGTCTTGTTTCAGGAGCTAACGGACATTTGTATCTGCATCAGAGGAACGAGCCGAATCAGTGTCGAGCTCCATCAGAGGAACTCTGCAGCGGCGGCACGGATGGCGTACAGTGCCCCGGACAGCGCGGATGAACATCGCGGGAGAGGTCAGGAGTAACGGGTGAGTATTGATCCTGAATAGCAGCGGAGCTCCTTTCGCGACGACCAGGTGGCCGCCGCCGTCACCGGACCGGGAAGGGGGAGCCGCCGCCATGAGAGACGAAGCGCGGAAGGATCATTTTGCAAAATAAACCTCCGATAGGGGGCTTTTTGTAAATAATTGGATCGCGATCCAAACTGGGGGGGCATACTGCAAATTGTTGGATCGCGACTATTAATTACGATCCAATCCAGGGGGTTTTCCGTAAACCTTTTCAGGGTTCTCTTCGAGAATTAGCCGGGGGTCTACGCCACCGCCGTCCTTGCGGCCTCACCATGGCCAGCTCCGACCTTCCCTGACCGGGCATCGGTTCCGAGGACGGTTCCACTTCATTCGGTTCCCCACCAGCTGAAATCCATCACCAAACTCGCTCTCTCCCACCCGCGCCCGAACGAGGACAGAAGGAGGCGGCGGCCATGGACCTGCGAGCTCGATTCCAGGCGCCGCACCTCGCCAATGTGGCCAACGACGAAGGCAACTGGTGAAGGGCCAGAAGCCCATCAGGACGCTGCGGGAGGCGAACGCCGGGATGGCGAAGGGGGCGAGTATGGATGGAGGAAGAGCAGAGCAGGCTGGTGAGAAGAACAGAGCGCTCTGCTCTGCTACCCTCCTCTGCTTTTCCTGGTACAGTCTTTGCGCCATATACATATACTGTGATCCAAGCAAAAATGTCACCACCAGATCCTGCGGATCGCCGCCGCTGTTTCTTGAGAAAACACGACCAAAATGGATCGAAGCTTCAGTCAAACGAGTCAAAATCCTACCTACTCGAACAGATACATGGTTCAATCCTGATCTAATATATTCACTTCATATAGTCACTTGTCAGCAAATCAAATGTACACAAGACATCGTGAAAACAAAAGAAATGCGATGCAGACCAGCCGCGTGCCAACAATTGTGCTATTGCCATTGCCAGTGGGGCAATGTCAATCTGAACCGAAACCAAGCTCCAAGTGACCGGTTCACTAAGCTACCGCGCCGTGGTAAGCCCAGAACTGCTGCCTGCCGCAGTGCACAAGCGGCCGGCGAGCTGCCGCACGGCACCGCCGAACATCCTCATCCGGGGACTATGTGAACGAAGGAGTCCTTTTTTGCCTATTGGCGTCCACGGCGAGGGACACGGCCGCCGGGCCGAGACGCCGTCCATGCCTCCGTGTGCAGACCGCCGACGAGCGTGCGTAGCGTGGCTTGAGAAGGTTGTAGGCCCGCGGTGCCGCTAACGCGCGCGTAGCAGGTTGCAGAACCCGCGGCGGCGGAGCTGTTGGTGGTGGCGCCGTTGGTCTCGCTGAGGAAGCCGAACCCGGCGGTCGCTATTTGAAACAGCGACCGGACGGTCGTTATTTCGTATAGCGTCCACCCCCTGGTCCTCTGGTATCCGTTGGATGGGACGTGCGCGGGCTGGATCAACGCGGACAACTGAAGAACTCCAATTTTGGCCTTCCACGCTCCAGGGCGTTCGCCTCGACGACGGGCCGCGTGTTCTGTCCTCGCCAGGCTCGTCGCGCCACCCGGGCAGGAGCGCTGGACGCCGGCGTGTGCTTCATGGAAACGCTCGTTGCACCTCGACGCCGGCGACGGCGACGCGCGTGTACAAGGACGCGGCCGGGCGCGTGCGTCGTCTTGTTCTGTTCCCACCCTTGGCGATCCTTTCCTTTGTAACATCGCACGGACCGAGACGCGTTACGTCGCGGCGGCCGGCGGGCCGTTCAGTGTCCGTCCGGTGCTACGACGGCCGTGTCTTTCCCGGCGAGGCGGCGGCATGCATGCATGGGGGTGTCGTAGCTAGCGGCGTCCTCGCGTGCAGCCAAGGGCCAGCTGGAGGACGGCGACGTGGGCTAGCTGGTTACCCGGCCGGCGCCTCGACCGACGTTCATGTGGCGATGGTTCGAGGAGCGTCAGCTAAAGCCGACGCGGCCACACAACGGCTGCCGCGCCGCCGCGCGCTTCACGGACGTACGTGTTCTCATCTTCGGGTGGTCGGCGGGGAGCATTGGCCTCGCCACTTCACCAGTCCCCGGGAGATGCCGACCGCGGCCGTGTCCACAAGTTTCAAGTTCAGCACCTGACTTCAACAGACTACTATCAGAGGAGAGGCCTAACTGAAACTTCGTGCCGATAGGTCAACCGAACAGTACAAAGGTGTTTTGGATCACATTACTACAAGGAAACGATGCTTAGGCCGGAAATTTCTTGCATTACGCCGGAAATTTCTTGCATTATTCCAGAGCCCTAGGGTTGTTTATCTCCATCAGGGCGGTCTTTACCGCATCGCACACATCATTGCCAAACTCGTTCCAGAGGCACTTCAGTTTTGTATCATCATCATTTATTACTTCCTGCAACAAACAAGCATGGGTACGATTTCGGAAGAAACAAAGACTGTAAACGTCAAAGATCACGCTTTTTACTTGAACAGAAAAACTCAGTAAATACCTTATTTACCCCATCAGCCTGTTTAACTGCCTTAAAAGGATGCCAGGTTGGGTTCTTTATTTCCTCTTGCCAGTTTTTTATCAGCTCTGAACCTTTGGTCAGATAGTCATCATTACCATATCTTATCTTGCAAACGTTTAGAAATGGTTTTTCATCAAGTTCTCCAATTCTTTTGAACCCAAGACCAGTCTGCCTCTTTATCTGGTCCCTCCAGCCCTGATATTGTGAAAAAATATTTCATGAACGACAAACATTTTGTGAATATCAACCAACAGAGAACACTTAGGATGCAAGACATTGCTAAACATGTAGCAGAGGGAAATGAGCAGTATCTTGCTTCAAAAAAGAAAAATTAGAACACTTAAGATGCAAGGCGATTGCTAAACATATGGCTGAGTTAAAATAAGTAGCACATTGCTTTAAAAAAAAGGTCGGATGCTTACCTTATACTCTTAAAACAAAATTTATGAACAACAGGATTTTAAGGATGTAATTCCCACAGACATGTGTCTTGGGATAAAAAGAATGGGTGAAGTATAGAGAAAGACTAAGAATATTATCCTCGCAAAAAAAAAAAAGACTAAGAATATTATCCATCTCCTCTCTAGAATTGCCCAAGAGAATTGATCTAACTAGCGGATAACATCAATGGTAATCCTACCCTACCATAACAGGCAGATCGTTGCCATATAATGTAACAAAAAAAAATGCTTCCTCAGAATTGAGCTCTTTAAGAAAGAATTATTTTAATGGAAATGTTTCATCTTGGTGTAATGGCAAGCAGTACCGCTTTCAATTTCTGTAACTCCACATTGGTGTGAATATGTTTCTGCACTCTGGCTGAGCCTAGCTTTTCTGTAAACCTTTTTGGTTCTACCATGTCACGCAACTTCTCCATCTTGATCCGAATTTTTGTATCCAATCTTGCTACTTCCATCTCAAGCCACTGAAAAGAAGAAAAAAATTATGGATGCGGACTCTTATGAATGTCCCAGAGATGATATGGATACTTGGATGTACAGTAATTAGCTTACCTTTAACTCCTCATCTGCAGCTTTCCCATCGACAACACTTTTCTCAGCCAATGATTTATCGACCAACTTGGAGTTTGAGTCTAGTTGTTCGAAAGGGGGAAAGGAAAATTGTCATAATACTGTAATTACCCGATGTAGCACAGAAAACATGGCTATAAATTATAGGGCAGATTATGCTTGAAATAGCCTTCTCCCACAAATAAGTGGTACATCAGTCTATGGAATTTGGCAACGGTAGCAAAATGTAAACTTTAAGTCATAAATCCAAAGAAAAACTTTGAATTATTCAGAACTTCAGCATCATTTTGCAAAATAAATAAATGATGCAACTGATATATTGCAAATGTGCGATGCATGGCAGAAAAACAACAAATGCTTAACTTATTTTGTGATTTTTTTCCAGCAACTTGATATCACCTTGTTTAAAAAACAAATGTACTCCCTCTGTCCCCACAAAGAGTGCCATTCTAGCACTCAAATAGACAAAATAGGGAGAAATTCTTTGGAAGTATGCAAGGCATTAATGGGTGCAAGCCTACATGGCACTCTTTGCGGGACAGATTTTAAATCTATAATGACACTTGTTATGGGACGGAGGGAGTAAGAAGATTGTATACTTTCATCGTTCGACTTATCTGGTATGCCCTTTTCCTCAAGCTGAGTCAATGCAAATTCCACACTGCTATACAGCCCCTCCAATTGGCACAGTTGTTTTCTCTTAGCATCGATCTGATTTTCCAGTATCTGCACAATCTTAATTAACAGTAAGATAAAACATTGTTCATTAGACATTTCTATTTTAGCTCTAAAACTAAATTTACCAAAAGGAAATAAAACTTGAATCAGATGAACAAATATCTTGATTGACCCTGGTACAAAAAAGTGTAATGCTAACATAAAGCTTACATTCTTTTGGAGGCCCTCATGCTTGGCTTGCAGCTGCTCGGTCTGCTTCTCATACTTAGCTTCCAGATCCTCTTTCTTTTTCTTGTGCATAGATTCAAGCTCCTCGTTCTTCTTCTCATACATAGCTTCTAGCTTCTGGTTCTGCTTCTCGTACTTAACTTGCAGCTCCTCGTTCCGCTTCTCAAACTTAGCTTGCAGCTCTTCATGCTGTTTCTCATACTTAGCTTGCAGCTCCTCATCCAGCTTGTTGTACTTTGTTTCTAGCCCCTCAATCTGCTTTCTCAAACACTGCGTCTCTTTTTCCTTCAGATCCATCTCAATCCTTAGCTTCTCGTTCTCCTCACAGTACCCGAGCTCTTTCACATCTTCATCCAGCTGAGACCTCAGGGTCTCAATCTCCATTGAAATCCTCAGGGAGTCCATACATTCCACCTCCAAACCTTCTGTTCATCAAGAAAACTATATAAAATCCATGGGACACAAAAGATTGCAAAAGATCAAGAAGGTTTTCAGGCACGCATACCCCCATTCCCAGGAACGTTGTTAGAATCTCTCGACAATACTGATGCTTTCCTCTTTCTTCTTCCTTCTTCCACGCTAAGATTCTGGCCAGCTCCAGCTAAAAAAAGAAAGAACACATTTCGTTTCAGCAATTTTTGCGTACCCATCACACCACAAGTACATCAAGATGAGCAACATATCCCCAATCATGGTTCTTAAAAAATTACAAGAGCAATAAACACACAGGATAGTGAGCTGGAAACTATTCCCATTTTCTAAAGGAACAAGCTAAATTACCCAAACGAAACAAGAAGTTTGTGTTAGTAAAACTGACCATCAAAAAACAACCACACTTAGAGTTGACAGTTGGTGGGAGCTTTTGGAAAATGTGCACACTGGATATTCACTTGATATTACAATCGAGTTCATTCTACATTTGCACGATTCAAGTGTGATTGTTCCCTGTAAAATGCTCAAACACTCTCTTCCCTTCCTGCAGCTCTGCTTCTGCTATTGTTTTGGGGGAAATCCACCGCTATCCTCACAGGACATATTACTCCTGGACTGGAAGCCTAAAATTTGTGGCCCCAATCGAAATAGCATGCAACCCTCAAACAAGATTGTAGCACCAAACTTACGAGGAGATGAAACGAAGAGGCAAACAGATTGGCCGCAACGAACATGTTAAATCGCAGATCTAAATTTCGCACACTTTCAATTGCAGCCCCAAACCAAATGGGGCTTCTTCCTAGTAATCGAGGGTTCAACTGCCGCAGAGCTGCTGATTTTATTTGCGAAAATATATCAAGCTACCACTAGCACAGAGGTACCGCAGTCCAAAAAGATTTGCCCCCAATCGAAGGATTATGCGATTATACAGCCCGCGCGCAAGATTGCAGTAGCAAAATGGCGAGGAAATGAATCGATTTTCTTATTGCGTGGTGGGGATTAAATGAATTGGCAACTTGATTTTCGAAATGAACGGTGGATCAGGCCACGAATCAGAGCTCCAACTACTACAAGTCGGAGGCAAAGAACAATGGGGAAGTGAGGGATGAACAAAACCGCAGGGAAGTGGTAAAAGCATGGTGATCAAGGTAAAAAGGGGGACAGAAATTGGGGATTCTCTTACCACCACTGACACCATCAACACTTTGCTCGACGCCGCAGCTATTGCGAGGCCCCTCGGGCCCACTCGTCTCGTTGTCGGCGGTGAGCATGGTTGCGGGGGTAGCTTGCCGGAGCCGGAGGAGGAAGGGGCACTCGAAAGATGGGTTTTTGCTTTCTTGCCTAGCTTGCTCCCAGCAGCTGCAGGACAGGAGGCAGTGGAGCTGGCCAGATGGGGTGGGGTTTGTGTCTTGTGAGTCCTGTACTCCTGTTCCCGTGAGGGAGGCAGTGACCTCCGCGGCTCCGCCCCTTCACACATGTCAATTATCGCTAGTCTACTTCAGCCATTGACCACGTACAGCGATCAACTACACCTTTCTCACCGGTATTTCCTCTGTTGTCTGTTGCTATAGTCCAATCCTAGCAGAGGTACTAGTACATCATCTAGCCAACTCTACAACCCAGATTGCCTTCCACATGCCTATGATTCGAGTAGTGAATGGCACCTCGCATAACCCATTTCGCAGGATTAAGATGAGCTTTTCAGCCTATAAAAAAAAAATATTTTCAGAACATGTCTTTTTCATCCCTCACAATTCTCGCCGATCCTCACGTGATACTGGCGCACGAAGCAGGAAGCACCCACAGCCTCATCATAGTCGTCGCAGGCAGGCTTTCCGTTCTGCGGTTGCTGCTTCACCCGCAGGGAAAACGAAGCCGCGTTGCACCGTTCGGCGAGCTCAAGCCAGCTGCTGCTCCTGACCTTCCAACTCGATCACCGCTTGTATCACACCAGACTGGGTTGCCAAGCAGCAGCAACAGGTAAGGAAAAGGCCGTGGGGTGGGGCTCCCCGGTTGAACGCGACGGGGGCCAGTTCCGTCGTCGCGACAAGGACGATAGCTCTGCCGATGTTGCCATGCCGGTACGAGCACGTACGCCGTGCTTATTTCGGGCGGGTCTTGCGACAAGAGTGAGGCAGTGACCTCAGGTCCTCCACCCCTTCACACATGTCAAGTATTGCTGGGTTCCATCCTTGTTTTGAGAGCCTACTTCATCCATATTTTGAGAGCCTCTGTATTCTCGTCAAAAAAAAAAGTGCTTCATAAAATTTTTAACAGCGTCTGTGAGACAATCATGCTTCATTAATTAAGATCTTCTAAATCTCTAGTTACATGTTTGAAGCAGATTAAAATAATTAAAAAAACGTTTTCCTCTTCTTGAAGTAGGAACATTTAGCCCTCTTGTTCACCAGTTTTGTAACCTTTTCTTTAGGATATGAAATATAAAGTTTTTTACTAAGGCTTGAACATTTTATAGTGAAGCCGTAACAAATAGAATGTATATCTGCAACCTTTTAGTTTTCTTGAAGATAGATACTTTTTTAAAATAATCAAAAGCGAAAACTTTTGTAGTGAAGCTATAACAAATGAGATGTATGTCTGCAACCCTTTACTTTTCTTGAAGATAGATACCTTTTTAAAAAAAATCAAATGTGAAAACTTTTGTAGTGAAGCTATAACCAATTGTAACATCGCTTAGCCTATCTGAAGATGAAGATTTCTTTTATTTACTGAGTGAAGAGCAAAATCTTAGTGATAATGCAGTGAGGAAGAAATACTACGACAATCGTGTGTAGGTTCTTTTTGTTTTTCAGAAAGAAAGAAAGTCAGGATGCAGGTGGGGTGGGCTTTTTAAAGAACCCGCAAACCCGCCTCACAAAAACAGCTTTAGCGACGCATGCGGCCCAGCCGCATCTCCTTTGTGGCTTAACCCTTGCGTGTCCATCAGGCCCAGCAGACAAGTGGGCAAGCCCAAACCAATCCGCGAGAGCCCGCAACTCTCTCTCCCTTCGCTTCGTTCGTCTCACGAGTCACGAACTCACCATAGACTCCCCCTCCGGCGCCGGCGTCGCCTGTGTCGTGCGCCTGTCCGCCCCTCTCACGAAGTTGGGGGAGAACTTCCTCATCCATCCGTCCCCACGATCCTCTTCTTCCCGATGCATGCGCAGTGAGAATGCCTTTGCCGGCGCCGCCGCCGCCACTGCTGACGGCGCCATCTTCTTCCCCGTGACATGGCCGTAAGATATCCGTCCTCCCTTCTTGATCTCGAGCTCATGATTGACATGCCTTCATTGCTCAAAGTATTCTTGTTCTTGCATTCTTCATGGTCAAAGATTAGGGTCAGTACTCTTATCCCCTGCATTTTCTTGCCGTTCATGTAGACTTCCTACGAATTACAAAATAGTGAACCGAAGCAGTTTGCAACCTGCTTAACATATGACAAAGTTGGGAGAGCGATATTTGTGTAGGGATTGTCTTGTTCATATTAAGATAAGGAGAACCTTCAGTCGGCGGCCCTACACAATATTGCAACGTGCAGCTCCTAATGTCATTTGTTATGTAGACCTTTTTGTGTAGTAGTCTGACACAGGTAGAAGGAGAAAATGTAAATGTACGTTCTATTAATCTTAATGAATTGGTCTGCAGGAGTGCCTTCCCCTGCCACTTAGTGAAAATCAGCATTTTCAATGTTGTATTTGTAAGACAGCATCGATCTTAGCAGGAACCTGACAAAGCACCTGAAATAAAAATTCAGTGTGGCCTTAGTTCAGTAAACTAACATGCTCTACCAAAAAAACAGTGCATATTAGCACATGCGAGTACAGAGTACTAATGAAGGTGTTAACGAGACCTATCCTGATGCAAGTACAGGTTTTGTTGCTTTGTTATTGTGACTGAAGTAATTTACAAGATAATGTTTGCAAAGGCATTGGGTCTGAAAATTCCGAAGGACAAGCGTCTCAGCATTTTGTTTATTTCCTCCGTCTGCAACTATGATTCAGTATTAACTGACGCATGATCAAATTATTACTGGTAAACGCGTGCATAATTCATCGATGATCACCTTGTCTGATGTCCCTCCAATAACACTTTTTTGTTGTGCTTGCAGTGACAATTCACATATGTTACATTCCTTGTTTGCTGAAGTAATCAGATACTTTGGGCTAGTTATCCTTGATTGGCTGAGAGCACAAGGTATGTAGCTGTTGTGTGCTGATCCCTGTAAAAGTAATCTTGCGCCTGATGAATGTGTTTGCGCCTGATGAATGTGTGTTGCTGCTATGTTTCAGGCCGAACTGATGACATACTAGAACAAATTAACTGAGTGAAGCATCTCTAATACAGCATGGTAAGTGATTGTGGCTAGTTACCTTGGTATCACTATGTGATTTGTATTAATAGTTCATTTGTCCAGTTACTGGGGATATGATTGTGGTCAGTTAGTGGGGATATGATGAAATTCTGTAGGAGTTGGGAGGCCTTGCTGAAATTCTGTACATGCCCATTTGTGCAGATGAAGTTGGGAGGCCTTCTACGTCCACTTCTTCGTCGACTAATGTCCATTGTCAGTCCTGCGTGTGGATTCTGGATGAGTTATTGGCGGCTACTTTATCTTGCGAAGGAAGGAGTCTGAATTTCTGCACAATTCGTGCGTGTGGATTTCTACAAAATTTCTGTACAATTCTGGATGAGTCCTGCTTGTGGAACCACGCCTGTAACTCTGAATTTCTGCACAATTCCTTTGACACTACATATTGTCGTTTGACCTGTCAATGGAACGGAAGGAGCTTGCTGCATTTCTAGAACAAAGGAGCAGAGAAGTGAAATTAGATGTCTGTCTTCTAAAAGGAATATTGTCAAGGATAAGACTGAAATTGATATGTGTCTGACTCTGTCTGTTCTAGCATTTGCTAAAAAAAAAGTTTTGATGTTGAGACTTGGTTCGAGTCTGACTTGTATTTTTGGTTGTACTGAAATTTGTTCTGCATGTTCCAATCTCATTAGGCCTTTTTTATCCTATGCTATTGAACGAATGCAAGGCTGTGCTCTAGCAACTTTGTTGTGTGAACATGTTTCTTTGAAGTAATAATTTACTTTCAGCATTGGATGAAATTAGGTGTCAGGTAAGGACTTCAAGCACCAAAGCAATCAAGCATGCGTGTGATAGGACCAATGGAGAATTCGGGCAGCTTGGGATTAGCTTTGGCGGGTGACAGGAGCTTAACCAATGGAAAGCTCGATCAATGAAGAACTCAGGCAACCATGCACGTATCAGAGAGCGATCCTCAACGATGCGGGCTCTAGTTGGCTCTAGTTAATCGTTAAGTGCCCGCAAAGACCACATCTCGTCGTCGCGCGACCTTGTGGGTGGCGGGTTCCCGCAAAGCCCACATACTTGCTTTGCGGCCAGCTTCGTTGGTTGCGGGCCGTCTGGCACCCGCCCCACCTGCATCCTGAAAAGAAAGTACTCTCTGGCTACGAAAGCAGCAAGAGCGGTAGAGCACCACGTGTTGTTGAGAAATGTGATGGAGGCCCTCAGCCTCGTTCACGATTCACCGGCACTTGTGCTGTTGCCAGTGGGTAAATGTCAATCTGAACCGAAACCAAGCTCCAAGTGACCGGTTCATTTCGCTACGGCCTACCGCCCGCGCCGCCATAAGCCCGGAACTGCTGCCGCAGTGCACACAAGCAGCCGGCGAGTTTCCAAACATCCTCATCCGGGGGCTATGTGAAGGAAGGAGTCTTTTTTTTTTTTTTTTTTTTTTTTTTGCCTCTCGGTGTCCACGGCGAGGGACACGTACGGCCGCCGCAAGGAGACGCCATCCCTGCCTCCGTGGGCAGACCGCCGACGAGCGCCGCGCCGCACCGGCGTGCGTAGCGTAGCTTGAGAAGGTTGAAGAACCGCGGCGGAGGTCGTGGCGCCATGGTTCTCGGCGAGCACGCCGACCCCGGGGTGGTCGCTATTTCGAATAGCGTCCACCCCTGGGTGCCTGGTTACCGTTGGATGGGACGTCTGCGGGCTTCGACGCGGATAACGGAACGCCCCTTTCCACCTTCCTCGCTCCTGCCCTCGACGTCGCGCCGCGCGCCGTCCTGCTGCGGGCCGCGTGTTCTCTTCTCGCGCTCGACGCCGGCGCCGTGCTCCATGGAAACGCTCGTCGCGCCTCACCGCGTGTTCTCTTCCCCCCTGACGGCGACGACACTTGCATGGAAAAGCACACGCGGCCGGGGCGCGTCCTGCTCTGTTCCCAACCGTGGCAATCCCCTGTAATATCGCCGGTCCGCGCACTGCTCCCGCGCAGCAGTGGCGCCACGTTCCGGCGCGGCGGGTCCAGTATCCAGGCGGTACCACGACGGGCGTGTCTTTTCCCGGCGAGGCGGCGGCATGAGGTGTCGTAGCTAGCGGCGCCCTCGCGTGCAGCAACGGCCGCGATACGGCGACGAGGCTGGTTACCGGGCTGGCGCCCCAGCGTTTTGACGCTGGTCATGGGGCGATGGTTCGAGCGTCAGCTAAAGCCAATGCGGCCACACAACGGCTGCCGCGCGCGCATTGGCTAACGTACTGCTGGACGCGGCCGTGTGGACCGTGAGGGACGGCAGGGCAGGCGCAGGTTTCAAGGGCAGGATCGGCTCAGATTGCTGACCCAATTCACAGATGCAGTATTCGATACCTGGCCAAGTGGAGTAGTTTGGAACAACAGCTGCCCGTGTGCTCTGGCGCTCGTCAGCTTGGAGCCACAGATGCAGCTCCGCTAATGGAACAGAATGGCAATGCAAACGTAGTTCAATTCAGCACCGGACTTCGTCAGACTACCAGGGGCTTAACTGAAACTTCATGCTGTAGAGAAAGTACATCAAAGTCCTTACTCATTATCTTTATAAATATAGTGAGGAAACTACATCAAAGTCTTATGGAGCAAACAGGGGGTGGTAGAGAAAGGAGGAAACAAAAGCTATACAATGCTTTCTAGTCATATTTTAATCCAAGGAAGATACTACTTCTTCGCCCGATGTAACATCAGGGAGAATTCTTGAACAAACTTGGCTTTGCACCCCTGCACGGTGGGATCAATCCCATTGAAAATCCATCCATTCCTGGTTGTCCAAATACTCCAAGCCATCACCACCATGACTTCCATAGAGAAAGGGACATTCAGTTTCCCTTTGATATGTTCCAGCGCCTGCAACGGCTGAATGTTCCTTGGATAGTTCACTCCGATGGTTTCCCAACATGCTCTTGCAAAGTTACATTCAAGGAATAGATGCTGTAAGGTTTCTTCACTCTGGAGTATGCACAGTTCACAAGTATATGAGTCCAGATGCGTATTTCTTCTTCTGAGAAAGCCTCTTGTATTGATCCTGTCATTAATAAAGAGCCAGAAGAAGACTTTATGTTTAAGTTGACATGAACGGAAGCATGAATTGCTGCTGATTAGGCATTATTGGAGAAACGGTCACAAGATTACACACAAAGCTTCTGGGACACTACCACTGCACCTATTCAGTTCCCTAATTGCACCACTTTTTCTGACAAAAACACTAACAGCACCACAAGATGAACACGTCATGCATACCCAGGATCAACTAAAAAAACTCGACCTGCCGGGGGTAAGACCGCCCCCGACGGCATTTGCTTAAGGAGAAGAGCCTCTCACGCAGGCCGAGAAAACCCCCGAACCCCCTCCCCGATCCTACACAGGCCGTTGTGAGCTCCGGCGCGAGTCTTTACCATGTGCTTTGATCCGGGGAAGGCGAGGGGATTTTTTTTAGTGCACTGCAGGTATTTCACAACACAGACGATACATACGTCAGAAGGTGAGATAGATACTAACCCCTCCATCATTGTCGCTTCCCGACCTTTCGTCAAGTTCCAGAGCACGGGCTCATTTACCTGCATCAGGGCAGTCTTTACCGCATTGCACACATCAACGCCAAACTCAGTACAGAGGTACTTCAGTTTTCTATCATCATCGTTTATTACTTCCTGCAACAAACAAGCATGGGTATGATTTCTGAAATAACCTAGACTGTAACATCAAATACCACGCTTTACTTGAACAGAAAAACTCAGAAAATACCTTATTTGCCCCATCAGCCTGTGTAACCATCTTAAAAGGATGCCAGGTTGGGTTCTTTATTTCCTCTTGCCAGTTTTTTATCAGCTCTGCAGCTTTGGTCAGATAATCATCATTTCCATATCTTCTCTTGCAAACGTTTAGAAATGGTTTTTCATCAAGTTCTCCAATTCTTTTGAACCCGAGAGCAGTCCTCCCATTTAGTTCGTCCTCCATGCCCTGATATTGTGAAAAACATTTCATGAATGACAAACATTTTGTGAACATCAACTGATGGAGAACACTTGAGATGCAAGGCAATTGCTGAACATGTAGCCGAGGGAAATGAGCAGTATCTTTCTTTAAAAAAGAAAAATGAGACTAAGATGCAAGGTAATTGGTAAACATGTAGCCGAGTGAAATAAGTAGCACATTGCCGCACCCCCCCCCCCCCCCCCCCCCCCCCCCCCAAAATCTCCTCTCTAGAATAGCCGAGTGAATATTACCCATCTCCTCTCTAGAATAGTGCAAGAGAATTAATCTGACTAGCAGATATACTCTAACAAAAAAAAAAACTTCCTACAAATTGTGTGTTTTACTTAAAGAACAAAGCATTATGGGTTTTTCTTTTTTCATTTTTTTTGGGGTGGGGGGGTGTGGGGGGTGGGGGGTGGGTGGGGGGGGGGGGGGGGGGGGTCATTGTGTTAATGGACCAACGAGCAGTACCGCTATCAATTTCCCTTGAATTTCCTGTAACTCTGCATTGGTGTCACCCAACTTCTCCATCTTGATCTGAATTTCTGTATCCAGTCTTGCTACTTCCATCTCAAGCCGCTGAAAAGAAAGATAAAAATTTATGGATGGGGACTTTGTTTTCGAGAACGTTTATGGCTTGGGAACCTTATGAATGTCCCAGAGATGATATGGATGCTCAGATGTACACTAGTTAGCTTACCTTTAACTCCTCATCTGCAGCTTTCCCATCGACAACACTTTTTTGGGCCGATGATTTATCCACTAACTTGAAGTTTGAGTCTAGATGTTTGAAAGTGGAAAAAAAAACTGTTATAATGCTTCTGTAATTACCTGATGTAGCACCGAAAACATGGCTATAAATTATTAATATCAGGGCAGATTATGCTTAAAATAGCCTTCTCCCACGAATAAGTGGTGCATCTATCGAATTTGGCAACGTTAGCAAAATGCAAACTTTGCAAGTCATAAATCCAAAGAAAACCGTTGAATTATTCAGAACATCAGCATCATTTTGAAAATTATAATAAAATAAATGATGCAACTGATATATTGCAAATATATGGTGCAAGGCAGAAAAAATAACAGACGCCTAACTTATTTTTGTGTTTTTTCAGCAACTTCTTTTCAGCTTGTTTGAAAAAAAAAATGTACTCCCTCTATCCCCATAAAGAGTGTCATTCTAGCGCTCAAATAAAAAATAGGTAGAGAGGAGAATGACCTAGTTCTTTGGAAGTATGCAAGGCATTAAAGGGTGCAAGGTTACAATGACACTGTTTAATTAGGGACACATTTTAAATGCTAGAATGACACTCTTTATGGGATGAAGGGAGTAAGAAGATCGTATACCTTCATCACATGACTTATCTGGTATGCTCTTTTCCTCAAGCTGAGTCAATGCAAATTCCACAGTGCTATACAACCCTTCCAGTTGCCGAAGTTGTTTTCTTTTAGCATCGATCTGATTTTTCAGTATCTGCACAATCTTAATTAACAGTAAGGGGAATAAACACTGTTAATTAGACATTAGCTCAAAAACGAAATTTACCAAAAGGAAATATAAATTGAATCAGATGAACAAAATTTACCACAAAGCTTACATTCTTTTGGTGGCGCTCGTGCTTGGCTTGCAGCTGCTCGGTCTGCTTATCATACTTAGCTTGCAGCTCTTCTTTCTTTTTCTTGTACATGGATTCAAGCTCCTCGTTCTTCTTCTCATACTTAGCTTGTAGCTTCTGGTTCTGCTTGTTGTACTTTGTTTGTAGCTCCTCAATCTGCTTTCTCAAACACTTCATCTCTTTGTCCTTCATATCAATCTCAATCCTTAGCTTCTCGTTCTCCTCACAGTACGCGAGCTCTTTCTCATCTCCATCCAGCTGGGACCTTAAGGTCTCAATCTCCATTCGAATCCTCAGAGAGTCCACACATTCCACCTCCAAACCTTTTGTCCGTCAGGAAAACTATATAAAATCCATGGCACACAAAAGATTGCAAAAGAGCAAGAAGGTTTTCAGGCACGCATACCTCCATTCCCAGCCAAGTTGTTAGAATCTCTCGACAATACTGATGCTTTCCTCTTTCTTATTCCTGCTTCGACGCCAAGATTCTGGCCAGCTCCAGCTAAATAAACAAAGAACAAACTTCCTTTCAGTAATATATGGATACGCATCACATTCACAGCACAAGTACAGTAAGCACGGGTTGTTAAAAAGAACCCATCTTGTGGCTCGAATCGACAGAGGAGACACGACCCGGACGCAAAATTGCAGGGGCAAACAAAATTGTGAGGAAACGAATCGAAACACTGACTTGGTACTCGAAATGTACCCGAAATCAAATCATTCATCAGAGCAGCAACTACATACAGCAGGTCGACCGCAGAGAAAAGAAATTCCAGAAATCATGGCTTCTCTTACCACCACCGCCGCCATCGACGCCTGGACCGACGCCACGGCCATCCGTCTCGTCGCCCCCGCCTGAGGGGCCCATGGAAACGGCGCGGTCGCCGGAGGCGGAGTCAGAGAGGAAGACGGCGCGGAAGACGGAGCGAGAGGCTCCTCCGCTTTCGCAGGCTTTGTTGCCTTGATCGCCGTGAACTGCAGGCGGGGGCGGCGAGGTTTTGACATGTGGACCTCACCCTTGACTTTTCAGCCAACTCGATTACTACTACAGTTTACCTGCTCACTCTACCAGCCAGCCTACTGTGTCCGTGTTTAACTCACACACGCAGCTTGGTCAGTGACATGGCATACATAACCAACGAGAAATGAAAGCGCTCAGTCCTGCATTAGGAGCCCGCAAGGATTATTCGTCGATAATCAAAGACTGAAACTGATCACAGTGCCGCCATGCATGGACGACAGTGATTGCGTGTGTGTTCTGTGACCGTGGAAGAGTGTTCTCAGTGACGGGCAGGACAGGAGCCGCTGGGTCTCCTCAAGTCCTCATGGACAAAGAAAGATCGTCGTCAGCTTAATATAGTACTAATCTGACGGAGATGGTATGGCAGCTCCGTGCAGAACACCTGCCACGACGTCAGGTGCGGATAGAACTCCACATCGGTCTCTCGATTATCGAAAGTTCTACGTAGTATTACTCATTAAGCTGAAATAAACTGTGAGAGTTGTAAAGCGAGCGGAGGCAAGGCGAAATCGTTGTGGTGTGCTCGTTTGACCCGGATCGAGGCCTTCCATCTGCTGGTACTGGGTAACCAAACAGAGCCCCACCCAAATGACCGCGCAACTGCGCCACCGCCACAAGACTCTCACTGCTGCCGTAGTGCTCAAGCAGCCGGCGAGCTGCCGCACGGCCCCGCCAATCGAACATCCTCGATCTGCGCGGGATATCACAAGGGATGGATCTTCGCGACTCTCGGCGTCCACGACGAGGGACACAGCCGCGCCGCCGCGGCGTCGTCCGTGGCAGAGCGTTCGCGTGCGTAGCTGAACATCGGTGCTTGAAGGCATGCTGTGTTCTGGTCGCCATTTCAAATCGCGACGGGGCGGTCGTTTTTTCGAACAGCGACCAGCCCTGGATCTCTCTCTGGTGACCGTTGGATGGGACGTGGGATCGACGTGGATGACTGAACTGCCCTTTCCGCCTTCCTGGCCGGACACGTACGTTGGGTGGCGCCGAGACCGCACGGCCTGGCCGGACACGTACGTTCTCGCGGGTTCAGATCGAGCCGAGCCACGGCCGGCCGGTGTGTTTTACAGCGAGAGGCACGTGCAGCAGGGCAATGTAGCACCAATGCGGCAAAGCCAACACGCGTCCTCTCCAAGCTTGTGGCCAACCATACGAGTCCCTCGGGTCGACCGCGACGGTGTGTTGCGAGTTGCGACCCCTCTCATCTTGCTCTCTCCAGTGGTGGCGCCGACGACGCCGCGTTCCGCCGCGGCGGGCTCAGTGTCCGGTAACACGACGGGAGGGCATGTCTCTTTTCCGGCGAGGCTGCAGTATGGAGTGTCGTGGGGCAAGGGCCAGCAGGCATCAGCAACGGAGATCACCCGGCGGTATACGCGTCCAGCGATGGATCGATCGAGCGCGCGTCACCCTACCCTACCAAAGGAAACGGGAAACGCCCAAGCCAATGTATGCGGCCACGCAACGACTGTCGCGCTCTTATATCTTCGAGTGGCCGGAGAGCGACAGTAGTGCAATGCTCGTCGGCGCGGCACAGGGCACCAGAATTCACAACCACTACAGGAAACCTGTAGTTTGCCGAGTGCCAGAGGCACTCGGCAAAGCACCTTTTACACTCGGCAAAGAGTTTGCCGAGTGTTGCACTCGGCAAACACCAGACGGCAAACAGCTCTCGGCAAAGCCGGGTTTGCCGAGTGCTTTTTGTCGGGCACTCGGCAAAGGGTTTGCCGAGCGTCAAAAAGGCACTCGGCAAAATAAAGTAACGAGACGGAGGAAACGGCCGTCAAAAAGGGTTTGCCGAGTGCCAGAGGCCAGGCACTCGGCAAACTTTTTTTGTTTGCCGAGTGCCTGGCCTCTGGCACTCGGCAAACTTTTTTTGTTTGCCGAGTGCCTGGTCTGGCACTCGGCAAACAATGGTAAGTTTGCCGAGTGCCAGGCACAGGCACTCGGCAAAGAATGGCACATGTGCCGAGTGCCTCAGTTTTGGCACTCGGCAAACTTCTGAGGCACTCGGCAAATTTTTTTTTCAGAATGCAATAAAATGTTCAAAATCACTGCAACCTGGACCAAAATCACACCAAATTATACATACATGCTCACCATCATCACATACACATATATATCATCACAAACACATTAAAATCACCACAAACACATTGAAATCCATCACAAACACATATTTGTCTCTAAATACACATAGAAATGGTTCAACTTGACGTCCACAAGCACAAGTTCATGAAATGGTTCAAGTTGACGTCCACAACTAGTTTGTTCTTGCAATTGAAGTACAAATACAACTACAACCTACATCGGAGGAGGGCGAGGAAAAGGAGGGAACGGTGACCAAGCATTGGGAGGGGAAACTGGCTGATTGTTGGATCCAGCGGATATATTCTGCAAGAAGAAGATATTACATGATTAACACAAGATTTCAGATAGAAACATACAAGGTGAAACATTCGAGATTATAATTGAAAGGTAGAAATGAAACTACAAGGATTTAGATAGACTCACTGGAGTGCCTTGACTCGGACTCGAAGTGCCGACAGGAGGAAGAGGTAGTGGCGGCGGTTGCATCCCACCACTGTGCCACTGGTGAAACATGAACTGCATTTGCCGCTGCAAGTCCTCCTGCATCCTTGCTTGCTGTTCCTGCAGCCTCGCATCGTACCTCGCCTGCTGTTCCATCAGCTGTGCCTGGTACTTCTCCTCCTGTGCCTGCAGCTTCGCCTCCATCTCCTCCCATAGTTGGGCCTACAACATGTCATCCCAATGTTACAATGCAAAGCAAATATATGTCTCAAATCCAACGAAACGACGAATAGAACAGAAATAATCTGGGCTTGGTCAAACTGAATCTGTGCAGCGCTTGGCCGTGGGCGTATGGGCGGGGCTGAGGACGAGCTCCTCGCTCGGATCTGAGAGAGGGTGGGAGTAGAGGCCGTGTCCAGTGTGCTGTCCCCAATCCAGTACCGGCCATGCTTCTTACCTCCACCCACCCTCATGATGATCTCTCCATCAAGGTCCTCGGTGCTCGGGTTCCACTCTGGCCCGTGCTTCTCCCTACCCATCTCGGTGTACTGACTGAGGCGAGTGTGGACGGTGGGGTTGCTGTACGCCTCGGGGGGGTCCTCCGGGTTGTAGTCGACCTCGATCGACGTCGCCTTGCCCTTGTGGGCCATTGCCCAAGCCATCAACGGGGGTCACTCTCGGCCCTCATGCGCCCGCGACTGCAAAGAAAACAGAAAGATGATTAGAAATTATGCAAAATTGAGCGTTACAAACAACGAAATGAATTCGCGTACCCATCTAGTCGCGTACTTATCAAGGGTACGGTTGCCTTGATGGTGTGCTGGACCAGGCATCTTCAAACGCCGCTGCCGGCAAGCTTCGTGCGTCTTCTGCCACTCGGGGTCGCACCACCTACTCACAAAGTACTCCCAGCAGTCCCTGTGAGAGGCGCACCACCACGGAATCACCTACACGTCATTTGACCAAGTTAGATGTTAGTTATTGTGAAACTATGAGAATAACAAATTAATCGTACTTAATCAAGTATAGAAAACATGAGAATGTCAAATTACCTGCATGTATTGTTCTGCAGCCAGCCATATGGTCCGAGCCGCCTTTTTCTCAATCTTCCTACCAAGTTTTTTGGCGTAGTAGGTCCTCACGGCCTGGACGCGCGCCTCGTAATGCATGTCCGTAATGAGTTTAGGACATGCATCGTACGCCCGACTCACCGCACGGTCCCTCCATTCCGGCTCGATCCTGAAAAAATCCTGCACATTGACGCGATGTATACTTTCATTATTTGAAGAATATTCAATGAACGAGATGTATTGACCAATTCAATGTAAACAAGACTTACCCACAGCTCTCCAACTACCCGGTCCGCCACGGTGCGAAAGTCTCTCCCATCCTCGTCTGGGACATCAGCGACGCGTTTGTAGTGGGCCCACGTGAAGGCCGGCTCCTGCCCCCCGTCGCGCAGTGGCACCATGCCAGGAAAGTGTCTCCTGCACAAAAGGCCGAGGATGCCGGCAGGAATACGTTCGTGGTCACCCGGAACGATCGTCTCCCAGCCCCTGCCCGAGTGATCAAGACAATGATTAGTTTCTATTGAGATTTGAAACATAGCAAATGACTTAAAAGTTAAAGTTACTTACTTCTTCCCTTTGGGTCGAACCAACGGGCGTCTCTCAACAGGGATCGGTCGCTTTGGAAGTCGTGCGGGACCTCGCTCCCACACTTTCGGCACGTCCTCAGACGCCGCCTCGTCCTCCCCGTCCTCCTCCTCCTCCCCGTTCTCCTCCTCCTCCTCCCCGTCCTCCTCCTCCTCCTGCTCCGGGGCCGAGTGCTCCGGGGCCTCCTGCTCCGGCTGCTCCTCTGAGGCCTCCGAGGCCTCCTGCTCCAGCTCCTCCTCCGACTCGTGCACGGAAGGAGCAGGGGACGGTGCCGTCGACCCCCTCCCCCGACGCCTGCCGCCACCTCTGCTGCCTCGAGCCTTCATTCGACTTCTCCCACTTCCAGACCCCTCAGCTGCAGCGGACCGCTTCCCAGTCGCCTTTTGGTAGAGGGACGTCACCGTCCTCATCACACCACCACCCTTGCCCACCATCTTTGATCAATCACCTGCAATTAACAAGATTAAATCAATCAGTATTTCGAAATATATGCAAAAAAAATATAACATGTAATAGAAAGTAACATAGTATTGCAAAAATTAAATTAACTACTACGGGCCATACATGTATTAGAAATAATCATCAAGATCAGGATCTTGTGCATTGTTTGCCTCATCATCACTATAATCATCAAGGTCCATATCATGTTGCACGTGTTCTGAAGGCGGAATGTCATCCTCGGCTAAATGTAATCGCTCAAGTAATTTCAAGTCGTTCGCATTATGAACCTCATCTCCAGTATCGTCATCAACAACCGTTTCATTGTCTACTTCCATTTCGATCTCTTCGGTTAAGTCTATCACAAAACCCCCTTCTAGCCCATCTTCTTGGAAGAACTCTCCATCGACATATGTGTTTGGGTCTACATTGTAATCTTCATTGTTTGGGACCGGTAGTTTGCCGTGTGGCGATACCTTGTACACAACATCCCAACCCTTGAGACGGTCGTCAGTTTGGCACGGGTATGGGAGATAATAAACTTGTGTGGCATGTTGAGCAACAATATATACATCGTCTCCTGGATAGACGGATGACTGTCGAATTTCGACTAGCCCAAGATTAGGGGTCCGTCTAACTGCTTGAGGATCAAACCAATGGCATTTGAATACGACAAGAGGGAGAGGCTTGCAACCATCAAAACAAATTTCGTATATTTCTTCAACTCTTCCATAATATTCGACCCCATCGTCACCAGGAGTAAAAACTCCGGTGTTAGTGGTTTTACGATTAGGCCGATTCTGCTCGTAGCTGGTTGTGTGAAAGCGGTACCCATTAACATCATAGCTTTTATATGACTTGACCGCATAAAGACAGCCCTTGGCAACCTGTCTTAACTCGGCATTCATTGTCGCTTCGGTTCGGGCCTGCAAGTTCAAGCAGGATAGTTAGCTACATTATTCGCACGTACGAGGAACTTGTAATGTCATACTAAGAAAATGCTAAATACCTTCCTATTGAACCAAGAAATAAAATCGGGCAATCCATTTCCTGCACCGTTGCAAAGAAGGGTATCGACATCATGTGCGGTAGGAGGCACTTCATCATGCCAGAATACATCAAGAAATCCCCTGTAGCAATGAGGAACAAGTGGGTTGGATGTGGAACAAATGGGTTAGATGTCTAATTATGAAATTTGTTCATAACTTACTTGATGTACACGTCCACTTCTCTTAGGTTGGTCAGCACATACAACATGATCGTGCGCCACTCTGGATATGTCAAGTTCTTCTTGGTCGCTTCACCTCCGCGCCCGTATTGCCCTTGGAAAAGGCTGAGGGTCGATTCATTTTCGTCAACGTTGTAACGAGAGGGTGGAAAATGCACACTCGGAAGGTTGTCAGAATAGTATTTTGTTGTGAAGTTTGACACCTCCTCCAGAACGTGTGCTTCTGCAATGGAAGCTTCAATTTTGCATTTATTTTTACATTTCGTTCGAAGAACCTTTTGACACCGCTCAATTGGGTAGCACCAACGGTTCTGCACAGGCCCCCCCATTCGAGCCTCATACGGAAGGTGCAAAATCATATGCACCATCGGAGTGAACAAGCCTGGTGGAAATATCTTCTCCAACTTACAGAGCAACACAGGCGCCATTTTTTCCATTTCTGCAATCACGGAAGGTGATATCTCCTTAGCACAAAGCTGGCGGAAGAAATAGCTCAACTCTGCCAGCACTTGCCACAGATGATCAGGGAGATAGCCTCGAACCATCACGGGAAGAAGCCGCTGAATCCACATGTGGTAGTCATGAGTCTTGACCCCGTTGATTCGCATAGTAGCCAAGTTCACTCCCCTACTCATATTCGCTGCGTACCCATCAGGGAACATTAACGTTTTGAACCATTCTAGTACTTCCTTCCTTTGGGGCCTCGTCAGGACGAAATCCGCCTTAGGTTTTCTCCATGACTTGCCGGAAGCAGGAGGCGCCATGTCTAGCTTTGGTCGATTGCACAAAGTAGCTTGATCGACTCTTGCCTTAACATTGTCCCTTGTCTTATCAGGAATGTCCATGATTGTTCCGAAAAGTGGAACGCCTAAGCCATGTTCAACGTGCATTAGGTCAATGTTATGTGGAAGAAGAAGGTCTTTCATATACGAAAGCCTATACAAGCCACAGATCTGAGTGAAGGCATGTAGCTCACCATATCCCACAAAACCACCGTCTGTTTCATCGACCTTGAGACCATCTAACATAGCACTCACCTGCGCACCTGTCAAGAACTGCGGTGGAGGGTTGAGAACTTGGACACCTTTCGTAAAGTTCTTTTTGTCTCTTCTGAATGGATGGTCAAGAGGGAGGAATTGTCGGTGTTGGTCGAACGAAGAAAACTTGCCACCCTTCTTCAACCAAATCCACCTCACAAGATGCTTGCATACCGGGCAAGGAAACTTTGAGTGAACGCCCCAGCCACAGAAACAACCATACGCTGGCATGTCATGCAGAGAGTAGAAGTACCAAACATACATTCTGAAGTTTGTCTTTGTAGCTTTATCGTATGTCCATACCCCTTCCTCCCAAGCACGTTCCAAATCAGCAATCAGAGGCTCCATATAAACAGACATATTACTCCCCGGGTTTTCAGGAATTATCAACGACAAGAAAATGTTCTGTCGTTGAAAGATGACGCCTGGAGGGAGATTGAGGGGTATAACGAACACGGGCCAACAACTGTACGGGGCAGCCCCCATGCCATATGGATTGAACCCATCTGTTGCCAGGGCCACACGTACATTACGAGCCTCCCGAGCTTTGATGTGATGAATGTTATCAAATCGTTGCCATGCTTCACCATCGGATGGATGTACAAGCTTATCGGCCTTGTATCGAACTCCATGTTTGTGCCATGTCATCTGTTTCGCGGATTCCTCGGTCATGTACAGCCGTTGGATCCTCGGTAAGAACGGAAGGTACCTTAGGATCTTCACGGGTACCGTGAGCTGCCTTTTTTGCCCATCACCCGCGTCTACCTCCATGAACCTAGAGGACCCACACTTTGGACAGTATTTTGCTTCTGCATGCTGTTTCCTGAATAAGACGCATCCTTTCGGACAAGCATGTATCTGCTCATATGGCATCTTAAGTGCACTAAGCACTTTCTGTGCCTCATACATGCTCATTGGTAGAATGTGACTTTCCGGAAGCAGGCTGGCAACAACTGTCAACATAACATCGAACGCGTTCCGACTCAAGCTAAACTGGAACTTCACGGCCATTAGACGTGCAATGGCATCCAGTTTTGAAACCCTGGTATGCCCGTGAAGAGGTTTCTGTGACGCTTCAAACATGTCATAGAAGCGCTTTGCGGACTCCTCTGGCTCCTCCTCCCCCCTAGGTTGTTCACGGAACTAGGATTCCTGATAGTCCTGTAACATGTCCTCTACCCCGCCATCAGCATCACAATCATCGATGCGTTGTCTCACGACCTCCTCCCTCAATCTATGGGCTTCACCATGGTAGACCCACCGGGTATAGCCTGGCGTAAATCCATAGTTACCAAGATGCAACCCCATCTCCTCCTCTGTCTGCTCCCTTGTGTTGCCGCAACGGCTGCAGGGACACCAAGTCTTTCCACCTTTGCTGACATTGGCAAATGCTTGTTTCAAGAAAGCAAGGGTCTTGTCAACCCATTCACTTGTTTCAGAACCCTTCCTTGGACGGCCCGTGTACATCCACGCACGGTCATCCATCTTCTATCATATGACGGAGCAATTTAAAATTCATTGGTATCTACACGATGCATACAATGTCTAATAGGTGAAGATAGGTCCTAATCCCACCCGACAATGCGTAGATGGGGCTAGTTTCCAAGGTCTACTCCGGTCCGAGACAGAATTTCGGCAGCACCTCCCCGCTGTTCTCCAAATACACGTCCTGGGAGAGAGATTGTGTATCCGGAGAACAACAGGGAGGCGCGGCCGAAACTCTGTCTCAAACCGGAATAGACAATGGAAACTAGCCTCATCTACGCATCATCGGGCTGTCCAAGAAACGTGGACAATTCGAAACAGATACAGTCATAGATATGCAACCCTCGGGCATATCTCCAACTGTATCTATTTCGAACGGGAGACGCCAAACTAGGTTACGCGTTACCTACAAACAGAAATGGGAAAGGTGGGTTTTTTTATGTCTCACCTTGCTCTCCCGCAAAGTGACGAGTGGAAGACGGTGGAAAAGCCTCTCCTATCCTGCAAAGAATAAAACATAACACCGTCAATTCAAAATTTCGGCAGCACCTCCCCTATACGGTGAGGTTCCCAAAACCTGCAAGAAAACAACGGCACGATGGCCGACACTCACATCCAACAAATCAACGGCACGATGGCCGGATACCACATCGAATTGAAACATCCAATTCAAACAACCAAATCACTTGGTCCAATTTTCATTTTCAATTTCAATGACATACACAATTTCCGATCAAATATTTCCAAACGATCCCTCATTTCATCACAACCACCGGTCAAATAATTCGAAGCAATTATATTTTCGTATTCAATTTCACAAGCAAAAGCGTTATTTCCAAACAATTCTTCATTTCACAAGCAATTCATTTCATATTTTATTTCATATTTCACAAGCAATCTATTTCATAATTGAATTTAAATAAAAATTATGACATTTCAATTCATTTAACAAAAACAGAAAAAGAAAAAGAAAAAAAAAAGGAAGAAGAACCTCACCTTCCAACTCACGGCCGCCGGGGAGCCCTTCAGGCCGGTGGAGGTCGTCGGGGTGGCGGCTGTGGCGGCGCCGGGACAGGGAGGCGCGCCGAAGACGGGTGGTGGCGGCGTCCGGGCGGTGCGGGGCGGGGGCACCGCGGGGGTGGCGGCGTCCGGGTGGTGCGGGGCGGCGGCACCGCGGGGGTGGCGGCGTCCGGGCAGGGCACGGGGGTGGCGGCGTCCGTTCAGGGCACGGGGGAAGGAGGAGGCGGCGGCACCGCGGGGAGGCGCCGTGGAGGCGGCGGCGGCGCGGGGCGGCGCGGGGGAGGCGGCGGCACCGCGGGGAGGCGCGGGGGAGGCGGCGGCACCGCGGGGAGGCGCGGTGGAGGCGGCGGCGGCGCGGGGCGGCGCGGTGGAGGCGGCGGTGGCGTGGGGCGGCGGCGCCGGATTCGGTGCGGGAGCGGTGGCGCGGGGCGGCGGGTGAGATTTGGAAGAGGAAGAAAGAGGGAACGACCAAGTTTTTACCCCAAAACTTTGCCGAGTGCCCGATCTAGAGCACTCGGCAAACAAATGACCCACGGCAAATACGTGTTTGCCGAGTGCCCCGGGCCCGCACTCGGCAAACATTTTCCATCTGAGTTAAAAAAAAATTAAAAAATTCAAATAAATTCAAAAAATCACCAAAGTTTGTCGTGATACATGTTATATGTTCTACGACCTATCAAAAAAGTTTTGAAGTGAAACGATAATGTGACTTCCGTTTTGGTTCGAAATCTAAACGATCACTTTATAACTCTATAGATCTTCTTCGCGTAAGCTTTGGTTTCTAAACAACGTACGTGACAACTGTAGCGAAACTTTTTCTACGATTTATCATGGCTTCCACGTATGATTTCATGATACCTACGCGAGTCTCGTAATTTTCGGACTTTGTTTGAATTTTATAAAATTAAAATACTATTGCACCCCATCTTTGCGCTTATATTTTATGTACAAGATGAACGAAATTTCAGTTCATTTCATGGTTAAGACCTTACATTGGACTCAAGAACATGAATATCAACTTTTGCGTGCATAAATTTTATTATTTGAATCACCTAAAGTTCAAATTTGAATTATTTTCAATATATACTTTATATGTCATAAACACCTTAAATATACCAAACGGATTGAACAAATCACCAAACTTTCGAATGAAGCAACATTGATACATACATCCACCACATAAATGGAAAATGTGGAAAAAAAATGAAAAAAAAAATTATTTTGCCGAGGGCCCACGTTAGGCACTCGGCACACAAAGAGTTTGCCGAGTGACACTAACGGAGACACTCGGCAAACTCCCTTGGCACCGTGTGCCAGGAGTTTGCCGAGTGCCTCCAGTTCTGGCACTCGGCAAACCCCCTGTTTGCCGAGTGCCAGGGGCTCGGCACTCGGCAAACTCTTTTGGTACCGTGTGCCAGGAGTTTGCCGAGTGCCGAGCCCCTGGCACTCGGCAATAAGGGGGTTTGCCGAGTGCCCGATGGATTGCACTCGGCAAACCCCTGAACACACGGCAAAGGCGCGGTTTCCCGTAGTGAACTGGACACGGCTCATGCATGATGCGCGCGGCCGAGTACGTACCAATGATTTAGGCCGCGCGTAATGGCGGCGCATGGCGTGGCCGCAGCTCGATCGCTAATCTAATCATCCAGGTTTGCAGAGGCGATTTTGATTAGATTGATTGGCAGGTTGGTTGGTTGCTTTCTTAATTAATTAAGCTTGAGCCCCATGCGAGGCCGCCGCGCGCTGGATCTGTCGCTCGGTGGTATGCTCCTGCTCCGTGGGCACGTCTCGCGGCCGAACACTAGCGACGCTATATATGTTGTGCTAGGATGATGCCATGACACCAGGGTAAAAAAATATTATTTCTTACTAGCTAAAATCTTCATGTCAAATTGCTTAAGCTGTGAATTTCTACTGGAGTGGAACCACCATAATCCCGATTCAAGCCTCGCCCCTTTGGCCACCAAAAGTTGCGATGATCACGACGTAGTCGAAGCGCGCGATGGGCGCAACCATAGACCTCGCGCAGCTTGAGGCTTGAGCACCATGCATGGTCTCTACTCCACAGCCCTTGTCCGCGTCAGCCAGCCTGCCACCACTTGCTGATGAACAACACCAGCACCGTGCCGAGGGCGAGCGAGTCGAGCACGACCGCTAGCTGCAGCTCCGTTCCCATAGCTTCGCGTGATCATTCCGCCATCGCCCCACCCGGACGTTACGTTGGGGGCAAGAAGAGGAAGATGTGGGGCAGTGGCCATGGCGACCGAGGGTGGCACGCTGGCATGCTCCCTCTCCCTCCCCGCACCTCCAACGCATCACGCATGTTCCCGGCGTCTCCCTCGCCTCGACACCTCCATGGACACAACAATCAATGTCCTTGATGAAAGATTCAGGGAAACGAAATCTAAGTGAAAGGATTTGTTCAATGAACACTGTTATACAAACGATCGGGTCGTTCGACGAGCACAAATTATCGATTGTTAGCAGCATCCAACAGACGGTAAAGTTTTTTTTTTTTTTTGAATACACACGCACACTCACCCTTAGACTGACTCCAACAAGACAGCGCAAACGCATATATGCGTCGCCGTGGGGCACTGTGCATGGCGGAAACCTCTCCAACAGCAAGCGCAAAAGGAGCCTGCAGTTTGCGATCGAGGAGAGAGAAGGCGCAAAAATATATATCCTCTCTCCTCGAATGCATTGGTGGGACGGCGCGCGGGCGGGGCGGCAGCGGCGCGTGGGCGGAGCGGCGACCCCACCACCATCCCGCACGTCAGCTCCACCGCAACCCCTGCGCCGTTCGGGTGATTGGAGACGGCCATGGAGGCGGGCTCGCGCGGAGCTCGCGGCTGGCGTGGAGGTGAGCTCGCACGGTGGTGGACGCTGGAGGACCAGCACTGGGCGGGGCGGCCGCCGGCGGTTGTCCCGTTGATGTCGTCGAATTGGAGCTTGTCGACATCCCACTACGGCGAGGACGGGAAGCGGGCGAAGGAGGGCTTGCTCTGGCGCGCGGTTGCGGCCTTGCCGTGGTGGTGGGATGCCGGTCGCGCCGCGGCGGCCGACCCGCGGAAGCCCGTGTTCGCGGCCATGGTGGCCCTTGCGCTCGCGCTCATCTCTCTGCTCGTGTTCGACCACGGTCCGACGCCGCCCAGCTCGCCCTCCATGGCCTCCCCACGCGCCGTAGCACGCGGACAAGCCCTGCATCGTCGACGAGCTCCGCCCCTGGCGGCGCATGGCCGATGCGGTCATGTGGAGCGGCACGGGCAGTCGGCCACACAGGGCACGCAGTGGCAGCGCGGCGTGGCCTCCCTGTTCCCCTCCTCCAGCAGAACGACCAGCAGCACCTTCGCCGCCAGCCTCGCCAGCCTCCATTGGAGAGGGATTGAGCATAAATTGTTATGGGGCTTGATTTGGGGGACAGCGCGCTGGTCCGGCTTGATTTGGGTGACGTCGACCTCCAGCACGGTGTCGTCCTGAAGCTGCAGCTCCTGCTGCTGCTGCTGTTGCGGAATCGGGAGGACGACGGGCGCGACGGCCGCTGCGCGGAGGAGCAGGAACAGCAACGGGGCGCGCGGCGGCACGGGCGTGCGCTGCGGGCGAGCACGTCGGGGCGCGGCGCGGCGGGGCAAGCGCGACGGCGCGCGCGCTGCAGGCGTGCGGCGGGGCGCGGCGGCGCGGGCAAGCGCGACGGCGCGTGCGCTGTGGGCGTGCGGCGGCGCGGCCGGGCACTGCGGGCATGCGTGTGCGGTGGTCTGGTTTACTCTGCGTCCTGTCTGTTGGAGAAGCTGTGATTTGAAGGGAAGGCAAAGCACTGTAGATTAGAGGCAATGGGGGATTTGCTTCTCAAATTTGCCAAGGCTTGTTGGAGTCAGCCTTATAAAGGCACATACGTAAACCCTACCCCTATGAGCATCTTCGAAGACTCAGTCGGCAAATTCTCCAGATTAACGAAGTCACCACTGACGCCTCGCTGTCGACGGCCACGTTGCCTACCGCTGAAAGCACAATGCCGTTAAATCCTAAAAATTCGCTTCCACCGGGAGTCGAACTCAGGACCTCAGGTACGGTGCTACTGAGGCCACTAGGCTACATGCCCTTTCGCTGAAACAGACGATAAAGTTAACCAAAAGGATCATTCATCAGTTGACAATATGCGCAACTCAATCTGACGGTCAGGTGGGACAATCCGGCAAGCATGCAGAGCAAGCCTCCTTTAGAAATACGTTTTCAACATAGAGAAAGCGTGTTTTTTTTTTTTACATTGATTCTTTTTATAGTATTACATGGATAAAAACATTACAAAAATACACCAAAATTACACTAGTTTAGGACAGCTATATTGCATGTGCATCTCAAATTTCAGTTCCAAAATCATCATACTTCGAGTGTAACAAAAAACAAAAGAAAAATGAGTTTTTGCATTTTTTTTATCTCTAAAACTATATTTAATTTTTAACTCAATTTTGGTGTGGAGCTGTTTGAAGTCAACATCAACCTCTACAATTTCTGGGGAATTTTTTCAACAATGTTTGCATGAAAGTGTGTTCAAATTTTACTGAACAACATAGAAGTCATGAGGTATTGTGATAAATGTAGAGCAATTTGAACTTACACAAGTGTAAATGCTTCAAGAAAATTGTACAAAAATTCTATGTGTAGATATATCGAAGTTGTACATCCACACAAAAATTCATTTTCATTGGTGGTTTATAAAAAAGTAAAAAAGATGCTAAATATTGACCATTAATGAATTGATTGATCCGTACAAAACTATGCCATACCATAACTATGCAAATACATACACGTGATAGAACATTTTTTTTTGAGATTTTAGAAAAAAAAATAACGCATTCGGACTATGTACGCAAAAATTAGTTTGAATTTTTAAATACGAATCAAAATACAAAATTAACCTTGGCTCACGAACTTCATAAGAATACTATCATGTGCCGCCGGGCCACCACCATGCCATCGGGCCGCCACCGTGACATTTTCGTGCCATCGGACCGCCTTCGTGCTGTGCCGGCCCAAACACGACCCATGTCAATCTGTAGCGTCCCGCCTCCTCGAGGCCGGGCCCGCACGCCTGGCAGCTCTCTAGGACGTCAAGACTGACCCCACAGACCAACACCAGTCTTTTCTGCGCACTTTGTCCTCACTCGTGCGCACCCGGGAACGACTTCCCGGTCGGTCACCTATCCCGAAATTGCTCCAGGCCAAGCACGCTTAACCTCGGAGTTCTTTCGAGATGAGCTTCCGAAAAAGAAGTTGCAACTTGTTGATATGAGTATTCTATCAATCCTATTAAGCCTTGGGCCGGGATGTCACACAATCGTGCCATGCCGCCCGTCTGTCCAAAACCCAAACACAACACGACCCGTCAGCTCGGGCCGGGCTAGCACGGCATGAAACTCCTTCAGGCAGGTCCATGCTAAGGCCGTGCCAAACGTTCGGGCCACATCCCACACGAATTTGGTCGGCCCAAGTCCCAGGAGGCCAGGACTAGCTGTGATTTGTTCAATTTCTTATACAGCCATATAAGATAAATGTGTGTGTGTTTTCTTGATTCGTGTCAACGCTTCTCTCTGTCGCTACGATGTGATCTTTTTCTGTTACTAGGCCGAATATATAGCTCAGGATGGTTGGCCGGTTTCTAAGAACCTTGATTCTGTTTTTATAATATGAAAAAATAGTAAAATGCACAATTGGTCTATAAACTTATTCGGTTGTGTCAGTTAGGAATCTCTACTTAGAAAATATTGAATTGACACCTTTTAAACTTGCTCTGTTGTGTGATTTAAGTCTTTGTACTTATATTTTTATCTCTAAACTTGTCATTTGGTGTCACTTAGCTCCAACCAGGTTGAAACTCGCTTTGAGAGCTATCTGACACATTTAGCATAGAAAGACGCTACATATGTAGTGAAATTGGTGCTAGAATAAGGGAGATTTTATTACTTGCCTTCTGAAACAAAGGTATTTTTTTTGCTCAGCTCGGAAATTGAGCCTCAAAATAATACTCAATTCTTTACGGTTAATGCAAAGTCAACTTGGCTAGTTATCACAAAAAAAAAAAAAAACTCTCAATTCTAGTAGTACATACTCCCTCCGTTTTTAATTATATGACGCCGTTGATTTTTTTGTTGAATTTTGATCAACAATATATGTGAAAGTAATTAGTTGCTTAACGTAAAATGTATATTGTTGGATCTATCATGAAGAACTCTTTAAGATTAACTTATAGATTTAGCTATTTACATAAATATTTATGAATAGGACGAATGGTCAAAGTAACAAAAAAAGTCAACGGTGTCATATAATTAAAAATAGAGGGAGTACTTTTTTAAAAGAAACAATAATCATGTAACTTTTTTTGCAACATATTTTTTTAAAAAAAATGTTACCTTTTTGCAACATATATATGTGCAACTAGAGCAATGAGAGTCGGTGCATGCAAAATAAAAAATATCATTGTAGAGATCTACATTGTCCACATGCATAATTCTAGATCAACATACAAAACACTGAAAGGTTTAAGTGAATGTCAACAAAGAATCACCTTACAATTGCATAGAGTACATTTTATGTTAAAGTGCCACGCTTGCTTGATTTGAGCCTGGATGGACCTAAGTGACATTTTTGAACAAGTTTAGAGATGTTAATTTAACATTTTATGAGTAGAGAGACCCAAGTGACATGCTCAAACAAGTTTAGAATTGATGGTGCGCTTTAGTTTAAAAAAAGTATGATTGAGAGTGTTTAGATCTCGGATTCTTAAAATCTATAAACTCGTTTTTGATGGTTACTAAGCATCACGACCTTCCCTCTTTTTTTTTTATGTGTGTGTGTGGTGGGGGGGGGGGGGGGGGGGGGGCACATCCTTGTAATTATCCTGGTCCAGAAAGCAGTGAATCTTTTATTAGCCGATAAAATCAAAGCTAGGTTATGCTATATTATGAAATTCTTAAAAACCAATCTAGATTATAGCGAATGGGCCTGTAGTCTAGTAGTTACAAGAGCTTCAGTACCACCTCATATGTCTTGGGTTCCACTTCTCATGGTAGAGAATTTTCTAGAATTTAACGATATTATGTTTTCTTTCGAGCGAGACACCAGTGGTGACTTTGTCAATCTCGAGGATTTGTCGGCTCAGTTTTCGAAGATGCTCATAAGAGTAGGGTGCGTACGTGTGTTTATAGGGGTGAGTGTGCGTGCATTATAAGTGTCTGAGTTGAGTTGTACTATGTAATAAAAAAAACTAAATTATATAGTTTGGTCCTTTGTTTGGATCTCTGCAGCTTTTAAATCTGGTTTTTTATAATGTGAGTGGATCTATACGGGCCTAAAACATGGCAATATGAGGGTTCACTTTGGTGGTGAGGTCGCAAGCGATCAATGGGCAAACGTGTGAGCTTGGGATTTTTCGTACTAGATGGGAAAAACCACGAAGGTCCTTGCGAAAATATGTCTAATTTTGGTCAAATTCATCTTCCTTGACGAGAAAGTCGCCTGGCCCAATCGTCCCACTAAAGTTGAACAAGAAGGGGGAAAAAAAAAAAACCAGAAACGCATCGGCGGCGAAATCGAGACCTAGGTAGACGGAATCCTTGGCATCAGGCTTGCCATGGCATCCAAGGCCGCCGCCGCCGGGCGCCGTGTGGCTTTAGGCATCCGCGGCGTCTCTCCTCGCTTTCCTCGTGTCGTCCCTGGCGACACCACCGCCCCGATCGCCGCCTGGGCGCGCCCGATGCGTCCCCACACCGCCGCCGCCGGGCCATCCTGCGACTGTGGCCTCTTCCGGCGAGACATCGTGATGATCCCCGGCGACCATTCTCCTGCAACCGACCCGTGCCCTCCTGCTTGTTCTGACCCTTACGCTCCAGGTAACCAAATCAAGCCTGAAGCAAGTCGCAATTTTTTGGATTCCGATCGAGTTCCTCGGGAACACCACCCTCCTCCGATGGCAACTGATCATGCCCTCATCGTTCTTCGTCGGTAGACGACCCGGAAGACGTCTTCGACTACGGTGAGAAGGACCTCAAGTCGGAGGAGGCCATGTGGGCGATGTACGAGCGGTGGTGTGCCTTCTACCAGGTGAAGCGCGGCCGCGACGACATGCTCCGGCGGTTCGGGCTCTTCAAGGAAAGAGCACGTCAGATCCACGAGTTCAACAAGTCTGGTGCGCCGTTCACCAAGGGCCTCAACGTATTAGGTGATGCAACAGCAGAGGAGCGCAAGGGATTACTTCGTCGACAGCTTATGTGAAGGATGTGAAGCTGAAGCCGTCCTAGAGGGAGGTTTGCCTTTCATCTACTGATGCTTTCGATTCAGACATCAAACTCGTCGTTTCCCTGCTTATGCGAAAGTATGTATGTGTGTGGATGAACGCTGCCAATGCATAACATGGCTAAACAAAATGTCATCTTTTATTTATCTTCTAAATAATATAATGAAAGTTCACATTCTAATATCCAGTTATGTTTAAGTTTCCTGTGAGCTTGAAGGTCTTGGTTTATATTTTTGCAGTCAGTTTACTGCTTTGATATGTGATGGATGTGTTGTTCAATAAAAGTGGTCATGTTTCATGGACCTGCAAGTATATTCCTGAGCCTTCCTTCCCTCTTCTTCTTTGTTGGTGTGAGCCCTTCCCACTTGTTGCTTCTTATTACTGTAATCGTTGGCTGGAAAACTTCACCTTGGAAAAAGGTGAATCCGGCACTCACTTATGTGGTAGTTTGTTGGCTAATAGATGATTATGATGGCAACTTTAAACGAGCACTGGATTAATGAAGCCAAAAGGATATTAGAGATCTGTCGGAGGAAATAGAGCGGATATTTTGGGGAATACTAGATCGTGTAGCCACAAACCTTGTTTGAAGAAATTACAAGACTAAATTCCAGCCTTAAGGATGTATATGTGACTTAAGCCTTCAATTGCACTTCAGCCGGGTCTTAGCTAATGAACCAATAATACCCAGGAGATGAGGGTGTAAATGAAATGAAATTACATGATGGGGGAAGTTAGTTATGGCATGTGGGGAGAGGAGAAAATCGGGTACATAGTAACAAAAGTTAAACTGAATGTAACACTTTATAGCACAGTAGAGATTTATTTTCTATCGGGGGAAGTTCTTTGTAAATAAAACAGAGTTGTAAAGAAATTGTGATTTTTGTTCCTGGATCCTCTTCGCCGAAGATGGCCTGAACTCCCATTTGGTATAACCAACAGTGAGAATGTGATGAACAATTTGTAGCTGCTTGGAGATAACCAACAGATGAACTCCCTAAGAAAAGCGATTATATAATGGTGAAAGGAGAGGGAATGATTATATAATGGTAAAAGGGAGAAGTCCAACTTTGTCATGCTATTCCAGCGAAACCCAGCCTATCCAGTGCTAAATTTGCAAAATTCTCCACACGTTGAGCCAGGTCACTTGAAAATTACAGCGGTTGGATGCCCCTTATTCAAAGTCCTCTGGCCGTCAATAGCCAGGATGGCCGGGTATACAACATGAGTGGTGAATTGATTAGCCATGCTTCATGCATCAACTAATTGTGCCGTTTCCCTTCTTGCTGTAACGGATTGATGAAGATGTCTTTTGATCTTACTCTGGCTTTTTCATTCTTCAAAGACTATATATTGGCAGTGTCTTCTTCCTTCCTCATCAAAAACTGCACCACTGCCTTCCGTGTCATCTTCTATTTCTTTTCATTGCCCGCATCCATCTTTGGCAGGTCCAAGCAGTACAATGCATGCGTTCACCGGCACCGCTGCACCTGCCTTCGCCAGCTATATTTCAACAAGGTCATCTCGATCCCAAGTCCCAGCCCTTAACAATTCTCAATCAATCACCATTGTTGATCCGCCACCCTGTGTTTCTCCCAGTCCCATGTGGTTCCTATCATGCATACTCGGTTGCTACTTGCAAATGTTTCGTGATTAGTTTTTTTTTTAAAAAAAATTATGTTTCGTGATTAGTGGAGTCTTCAGTTTGTGTTTGCACTGACACATTAAATATTTTGCGCCCTGTATCATTGAGTAGCTGCACTTTGTAAAGCGGAGTTGTCACACGTTTAGCCAAAGGTCCCTGCTTGCCTGTATCAAGAAAATGCATAGAAAATTTTTTTGTGTGTGCTTTTGTGTACACTATTTGTAGGGGACTACTATGTTGTAAATTGTAGTAGTGACATTCTTTAGTACTTTCGATCTCCTCTACCAAAATAGTGTTCTCATCAGCTATATTGTTTTTCCGATCTTATCCTTTTAACTTCCGCAACAACGTGCGGGGAATCACCTAGCTGCAAATGGAGCTGCGACTTGAAACATAATTGCCTTTTCACCGACGCCGCCGGTAGCCTCTGTTTTCTTTACCCTCCACTGCAGCCGCAACGCACAATTGAGACAATTGGGCCATACCGGGCCGCATGCAAATGAATCGAACAAAAGAAACATGGAGAACCGCCCGATGCAGCGTGGACGGGTGCACTGCCATCTGCAGTTTGGCAGAGGATCTTGCTCGTCAATTGCGATTGTGTATAGTTGTGATTCCATTACGATTATTGTGTGTACATGACATTGATCCTAGGACAAATATAGAAACACAGATTTCAGGTGTTTTTAACGACTTGGGACATTGCACATTGCTCTCGCTGCCCCTCGGGCCTCGGGCATGTGGAGAAAGGAAGAGGGAGAGTGTGAGATTAGGATTAGTGTTTCCAAGCCGTCTACATGTAGCACGCGCTACTCATCAAGGCCCAGGGTTGCACTCCACTCTTTTCGGCAGGTATATTTTTCATTTTCTTTTTTTTTTAGAAACTCACTAGTTTGTGACTTGAAGTATTAATTTATCTTCTCTTTTATATATACTCCACATTTTTACAAACCAGATTATTATTTTGAAAAAATTACATTAAATTTTTTAAAACATTGGTTCAACATTTTATTAGAATTGTTGAAACAAAATATGTTCAAATGGACGGTAATATTCAACATTTAAAAATAACTAGATCAACATTTTCTAATATACGGTTCAATATTATTCATAAAAATGTTAAAGTAGTACAAGAAAAATGTTGAAGTAACATAAGAGGAATGTTGAAACTATACTTTTAAAATGTTGATTTTTTCACGTTTAAAGATACAAACAAATATATTTGTATGGGAACTCATTTTGTTGCATGAACACGATGATTCAAACAGATTCAAAAATAAAATCAAGGATTGAGAAAAAAATGATTTCAAGTTTGTGTTAAAATCTTAACTCCTCATCGATTTGTGTTCTTTAGATAGCCCTTCCCCCAAATTATAAAGCACGGTACCAGAAGCTCTACATATAAGAATTCAGTACTGTTTTTTGTCATAGTCTAAAGCTGAAGCGGCAAAGCTTCCGCGCCAGCTTTTTGGCCGGCGTGGACGCCTTCCCGAAGCAACGGCGTAGGGTAGGGTAGGGTAGGGAGAAGGAGCGGCAGCACATGAGGATAGAGGGGAGCCTCGGTGCCCTCTGGATCACCGGCGTCGACCTGCCCATGAAAACGGTGCCCGACGGCCGCGGCTAGCTGCCGCGTGTGCTCGCACGCCTGGGCAGGACGATGTCCTTGTGCATCGCGCCCACAGCACAAGCGCGGCCTTCGGGGCCAGACAGACTTGCGCCGGAGCGGCCGCCACCCATGGACAACCTAAGCAGGGCACCACACGCGCTGGACTGGCGACTGGAGTGAGGCAGCGTCGAGCGCTCGGGGCTCGGCGCGGCAGTCTCAACTGCAAACATGGATGAGAGCGCGTCAGCACTGCTTCTTTTGGGTGAGAAAAGGGACTGAGCAGAGCATGAGAGAGAGAGAGAGAGAGAGAGAGAGAGAGAGAGAGAGAGAGAGCGCACGCGGCTTTGCCTCGGTGTGTTGTGGCGCGGCGTTTGGATGTTGGTCAGGCAGGCAGCAGCAAGTGGCAAGAGGAACGGCCGCGTGGCCTCCTGTTCGTGCGGGCGTGCCACCGAGGTGAGGAAGAATAGAATAGAGAGAGAGAGAGGGAGCGGTGGGTTGGTGGGAAAATAGAAAATAGACGACACTCCATTCCATGTTCGCACGTCGGGTGAGAGAAAGAGGCCGCTTCAGCTGCCATGTGAGTACGTATCTGGCTCCTGCTCCATTGCCAGCACAAGAACACACACAGACGAATGAATGGACCAAGGCCTTCTACAAGCCAGTTATTTGATTTTAGCTATAGCTGTGTTTGTTTGACCACAACAATCACCTTCGTCAAACTTTTTACCTGACGGACTAATCGTTTGATGGGCGCGGCGGAGCGCGCCTCTTTTTCCTAGTTGTTTATACGGCCCATGCAGTGTCGCGCCCAGTTGGACCTCGCGGGGCCAGAAGCCAGTCCTTCTGGACAACCTGATTGGACGATACCCCTTCATTGTTTTCTTTCATGTGGATCCCTGATTCTTTTGAAAAAAGTAAATTATGGTCCTTTATTTTTGTTAAATACCCCTGCATTTTCTAGAAATCAACATGAATGATGTTATTTAGCGATAGCACCACGGCAAATAGGGAATTTATGTCATGAACTTAATATTTTTACAGTTAAAATAAACCTATAGTTTGGGCATATTAATCATATGAATCATGTTTTAACAAATTATCCAGTTAGTTTTATTGTCTGCAACGTACGGGCAAATTTTTATTATATTGAAACATTTGCAGAACATCGACTGAATGATGACATTAGTATCTAATATTATAATTGTATCCAGGCTTGTAAGCTTGCAGTGTACGTCATCTCTTTGGAAGTTTACGATGAACATTCGTCGCTGGCAACTTCGATTTCGTTTTGCGAATTTTGATTGGGGTAAACGCTTTGTGATAATTAAAGAGATAAGTATTACCAGACAATCTTTTCGTGTCACACAAACCATCCGAGATTAGGCGGTGGCAACATTACGCAATATGTTGCAGGAAATACTATCCTGCGTTACTTAAAATTACAGCAGCGAAGACAAAACAGTACTACATGGAGTGATTTTCTTTTGAAAAAAAAAAATCGGTGAAAAGAAAAGGTAAGGAACTGACGGGAGGGCCAAGGCACAAATTCCCCAATCGCCTAACCCCGTCGGATCCAAACAGCACGCCATCGTCGGCGAAGGCTCCGATCGAGCCCCTCAACGCCTCGCCGGCGCGTCGAAATGATGGGCAGGATAGTCCACTCCGCCGCCGCGGCCGTCTGGAAGAGGACAAGCCTGCCCTCCATCCACGCCGCCGCCGCCTGGAAGAGGATGAGCCTGCCTTCCTTCCACGCCGCCGCCGCCGCTTGGAAGGGGCCACGCTTCCCCTCCGTCCTCGCCGACGCCACCGCCTCCAAGCATCTTTCACCGCGGCACCATCGACATGAACTCGATCGTGACAGTCTCGTCGGCCGGTATTCAATCTATCGTAGCCTATCCACAGGTACGTATCCGGTTTTACTCTTTTGATGATGAAGGACATGCTAATTGGGACGATGATCGATGACGATATTTTAGATTTTTTTTGTCAGAATCGAGATGCTTGTTTGCCCTGGATGCGACCATATCAAGCCATGGTTTTATTAAATTTACCACAACGGTATCAAGTTTATTTGAGACCATGTTGCCTTGAACAGAACTGGGTTTTGTTTGGATCATGCACTATGGACAGAAGTGTTTTTTGGGATCATATTGCTCGAACAGAAGTGTTTTTCCTTCGGATCACATTGGCATTAACAGAAGGGGAAACATAAGTCATTGTGGTTACAATTGGTGATGGAGAACCTAACAGTTTTTCTCCTCGCTGTAACCATATCAAGTCTGGATTTACTAAATCTGTGCCACAAAGGAATCAAGGAATTTGTAGATCTTGTTGGCACAAATAGAACTGGCAAGTGGAATTATGCGCCTGCAATTGGTGATTTGAGAACCATAGTGTTTATTATTTTTGTGTTATCACTAAGGTATCAAGATTTCTGCTGATTATAATGCACAAAAACCATTGGTTTTACTGAGAAAGAGAAATATACAAAATTATTTTCTGACTACATAGAGCATAAGAAGTGTTGCTGCAATGAGCCCGTGCCGGACAGTCGGATTGATGGCTTCATGTACAACGATTGTATTCCACCTGAGTCAGTTGATTGGTGCAAGCGTGGAGCAGTAACTCCAGTACAGAATCAAATTCTTGATGGTAGGACTTATATTTGGTGTATTATGAAAGTAGAATGCTTTTGATTGCTTTTACTTGATCAGTACATGTTTGCTCTCAGGCCCATGTTGGGCTTTTGCAGGGACTGCTGCGGTTGAAGGGATAAATAAAATCAGAACAGGAAGGCTACTTAAGGCCCTGTTCGTTTCTTTTAGCGCTAAATTTTAGAGGCCTCTAAATAAAAAGAATCTAGTACTAAATAAAGTCTAATGACAAAACCTTTTTACAGATGGGTATATCTTTACGAGACGAATCTAACGAGCCTAAGTAAGATATGTTTTGCTACAGTCATGCTACAGTAACCATCGTCTAATCACGGCTTACCTACCCTCGTTAGATTCGTCTCGCGATTTAGACCCAGGGTTCTGCAGTTAGTTTTGTAATTAAACTTTATTTAATACTCTTAAATGATAAGATTCTTTTTTTTAGACCCCTCTAAATTTTAGACCCCCGTAAAACGAACACCCCCTAAGTTGTCAGAGCAGCAACTCATAGACTGCAACAATCTGAGTAATAATGGATGCATTAATGGCAATGCCCACTTGGCATTTGATTATATTGTTAGAAATGGCGGCCAGGTTGAAGAAAATGTCTATCCCTATGTGGCAACACAATGTCCCTGCCAGAAGATTGAGGTATGTAATATCTCTAACATTGTCACAATACAAGTTCATGTAATGTTGCTGACAAAAGTTAAGGACTATTAATCTATTTAATCGTAGCTATATGTTATACATGGTTTTTTTTTTTTTGGGTGTGTGTGCAGTCCCATATGGTGACTATAGACGGTTATCAGTTTGTGCCACCAAATGATGAGTTAGCTTTGATGAAAGCTTTGGCCAATCAGCCCGTAGTTGTTGATCTTTGCTGGACTGATGTCTTGTCTGATTACAAGGGGGTAAGTGCTTATAGTGTTATTACATGAAAAATTGGTAGTTCATTGATCTGACACATGCTTCAATTTCAGGGCATTGCATATGACGAAGGCGAGCGCAGTTATTGGGACCTAAACCATTCGGTGTTGTTGGTTGCATATGGTGCGACGTCTAAAGGTGAAAAGTTCTGGACTGTGAAAGATTCTTTTGGAACAAAGGTCAGGAAGAAAGGATTTATTCACATCGCACGGGGTGTTGGATACAGAGGGGGAGCATTCGGTATTGCTAGATGTGCTTGTTTCCCCGTGAAATCATCTCCTAATCGTCATGGATTTATCAATGAAGACATGTCACTTTACAGTGAACTATATGGTGAGGTTTGTTACTTTAATAAAACTTTCTTGATGACAGCCCTGGGATTTTGGCCTATTGCATAAACACTGAATCAACTAATGTGTGATGGAAAGAAGGATCTTATATCCTATATATAAGAGATTGTAAGGTAGCTGACCTCCTGAAACATCCGGACTGAACCTTTTGCATATTAGCTGGTCATGTGTGGCCATTTCTTTCCTCACATATAGTGGTAAACCTTTGTCCATGCATATTTGGCCTACTGCGTTGCATACGCCTGATTTGCTTGCCATTGCAACATTTTTATTTGAATTGAACGCCGTCTTTGGCTGCTTTCTGAAGGTCTCGGCTGTTTACAGTGTCTGATGCATGGACCCTGAGTTATGTAGGCATTTTCTGTTATTGATAGGTAGTTGTTTTTAGTGCAAAATCTGATTGGGATTGGGGCCTGCATTGGACTGACTGCACTACTATATCTGCCTTTGAAATTATGTATATGCTTAAACCATTGTGACTGATAGACTAAGTTTAGTTACCGGGTTCATGCTTTATGCATCTTCTGTAGGCATGGTAAATATTCCGTTGCATAGAAACTTGCGAGAAAACCCTCAAAAAAAAAAGAAACTTGCGAGAACTTTCAGATATAGGAATCCATGGAAGTGTCATTGCTGCAATAAGTATATAATGGCTGTGCTGTAGGAGGAGGCATGTTATTGTATCAGGTGGTATTTTTGTTGATTTTCTTTTTTTTCCTGATAAGTCATGTTGTTCAACTTCTGTTGACTTGTTGATGTTATTGATTCGTTCTTTATTTATCTGATGGAAGGTTAGCATTTTATAAAAGGAAGCTGTATTAAGTTTCAAGCAACATATTGAGCTGATACAAACTTTCAACTTATCATTAATGTCAATTTGCATGCTAAAACTGCAGTTATTGCAAAAACTAAATTGACCTTTTCATTGCTGCATCATCTATTCATTTCCTTATTTGCAGACTGTTGAGATTGCAATGAGTAAATCATGAGGTTGACAAAAGCATTCAACTGATACAATATATCTTTTTACTAACGGTTCATTGTACCAATTGCAGGATCAGGATTCTAGAAATCTACAGTGTGTCTCATAGTTTCATAGGTAGTTTCTATATTTGGCCTTGAGAATATTTACGTTTTTACCTTGATATTTCTGCTGTTTAATTATTAGTTAATGGAGGTATACATTTATATAGGTATGAACTTCAAAATCATTCCATCTTCTAGGACTAGGAGTTACAGCAGGATGAGGCAACATGGTTCGTACAATTATACTTGAATCCATAGAATACATTCTTTCTTATATTTATGGAGTTGGCATAGGATTAAGTCATTTTGTCACCGCAACAGCTTTGCTTGGGGTATCTGCTCCCTTCTCTGTTTTTCATCCATTGCCCTTTTATCTCCTAGAAAATACTACTGTCAGGTGCACTTCTGGATTTTGGCAGTCGACTTGTTTAAAATAAATATAGTGTTTAATTTCGGATCCATTTTTGTCACTTTATCTTCCAGATCTGTTTGTGAAATTGAGAGGTTCATCTGTGCTACAAAATGTGCTGCCAGAAATTTAAAAAAAAATAATTTGATCCAAAAGCGTGCTGCAAACATATACCCAGCCTCACTTCCATTCCCTCAAGAGAAATTAAAATACTAGAAGCTATGAAGCTAAGATCGTGTTTTGCTAAAATGCTACTATATCCTAAGAGGCTGATACCTCAAGTTTGTTGCACGCGGTATTAAATCTGATACACTTTTCAATAGGAAGGCTTAACTAACCAGGACCTATGAGGCTTTTAGATATAAGTTGGGCGTTTTTCATGCTAGATGTTATAAAATTTATAAGGCCTTTTTCTTTTTCCTACCAGTGCTTTGCGATTCTTGTGATTTTTTTTGGTAGCCTATTTGAATGTAAATTGGTCTCCTGCCCAGAAGTTTGCTAATATGCAACTTTTTTTGCAGCAGTGTACATTCTTGCAAGGGTGGTTGAAAGGCAAATCAACTGGATTGTTCTCGAACCATACAAGCTCTCGAATCATCTGGAGATGTTTTTTTGGAAAGGCTTTTCCCTTCTCTTTCTGAAACCTTGTGTGTTGTTTCATAAGTTTCTCATGGAAGGCAAATTAATGCATTTTTTCATCAAAAAATGTTGCGATGATTGCTAGGAAGTTCTTGGGCGTTTAGAAAAAGTTTAGGGCAATTGAAAATTTGTAAAGCAGCAAAAGCACTACAAGACTTTATCATCAGTTTTGCTATCACAGCACTACTTCCAGCTGTACAGATCTATCAACGTGCTGAGCGCGCTGCTCCTTGCATAAGCTCAAAATTCTGTTTCTTCTTGGTTGAATTATCTTACGTTGTAGTACGGCTCCAATTATTTACTAGGCTACCAGCTAGGGCATGTTTGAGCGTATCTACCACGGATTTGTGGTATTGACTATTTTCCCTAGCATCAAATTTCTGAGTGTTAATAATGGGTACCATCCCAAAGTTGCATGAGTTGGAAAATACCATGGGCATGTGAAGACGAGAGCTGCTATGTCCGTTTCAAATACTTATCCAAATTACAAGAATTTTAGAACGAAGATACTAGTAGTGTACTGTCTCTCTGTCGATGATGAACCGTTGTCATATTATTCAGCGAAATTAAATAACTATGGAGAATCTCGCGTCAGATAAGGCCACGTGGACGATGCACGAGCGCTGGTGCGCCTGATACAAGGTGAAGCGTGGCCGCGGCGAAATGCTCCAGCTGTTTGGGGAGAGGGGCTAAGCTACAGCTAGCTACCGGTGTCAGCTGACACCGGCGGATTCCAGAAAAATCAGTGTAAAAACTAGTTCTCAAACAGTGGTTATAACGCTAATGACACCGGCGACCAATGAGTTGGGCTTCGCCAGCACGTCAGATCCACCCAGTAGAGAAGCTCTCGCAGTTCAATCGCCGACATGTTCCAGCCAGGAGGTAGAGTTCCAACTAGAGCCGCTGGACTCCGTCAGGCTATCATAGGCTAAACTAAAACTTGGTGCCAATACGTGCAATTGAAACGAATCTGCTACAGCTAGAACGCAGCTGCTCGCCAAATGCCCAAACACGTGTGACGATATTGAACGCCTATCGAACATCACATTAATTGCGTCGTCATTACGGGCCAAAATCCAGTGAAGCTGAATACAAAAATGAGAACATGAGGTTTGCAAATTGTGAATAAGTGATTGTCTGATATATAATGAGCAAGGAATATTCGTCTTTCTGCTAAAGAGGATCTATTACTCATAATTCATTAGATCTGGTTGGACCATTGCTGGACGTGCGCGCGCCCTTGTTGCATTTCGTTCGCCTTCTGAACCCATTCCATGAAGGAGCCCTGAAGCCGGCGCCGTTGGGGCCAGCGTGGTGGCCTCCTCCTCCGACGAGCCGTACGTGCGGGGAGAAGAGGAGCCCCAGCTTCAGGTGCGGCACGTTCTTCAGACACGGCTTTGCTCCGGCGTGCGTTGTACTCGGCCAGCGGGATATGGCGCTGCAGGTCAGTAATACCTACCTCGATGACTGCTCCGGGTCAGAGCTGGCGGCTGACACAGCGCCGTCGTGCTGCTGTCAGAGGTTGTCTGCAACTCGGTGTCCTGCTGGTTGCAGCAGACCGGGTTGGGGCGGAACCACTGGGTCATGCCGGTGTGCATGACGTTCCAGTGGTCCTTGTCGACGCCGGAGTCGAGGTACGTACGTACGGCACCCAGGCCGATCGAGATACAAGTCCTGGCGCGCGCGGCAGGCGGACGGACGAGCTCCCGGCGCGCGGACTGGATCGGCGGTGGGCCGGAAGTGCATGCAGCGTGACCAGCAGCTGCTCCAGGCACCTGACGACGGTCGGTGCTCTCGATCGGAGAGCCGCAGGATGGAGCCAGTCCAGGCACAGGTTCCACTCCGGCGCCTCGTCGTCGTCCTCGTACATACACCAACAGCGGCTTCGCCTCCACGCCGCGCGCGGTCGTCCAGCCGGATGGGCCGCACGTACGCACAACAGGTGGCACCACCCGCGCCGGACGAACCGGTCTCGCCGCGAGGAGGCGCCCGATGAGCGGGTCGGTCCACGTGCGGGCGCCGAGCTCTCCACGAACCGCAGAACCTCGCCGGCGCCGTCCTCGATCGTACCACTCGAGCTCCCGTGCTTGTCCATGGAGCACAGCACGCGCCGGCGTCGATCGAGCGCTCCCGGCCGGGCGGCGCGACGTCCCTAGCTGGCGAGAACAGAAGACGCGGCCCGCAGTCACGCGTCGCGGACGCAGCAGGACGGCGCGTCGTCGAGGAGAACGGGGGCTAGCGGAGGAAGGCGGAAACTGCAGGTCAGTTATTCGAAACTACGGTTGCTATAGGCCCAGGTGCGGTCGCTATATATTCGAAACAACGACCGCCCGGTCGCTATTTCGAATAGCGACCGCCCCGGGGTCACCGCCCACGACCTCCGCGCGCCGCGGGTTCTACAAGCTGCGACGCGCGTATTCTCGTCACTGCGGGCCTTGAACCTCCTCTCTCATGCGCTGACGGTCTGCTATGCACGCAGCTGCTGCCGGACGAGATAGTCTGGGAGATCCTGGCGCTGCTGCCGGTGAAGCCCCTCCTCCGCTTCAAATCCGTGTGCACGCCATCATTTCCGACCCGGCCTTCTCATCCGCGCGCAGCTCCAGTGCTCCGCCGCCAAATGGGAGCACGACCCGTCGTCGTTCCTCATCAGCCCCAACAACAACACTCCGATTCCTCCAGACAACCGCCATTCGCTTCTACCGGTGGAAGCCGCAGCGAGGCGCCGAGGCGGAGCACTTGCACACCAAGGATTTCGGCAACAGTTACGGAGGTTTTAGGAGACTGCGCGCCTTGGCGCACTGCGACGGCCGACACCGCGCTCCACCTCTTCAACCCGGCGACGAGGGACGCCCTCACGCTGCCGGCCGGACAGCGACCTTAACAACCTGCGAATGTCCGGGCCACACTGCTGCTACTGCGCCGGGCTCGGGCTGGACCCACGCAGCGGCATGTACAAGGCCGGTGGTCCAGGCCTTCTGCAAGCCGGTCAAGGAGGTCCCGGCCTACTACCTGTTGGAGCATCCGGACTACACGGAGGACACCGTCCCGGAGATGGGGATGGAGGTGTTCACCGTCGCAGGATATAGTGGCGAATGGAGAAAGATCGATGCTAAACTTCCGTGCCCTGTCAAGAGGCATCAGACTGGCGTTAGCGTCAACGGGTTCATATTCTGGCGCATCGACAGGAGGAGTCGTCAGCGTCGCGGTAAGAAGCTGCAGCCGCCGCCTCCTCCGCCCCGGGGCGTGCTCTGCCTCAGCCTCTGGCAGACGAGGAGTTCAGCGTCACGAAGCTGCCGGACCCCGCGTTCGACGACGCCTTCGTCCTGGACGAGCTGCGCGGCCGGGAGCTCTGCATATCCGCTCGCACCGCCTCGGAAACCATGACCATCTGGACAATGTCGATCGAGGACAGAACGAGCTCGCAGTCGTCGTGGGAGCGGCGCTACGCCATTCGCGTCTCGGACCTCTTCCGCCCGATGGCCATTCTTCCCGGCAGCGGCAGCATCTTCTTGCGGGAAGAAGGCGGTGACAGCAGGACCCTCCACCGCTACGACCTGGCCACGTCCGAGCTGACGACGCTGTGCCGGATGGATCGCGTCAGGTACCACCAGCAGGGTCGCGGCGGCAAGGAGCGGAAATGGAAGAAGAGTCTCGCGTCCTTCGACGTGAGGCCGTACACGGAGAGTCTTGTCCGGGTCACTAGAGCGCCGATGCCACTCGTGCATCCGGACAAGGCGGGGCCGTGCCTCATTGCTACCCTGCGTGCGGAGCTCCTGTTGGCTTTTCGGAATGGAACGCTCTAATCTGAATGCATGGTGATCGACGTGGCAAGTCGGAGCCGCCATTGCATGCATTGAGGATGCATGCGCATGTACTCCTACTACATTGTGGCCTTTCGTTCTCGTTTTATCCTTGAAATGTCTAGTACTCCTCGTGAGTGATGGATTGTTTGTGCCGGAGCTCAAAATCGTCCTATTCACAAGGAGCACGATTCTAACCGAGCCCAATAAATACAATTTCTTTTTTTTACGCATGCCCATTGGGCCAAGACCCAACTATGCACTTCTGACTCTGGCGACTGGCGTCCAACTGGTCTTTGATCGGCTTGTTTGGCAAGGCTTCGGGTTATGCAAAAACAGCTTTTGTACTTAGATTCTGAGACAAAATAGTTTTTCTGGCTTATTTTGGATTATCTGTCAAAACAACTTATCCTGATTTTGTTAAAATGGATTATGCGTGTCAAATGACTGTAGTACCTTTCAAGTTGAAGCTCTAGTTCCTCCATTGAGTACCTACGGTGTCCCGGATATTTAAATACCCGAGACCACGTGTTTACATCGTGCTTGTCCCAGAATCAACCGCAAGCACACACGTAAGCAATTGATATCAACATACACATACAACAAAATCTTTATTTATTTTACATCACATGTTCAAACATCACAACTTAATTATACATACAACTAGCCGACCGGCTAAATAAAAGTTCAAAGAGGCAAATAAAGTCCAAAAGAAATCGCAGCGCATCTAGTGGTCATTGCCCGAGACTCCACAGGCGAACAACCTAGATGAACCTAGACCGAACCACCGGAAATATCGTCAAAGCTCGATGCATAAAAACCCACATCCGGCGGATTTTCATACGATTCTTCTTCTTCCTCTGATCAACATATTTAGCAAGGGTGAGTACATTGGTACTCAGCAAGACTTTTTGTGTATGACAAAGAAATTTAAATGCAAGGTTTAGCGGGAAGGAAATGATAAGATTTCAAAAGTAAATACCAAAAGTAAATTTAATTGAAAGTTACTATAATGAAGGTAACTTAAAGTAAGGAATTGCATAAATGAATAAGCACATACATATTCCATAAAAATGAGATATTAAATAATGCCACAAGTTAAATAATCAAACAATTAACAAAGTATAACCAAATTTGTATTCCATCATTTGCTAAACAAAAGTTCTATCATTAAGGAGCTTGAGACCGCAAGCACGGCCATTCGAATGGATTAAGACTCTGCAGAGTTTGTACGCTGTACCCATGGATTGTGAGTGACCGTCTGCGGTGTAGCTAACACCGTGCACTCACGAAGTGTGCATATCGGTATCACACATGACGTTTTCATTAAATGTTTGCTAATCTTGCCTTCCCTAAATTGTATAAATCCCTCTGAACCTGACCACTAACATCCCAGAGGTACGATTTTTTCCTCCTTCAAATATGGACAGTTATGCAGGAAAAGGTTACCATTCATTGTATCGGCGAACCTTGAGTCCAAGACCGTAGTAATGGAGGTCCCTCTGAATAAATACCAAATCGGGTAAATTATCCATACATTCTCTACTTCTAGAAGGCAAGACAACATTCACTTAATTACTTAGCCATGGCCGTCCCATACCAGCATCCATGATCGCACGGGAGTTTCCTTAAATCAAGTTATAATGTACCGGTCCTTATGCGATGTGACGGGTCTCCATTAATTATCAAAACATCATCATAATTATCATAACGTAACCCGTCATCATCTAAAATTATCAAAGCATATAAATAAATCCATTAAGTGGTATAAATCTAAAATTTATAGATTAGCATGTGCTTAAACATATATACCATTAAATGAGAAATTTCTAATTCACCATTTTTAATAGTAATATATAGTGTGCTTCCTAAAAGGGTATTTTCCCTAGCACTTCCCATCCTAAAATTATTTTACTAGTAAAGATAAATAGATGGTTATAAGGTTTCTAAAAAAAAAGGTTTATCATATTCACCCGGCAAAATTTTATTGGAGCTATTAATGCACAAATTATTCCTAGTCATCATGCAAATCGTTTCATCACAAACATGGGTTCAAGATGATCAAGGGGGTGCTTGCCTTGCTGCTGGTCTTGTTCCAACTCTTGGTCTTCATAGTTCGGATCTTCAGATTCTTGCTCCTCTATATATTCTTCATCATTTGGATCGCCTACACGTTAAAATAAATAATATCCAAACAAATACCAATAAATTCTGAATTAAAACCAACTAAAAATAATGCATATTTGTTGCATGTATGCATGAAGCATGAATTTAGATGAACTATGCAACTCGAATCACTCAATTCGAAGATTGTACGACGATTTTACGCGCATACGAAATTAAATCGGGAAAATAAATCAAAATCGGCTACACTTAGTCCCTAGATGATCAAATTCTTCCTAAACGAATTTTTAAAGCTAACATGTCACTTTTTTATAACATGGCATATTGCTAGGGTTGAAAAGGCCATATTCACTTAGACAAGATTTTAATTTATTTACATTCCTAAAGAAAATACATATAGTGTGTAACAAGCATATCTATTTAAATAAAAGAAATGTAATATTTTTATTTCTACTAAAACACTACTATCAGTGGTTTGAGAAGTAGAAAACTAAGTTTTTCATCTATAGTGATTGCATGCATATCTATTAAGTAAACTTAAATAAATTTTTTTATAAGAAACATTTGATTTTCTAGAAAAATAAAGTAATCCTACAAGTTATTTCTTCTAAATTTTTCCTATGATCAATTATAAATCTACAGTGGATATGGACTCTGAAAAGTTCAGAAAGTAACCTTAGTTCATTTATTTTCCATATGAAATTTTTCCTAAGTATTTAATTTTAAACAAGTCATAAAGCTACCTATTTGCTACTATGAATTTTTCCTGAGCACATATATCTTATTTTTACATAAAAAGGAGCCTAGAAACATAAGGAATTTTTCCTAATTTTCCCTACCATTTTTCTATCTATTTCGAGTTAAAAACATTTAATCATTTTCTGGCCAATCACAGCGTGACAAGTGGCAGCTCAGGGTTGATTTAATTCAAATTAACGCGCGCACAGTAACCGCGGCGGCTGGACGGCTCACCGGCGGCGAACTACGGCGCGGCGACGTCAACATCACCCACCAATCGACGCAGGAGGATGAGACCTACACTCCGGTGGTCGCCTCACCGGAGCTGGTGCCCTGTAGCAGTGGCGCGGTGATGACCTAAGCGGCGCGGCGGCGAAGCTACGACGAGATGCGCGAAATCAAGCATGGCGACGTGTTTGTGTCATGCGCCTAGCACCTACGGGCTCTTAGGGAGCTCACCAAGCGATTGGCGGGAGCAGAGGTGGCCGGAGACGATGACGACGACGGCGGCGGCGGCGAAACAGGGGAGGGAAAGGCAACGGCACTCCTCCGCCTAAGAATCAAGAAAAAGGTCAGTGGGGAAAGCATCAGCATCTCGTGGAGATTCTAAAAGCACTTGAACTGCACGTGGAGCTCACCGGAAAAGCTTAAATTCCGATGATGGCGGCGGCGGCTGATTTTGGGGACAATCTCAAATTCGTGTAACTCTCTTCTCCTCTCTCGTCGAGGGCTGCTCGAGAAGCTTGGAGAGGGCCAAGGAATGAACACAGGGGCGCTGCGCGAGTTTTTATGGTGAATTGAGGCGGTTTCCGCCGTGAGTCACACGGACGTGCGCGGGTGGCCTCGGTGTCGAGCAGGGAATGGAGGAAAAGGAGAGCTCCGGATCGCGAGCGTGCGCGCAGGATGCTACGTGAGGCTTCGTGGCACGCGTGGTGAGCGATGGCGCGGCGTGGCGGTGCTTGGACAGGGAGCAGCACAGGGAGGTGGCGGTAGGCCGACGAACGAGCGAGCGCGGGGTGGCTCGGGAGGCTTCTCGGCGGGTTTTCTTCCTCTTCCAAGTCAACGAGGTGAGCAGGGAGAAGCATGGGCGCGCGGGGAGGTGGGACCAAGCCGTGGCGAGCACGGGACGAGGCGAGCTGCCGTCGACGCGGCCGGCGGCGCGCATCGCGGCGCAGCGCGTCGCGCCGCGCGTGAACAGAGGTGGGAGAAGGAGGTGCGGGCCGGCGCGGGCTGACGTGGGCCAAGGTGGGCCGTGGCAGGCTGGTCCACTGTTTCGGCTAATTGGGCCGAGCCTATTTAGGTCTGCTACTGTTTTTCGAATTTTTCAAACAGGCTGACGTGTTCACGAATTTTCTACCTAAGCAAATGGTCTCCAAAAATACTGAAAATTTCACAGAAAATACTTCTCTGTGAATTGCCTCTATGGTAAATTTTTGGGGATTTTTGGCCAAGCCAATTTCCTACGACAAATTGGAGAAGTTCCTATATGCATATGAATGCTATGCATGCATGATTTAAAAATTCAAATGAACTCAAATTCGAAATTCAAACTCAGCTCAACTTTATTTAGAGTTTAATTACATTGTTTTTATGCCTCTAATTTGTGGGATGTGACGGTACCATATTGGAATGAAAAATAATTACAAATAATAAATTAAATATCAAGTAAATAAGTACTAATAAGATCACGTTTGAGCATTTTTTTTAAAAAATGTTTGCAAAATATAGTCCATAGATTTTCTAAACAAAGGAACATGTTTCCTTTCCATGGTGAGCCCCGGGAATCCGTTAAAAGATTTGGCTTGCGCTCACGGTTTCCTTTCCATGGTGGGACCGGCTGTGTGCAGAATCCGGTGAAAGCTAGAAATAGCTGCTTTCCATTTGTAATACGTATGTAAAAAAATCATGGGTTCTGATTTGTTTAGGGTTTAAGGGGTAAAGAAGGTGCCGTAAAAGAGCCTCATATATATGCACACACATGCATCGCGAATGTTGATCGAGTGGTCGTTAGGGCTGTAAATAGGTGTCTCTTAGGGTAACCTCCGACCCTCTTTAGTTCAATCAAATGAACTAAATTTCTAAAATAAGAGTTCATTTTGAAAATCTAGTTCATTTGGTTGAACTAAAAAGGGTCAGGGGCGACCCTAAGGGACAGCAATTTGCACCCCTAGTCGTCGTTACTCATCGATCTTTTCTTCTTTGGTGCATGTCCGCCATGAAACGGCGGAAGACGGCGGGATCTAATAATAATAAGGGGAAGAAGAAGAGAAGTGTGCGTACTACTACTCCCCAGCTGCCGGACGAGATATTCTGGGAGATCCTGGCGCTGCTGCCTGTCAAGTCCCTCCTGCGCTTCAGATCCGTATGCAAGGCGTGGCGCGCCATCATCTCGACGCGGCCTTCATCCGCGCGCATCTCCGGTGCTCCGCCTCCAAACGCGACCACGACGAGCACCAGTCGTTCATCATCAGCCCCAACGTCGAGGAGTGGGAGGGCTGGAACTCGGGTCCCTCCAGATTTATCCGCCTCTACCTGTGGAAGCAAGGCGCGTCCATGGCGGAGCACATGCACGCCAAGGAGTACTTCCTGGCGTCCACGCAGGCAGGGGACCGCACGTTCGCGCACTGCGACGGCCTGGTGTTCGCCCCCACTGACCCCATCCTCTTCGTCTTCAACCCGGCCACCAGGGAGGTCGTCGAGCTGCCTTACGCCGACCAGATCAACGTACGAAGACACTACAGAAACGCGTGCTACAGCGCCGGCCTGGGGCGAGATCCGGGCGGCGGCGGCGGCGGCAGGTACAAGGTGGTCCAGGCCTTCTTCCGGACGGAGCAGCCGTACGTCACCAAGACCGTCCCTGTGATGGGGATCCTGGTGTTCACCATTGGTGAAGGATGTACTGGTGTTTGGAGGGAAATTGAGGATGATCTTCCGTACAATGTTATGAGGTATCAGACTGCTGTTCACGTCAACGGGTTCCTCTTCTGGAGAATCGGCGGGCGTTATGTTGAGCCGCCTCCACAGGGAATCCTCTGCCTCAGCCTCAGAGACGAGAAGCTCAGCCTCACCGGGCTGCCGGGTTCGTTGGGCCCTGCGGCATTTGAATACGAATCCGATGACGGATTCGCATTCGACGCGCTAAACGGCCGGGAGCTCTGCCTAGCGGCTCGTACCACCACTGAGACCCTGACCATCTGGACAATGGCGATAGAGGACGATTATTGTGGGGGCTCCAACTCGCAGCCGTCGTCATGGGAAAAGCGCTACTGCATCCATGCCTCGGACCTCTTCCATCCCGTGGCAGTTCTTCCTGGCGGCAGCGGAATCATTTTGCGGGAACATCGTTACGGCATGGCGCTCTACCGCTACGAGTTGGCAACCTCTGAGCTGTCGACGTTTCGCAACATGATTCGCATCAACTACCAGGGGCGGCCACGGAAATGGAAGGACCTGCGTTTCTGCAATGTAATGCCGTACACGGAAAGTCTTGTTCGATTGGCCGCTTAGACTTTTTATTCTACTATGGTCTTCTTGGTTGGGATCTGGAGGCTATGGAGTGAGAGGAATGCGAGGGTCTGAAACGAGAGGAATGCGAGTGTCTTCCATAGCTCTGCCTCCACACCTCTTAAAGCGTCTAGAACATTAAGGAGGTTGCACTTTGGGACATGCATGGCGGGTCTCATGGTCCGGTAGGATTTTCTTTTGTCACGAGTAGTAGTTCGTATTGCCACTAGGCCGAATCGAATGGCATGTTTTTATGCGAGCAGTCCCTTAACTCTTGTTCTGTCTCCCGCTCCCACCTGGGGTGCTTGTGTTTTTTGGTGTGATGATGTGTCTGTGAACTTTTTCTTCTTCTTAATTCTTAATTGCATTGCACATTCTTAAAAAACATTTCAATAGACAGCCACCGACCTGTGGAAACAAAAGGCTCTGGAAGGTAATATGGCGAGTCAGAGCCCCCACTGAGGCTTGAGAATTGTAATGTATGTACCTTCTCTTCTTATGCAGATTGCCCTTAAGACTGTAGTACTCCATTGCATATAAACTGAATAATGTTTTAGCTGAGCAGTACTCCTTTGCCAGCTTTCGATCCCCTTGGCAGACATTGGCCCAACCATGGCTTTGTCACTCCACACCGAGGCGGCGAGTCCATAATGCTGGAAACACTTACGCGCCTCAAATGGGGACAATTTGGGCGATCACTGACGGCGATCGAGCTGATCGAGACATGGGGATGGATCCACATGCCAGCAGGCACTGCAGGCTGTGCATCACGGCAAAGGAACTTGTTCCGCCAGAATGGGTTCTTCACCACCTACCACGCACAGGTCAGCTATGCTAGTTGCTACCAATAGACATTTCACACGAATTGAGATAGTGGATAGCCTGTTGCCTCTATTCTTTTTCCATCAAAAAGAGAGAAACATCAGCAAACCAAAACCAAGTAGCAAAGCTATGAACCAATTGAGAAAAATGCTGCAAAAGGCAGCGTGATTATCCCGAATTCCTGAGAACTGGCAACAAAGATTGGTCACATGATTACACAAGATGATTCTGGCACACTACTACATATGTACATCTTCACAATATAGACAGCTATTGACAGCATGAATGGAGTGGGTCCATATTATTAAGTTCCCTGATTGCATCAGTGTTTAGGACGAAAACACTGACAGCACCACAAGATCATAATGTGATGCGCACCCAGGATCACGTGGACTTTATGATGTCGCTACACAGAGAATACATCTATGTTAGAAGCAGAGAGACACAGGGCTCATGCAACAGCAACTGCAGGGCGCATGCACAGTCACAGCTATTGGATTGGTAATGACATGGCCCAGGTCTCAGGGCGCATCAGCCCCTCCTGCGCTTGGTAGCCGTCTCCATCTGCCCGAACAGGAACTTCAACACCTCCTTCGTTGTCGCCTTTCGGCCTTTCCTGAAGTTCCAGAGCTCTTTCACAACATACCGGCCACTGGGGTTGTACTCATTCATCTCCATCAGGGCAGTCTTCACTGCATTGCACACATCATCGCCATACTCGATCCACAGAAACTTTAGTTTTGCATCATCATCATTTATTACTTCCTGCAACAAACAAAAATGGGTAATGATCTTAAAAGACCACAAATCACTTTAATAACACTAGTCTCTGCAGCGTAAAAGATCACACAGCATTTGAATAGGATAACTCAGAAAATACCTTATTTTCCCCGTCAGCCTGGCTAATAATCTTAAAAGGATGCCAGGATGGGTTCTTTAGTTCCTCTTGCCAAGTTGAGGCAAGCTCTGCAGCTTTGTCCTCGTAATCATTGCGTCCATATTTTCTCTTGCAAGCGTTTGCAAATGGCTTCTCATCAAGCTCACCCATCCTTTTAATCCCAATAGCTGTCCGCCCATCTAGCTCATCCTCCAAGGCCTGATAATTGTGAAAATCATTTTAGGAATTACTAACATTTTATGAGCATCAAGGATAACGCTTGAGATGCAATGTAATTGCTAAACATATAATCTAGAGAAAATGAACAGTACCAATATCAATTCTTTTCGGGCTGCCTGTAACTCATCGTTACTTTCTCGTTCCTTCCGCACAAGATCTCCACTCAACTCTTCTAACCTCTTCTTCTCATGCTCTAATTTTAAACTCAGCTTTTCCATCTTCTCGTGAATATCCCCGTCATCATCTCCCTCCAAATGTTTCATCACTTGAAGTGTACCATTCAACCTTGTTACTTCGAGCTCAAGTTGCTGCTTCTCATGCAGCTGTTTTTCCAGCTGAAGCATTCTTGCGAGTGCATCTTCCTTTTCCCTCTGATGGTATCAAGGTGTATTAATTATCAATCTTCATATCTAAAGTTTGAAACAACCATACAGAAAACAACATTAAAATAAGAAAGCACAAACCTTCTGGTCATCCAATAGCTTGCGAACATCTTCATCAGCCCTCTGTTGCTCTATGCTAGCTAGCTCAAGTTCACTATTATCATCTTTGGCCTGCGCGACTCAGAAAAGAAGCTTAAAATAGTTAGTATATATGAAACTGCGGTATGCACTTGTACTACCATTGGTACGCTCAGAGTGTCATATTTAGGTTTTGGGACCACGAAGCTATTGAGAATAATGAACTTATTCTATAGAAAGAAACCATTATTCTATTGGGAATACTGCATTCCTAGAAGTGTACGATATAATTTAGACAACAAAGTGCTGGCTAATAATGTCCCTTGTAAAAGAGAGGATACTATTATGCTCTACCATTTCAAACAGCTGGTACAAGTCTCACATGTAACATATAAATGCAGCAAATAACCATGAAGTCATAGTTTTCATGATAAATCCAGCCACTTAAAAAAAAAGGAAATAATTTTAAATTCCATGATGCACCCTAGGCATAACATTGCAGAAGATTGTGCATAGCCTAGTGATTGGTTAGCTCTATAGCTTACCTTCTGCCTCTCATCATTGAGTCTTTTCTTGTCGCTAGCATTCTCAGCTGATAGCTTTTCAAGTTGTTTAGCTCGCGAATTCAGTTCTCTCCTCTTATTATCTAATTCGAGCCTCAAGTTTTCATTGTCTTGGAAAATTCTAAGAGCATTTTCACGAGCCCTGCGTTGAAGATTGCGCATTTCTGAAGGGAGAATTATAAATCAGATGAGTGATTTCTCATCGAGAGAAACTGCTTTGTTCATTTCATACAAAATAATTTAAAGCTACGCAATCAATAGTACTGATTGGGGAAAGTTTGTACATGCAACCAATGATCATCACATTAGTGAAGTATTACTAGCAAATATGATTAAAGAGCATATAAGAAAGACATGGATCAACTTCATGCATATTTGCACTATCTGAAGAACTCCACTAGGCAACTTATACAACCAAGACATACCACCATGTGTCATCAAATATGCAAGAAGATAAGCAGTTCACAACCAAAATCCACCTTTCCGACTAAATGTAACATTAAATATTAATAACAGTGGCATACTATCGATATGACTTAGTCATCAGCAATTATTTGGGAACATATCTATGTTTCTCTAAAGATGTCTGTACCCGCAGCAGACTCACTATCTTTTAACATAGGCTCGCAAATAACTATACATTTTAAGATCACAAAAATAAGGCATTTTCATATTAAGACTAGGAGAATCCGCAAACAGCATACACTACAAACATGGGTTTAGCCGCAGAGCACTGTAAAATGAAATTTAGCTGTAGGACACACATGTTGCCCCTGCAAAATGGAAAAGTTTCTGTAGGACACTGTAAGTAAACCTCGAGATAGTTTTAACTATCAAGTAGTCAAGTGTTTCAGTAAGTTTGTATCAGTAATTAGCAGTAGCAGGGAATGCATCGTGGTCAAGATCAGGCTTAAGTTTTAAGTCCACTACAGCCCTTGTTTGTCGTCCATTACAACCATTATCTCCTGTAACCTTTCCCTATTTAAGTCACATTGAAGTTTCAGAAAAGCTGCAGCTTCCCGCAGCACCAAATTCATTTGCATTCAAGTTATTCAGATTAGGATTGCGAAGGGTGTTCAGGTCGCTTGGTCGCTGGCTCCGCCTCCCAGGGAGGCCACCCGGGATCGAACCCCATCAAACGCACGAAGCGAGGCTGGTCGTTTTTCTCTGGCTCACCTCCCTGCTTGGGCTGGGCTTCCCAGTGAGGCTCGGCCCAGTAGGCTTCGGTGGGTCGTGATTCTTCTTCTTAATGAAATTTCAGGGGGACGTCGGACCCTTGAACTCTTTTTTTTTTTTTTTTGTGTTATTCAGATTAGGATTTTACCAATGGACACTGCATGGTATACTGCAGATAACACCAGTCCTACAGCTAATTTTCCATTTTACAGTGTACCCACAGACAAATTAATGTTTGCCCTTGAATTCATTTGCATGATGACCAAACAGATTTGTTCTGTTTGGCATATCAGAATCAACAGATTAACATTTACAAACAGTTCAGCACTACTTAAAATACAATATACCACAAACCAGTAAAAGAAGTTACTATTCTGTTGCCCTACTCTCAAGAAGGCACCTAGCCTACACAGTACACACGTTATTCTTACTGTCTACTCTCTCTGTTTTTAAATTGTTGTCGCCAACTCGCCATTGACTTTTTAAGTTATGTTTGACCATTCATCTTATTCAAAATATTAGCTCAAATATGCAAAATTATAAGTTTTGTCTCAACTTTCTGTAGTGACAAAACAAATAATAACAACATATATGGTATTTTCTTTAAAAAAATGAATAAGACAGATGATCAAACATAACTAAAAAAGTCAACGACAACAAAAAATTAAGAACGGAGGGAGTATGCAAACACATTTTAGCATGGAGGCCAAGAATTAGCCTTTCAGCTAGTGCGTATATGAATAGAACATCCAATCATCCAAGGCATCAAACCATCACATCAATCTGCTAACTTCTTTGAAAGCTTATGTATGCACAGAGAGAAATAAAGTGTTACAAAGACTGATTATTGAGCAATAAAATATATCAACCAGTTTGCTCATGTGAGCTCATAGAACAGTAAAACTCGTATCCTGTGAGTCACAGGACAAATGTGCATCCAAAAGCTTCCTAGAATAAGAAATCAGCTAATTAGGGAAGTCTCACAAAAATCATGCATTTTCTAACATATCAGGCCTAGTGGTTAGGTAGCTGCACTTCCAAAAAAAAACTCATTGAATTTGAATAAATCACCAATGTTATTTGAAAAAAAATGTAAATGAACTATGTCATTTTTCACCATCAGAAGTTGAAGGAAACAAAGCACAATTGGATAAAGTACCTTCATTATATGCTTCATGTAGTTTCCTGTTGTCCTCCTCAAGCCTTGAGATGGAGAATTCAGTGGCATTCTTCTTTGTCTCCAAATCCTGCAAATACCGATTCTTTGCCTCAATCTGTGATGCCAATGCCGCCACCGTCTTCCCTGATTTCTCGTATTCAATCTTGGAGATATCATTTATTGTTTTAAGATTTGTATGCTTCCTCAAGAATCGTCCCACCACACTCGCTGCATTGTAGTCCCCCTCTCGAGCAATCCACCCATACACCTTAACCTCAACTTCGCCACCCTCCCCTTTCGCAGCATCTCCACCATCATTCCTTGCGCACCATTCATTCTTCCCCAGCTTATTCACGCTGAAGTGGTTTTCTAGTGTAAGTGCGTCATTAAACCCACTCCAATCATTGGCAAACCTCACAATTGCAAAGGTGTCTGAGCCTTCCATCTCATCCGAAAACAAAGGCACGACCTCATCAAAGCTGAACATGGCCACTTTACCTGGCAAAGTCCTTGGGGTTAAACCCTAAGCCAGCTGCAAGAATACAAACCCACGGCCAAGCATACTTCTCAACCTCCTGCGGCGGCGGTGGCGGCGCACAACAGGTACAGGTGCAGGTGCAGGCACAATCGGATCCAGGCTGCATCAACTTCAGCTTTGGCCTTCCCGTTGGCACTGACGCTGCCATTGGCATTAACAGGTGCTTCAGGTGCAATAGCACCGGCAATGCCAGTGATGCCGACCAGATCCTGCGCGAAGGACGGATCCGTCGGACAAACCGGGCAAAGGCGCGGTGGGACGCGCGCTCGCGTCCGTGGCGGCGATGCTTGGTGGAGGCGCCGATGCCGTCCGCGTGCTGGAGGAGGTCCTTGATCTTGTAACCCTGCTTCTTCTTGCCCGGGCAGAAGGGGCAGCGGAAGGTGCCGTCGGGGTTGCGCACCCGGTGGTTGCCGGAGCGGAGGAGGCCGAACGACTTCTCCTCGTAGTCGCTCTCCGCCTCCGAGTCGTCCTCGTCGGGGTCGTCGGAGGAGTCCTCGTCGGCGGGACCTCCCACGCCGGCGGCTTCAGCGGCGGCCTCCGCCTCCGCCTCCTCATAGGGGTCCATGTAGTCGTCCATGTCAAGATCCATTCCTGGGGTTTAGGGATTCAACAGAGAAGATTCTTAGACGGAAATACAGCCATTCTTGGTCGAAATCGAAGGGGGAAATGGGGGATTTCTCCCTAAACCCTAATTGGAAGAGGAATGAAAAGACTCACCCCCAAAATGGAGCAGAAGCTGCTGCAGAAGGCACCAAAACACCAGGGGATGGAATCGAGCGGGGAAAACCCTGACCAGGATCAATCCGGCGTCACGGCTTTCTCCGACGGCAAGATTGCACGCAAATGAGGTTGCCTTCTCGCCGGATTTATGGTGGAAACAGGCGGATTGAGCGAGGAAGGGGAGAGCAGCAGTGGAAAGTGTTTACTCCTGCAACAGAGGCATTCCTGGGGTTTTTGGCCTTTGGGGGAGAGAACAGAGAGCACGGGAGAAGTGTCAGCGTTACGAGCTGTCGATGACACGTGGGCCCGGACAGTCGTCGGTGGCTGGGCCCGCATGCAGTGACTCTGATGACACTTTGACCCTTTGGGAAGCGTAATGTGGGGCCTGGTCATGCTGCTCTGTAACTTTCCTGCCTCTTCTTTCAGCTTTCGAGAATCAAGACGGCTTTGTTTTAAGTCAATTGCACAAAACAGTAAGTTTTGTAACTATACTTTTATTTTATATTAGGTTATAGCTTTCTTTTCATAAAATATTAAATTTTAGCTTAAAAGTCCTCACTTCACACTACCTTTTACTAACTTTCAGCCTTAGGCCCACCTGTAAGTGTAACAAGCACACAATGATGAAATTTTCACATGTGCATCTAATTAACTTGAATTTGGCAAGAGCAAAATCCCAAAGACACTAACAAAATTTAAATGTCTTGATCTGTCTTAGAAAATCTTGACCAATTTTGTTGTCGATATTTTGGTAATAATCTCTAATCCTTCTATATTGTCCCATGTGATTCCCTAATAGCATATTACTAACCCTTGATTTTGTCACACTTTTGTACTCACTTCTAACTCAAAAATGTCTCATTGTAGCATGTGTATGACACTAATTAACATTCCAGGTCGAAAATGAAATAAATAATCACAAGTTTACGAGTCTAATAAAAGTTCTACTAATATAATATAAAATGCCTTAATTTATGTGCCTTAAAACTATCATAAATCAAAATTAGATGCACATCAAAGTGCTAGTTACACTTACAGGTGGGCCTAAAGCTGAAAGAAGTAAAAGGTAGTGGAAATTGAAAAAGTTTGAGTTGAAACATAGTATTTTGTGAAAAAAATGCTATAACCTAGTGTAAAGTGATAGTATTGTCATAAAACCTAGTAGTGTTTTGTGCAATTCACTCTTTTGTTTTCTGCGTGCGTCTGCAGAGAGACCCTCACCTCAAATAATTGGGGTACTTGCACTACTCTACGCATTAAAATTACAAGTGAAATTATTTAAATTTGTTTACCATTATAAAATGACTGAAATTTTAGGTGTTTGGCGTGGAGCATATTTATGTAGGCATGACTGTTTAATGCTGTTCTAGAGAGAACTCATACGACTGATATTCTCAATCCTTAAAAAAAAAACTCTTTTGTTATAAGCAATCGTTAAAACACAACGGCTTAGTTGCTAGCCATATTTTGTCACACCTAATATTTAGCAAGTTTGACCAAATTAGCAAATGTTTAGTTGGTGACAAATATTAGGTAAGATTTTGGACTCCACATGTCATAGAGTTAAAAAATATGGCAAAATTCTTTTAGACAAGAAAAAGTGTGGTTTCAATTTTCCTTACCACACTTTTTGTGGCTTACAACACTTGCCTAAATTTATGTGGGGCAAATGATGGCTAGCAACCAAACATACCTAACATGCAGAGCGAGCATAACTCTGTTGGTTAGGTTCTTTGTGATAGAACCAACCTACTTAGATTCAAGTCCGACACAAGTGTTGTATATTTATGGCTACTTATTCTTCAATGAGAGGCAACGTCGCCGATACGTTTTTTTTTTTTTGACATCGTAATCTCATGATCAACCGCCCAAGTATCTTAAAGGCCTTTATAGAGATATAAGATTGTGGGCCTATTTGCTTCACGCCCTGGTATGCAGCTCCTCCGAGAGGCAGCTGCCTACCAAGCAGCATACAAACGTGTCATGTGTGTGTGTGCGCGTTCATAAAATGAGTACTCCTATGTGTTTATAAGTGACTGCCTAGAAACGGTTGACTGTGAGATTTGGGGAGATATCCAACATCTGATTATGGGTAGGAAAACATTTTATTAATTATTAATCAGGCATTTTAGCTCATTCTTTACTCCCGTGTAAATACAACATCCAGTACACAATAGATTTACACCGTCACACGGTAGCAGTTCACACTTCTAACATTCTCGATCGCCTTGCACTACATATGCTACACAAAGAAGAGCTTGACGACACGTTCAAACAAACAAACCGTTGCGCTATCGACCAAGACGACCATGCAGGATCGATCACCAGACGGGCAGCAGGTAGCAGAACTCGGCGTCGTATGGCTCGACCTCCACCAGGGCCTTGGGCGCCCTACTGCTGCCGCCGGTGGTGGCGTTGCCGAGGACCTCCCTGATGGCGCGCTTGAGCGGGCCGCGTGGCAGCTGGCTGTGCACCCACTCGAGCAGCGAGGCGGCGTCGTCGGCGAAGTCGCGCATGTGCCAGTGCAGCAGCCTGGGCACCGCCACGGCGCGCTGCCGCCGCCCCACCACGCGCACCGACGACTCCAGGTACTCCACCTTGGCGAGCTCCAGCTCGTTCGACACCTCCTCCGCCGTGTACACGCGCAGCTGCAGACAACAGCACGTGATCATCAGTCTCTTTCTCTTTCACCAGTCGGTGAAGAATCTGAGAAATCATCATGAGTGTAAGTGTGGACGGCGACACAAGTACGTACCGCCGGCGAGGAGCGGCTGCCTCGGCAGAGCGCGAAGATGACGTTTGGTTCCGGGAATCCGAGCCCGTACGAGCGCAGCAGGTCCATCTCCCCGTCGTCCACAATTCCCTTTTGTATCATCATCAGCAGCAGCAGCAACAGCAGCAGCAAGTTACGGCACTAGCTCGGATAAAAAATTTGATGCGAGCATAAAGCGCGATTAATCCTGCGTACCTGCTTGCCTTCGGGAGAGTGCCTCAGGATGAGATGCTCGATGGACAGAACATTCAGCACTGTGCCTCCGACGTTCACTGAAGCCTGAAGAACGTTACCAAAGACGTGGTTACAGATAACAGAGTTTGATGATCATCATGAAAACTGTATCAGCGCAAAAGAGACCGTATTACCTGATTCAGCAGCGCGAGAAGCTTGTCTGGCGATGGAGGCAAACCGTGCTGTAGAAACGCCTGAAACCATGACAAAACAAGTGTGACTTGTTCGCCTGAACGAGCACTACTGTCACTTTCAGACACTGTTCGGCTTACAGTACATGCATCACGCAGAAGTTGTAGATGTTGATCCAGAACGCCAGCTTCTGCTTGTTCGTCAGGAAGCTCGGATCCACCGCGCTCAGCTTCTGCATCAACCCTCTGCCACAAGCGAAAGATCAAACAAACTCCATCATGCATATCAGAGCTGAAATTTCATCCGACGACCGTGGCACGACATGTGTCTACGTACGAGCTTAATTTACCTCAGGTTCTTGATGTCCACGAGGCACAACGAGACGCGGCTGACATCCACGGACGCTCTCGTGAACTCGACGAACCTCCTGTGCCCACCACACCCGCCTCCGGCAGCCGCCTCCTTCGCCGCCGCGCCTGCCTTTCGGCGTCCTGTTGCTCCGGCTCTTGAGCGGGCTCATCGCCGCCGCGGCGCCTGTCGCGGCGACCTTGGGCACGAGGCTCCTGGAGGCGCCGATGCAGGAGATGTTGAGCTTCGGCTCGCCGCCGCCCAGCTCCGGCTCCGTCGTCGCCGCGTCCGGCGACGTCCTGTTCAGCTTGTGGAAGATGGTCACCGTTAGCTTGATCAGGTCCTCGGAGAGCTTGTTTGGGCTGTTCAGGCAGAGTTTCCTGTCCGGAACAGTTGGGGTCTCCGGTGAGTGGCAGTGGCTGCTTCTCCTGGCGTGCTCCACTTCCTCACCTGATCAAAGTAGCATTGAACACACTGCATCACAAATCTCTTCTTTGTATTACAACAAAATAACTGCAGACGGTAATAGTTCAGAAAACCGAACATATCCACTGAAAACATGTAACTAGCAACTAAGGATCATGAGTTTAGTTGCAAGTAAAACAAACGTGTTATCCATTAAAAAAAAACGTGTTACAGTCTATAAAAAGTGAAACCTTGATTGCATTTCTAGGCACCTAACACCATTAACACTCGGCAAGAATGAATTCAATAAACCCTGAATTTGAGGATGTGTCCATGATCAATCAATCACGCTGAATGGACATTATTCTTTTTACCTTTGACAGAGGCGGACCCGACAGAAGCCTTGCTCTCGCATTCAAGCGCCTCGTCAGTGGCAGGACAAGGCAGCCTGGGCAGCTGCTGCTCGGCTCCCTTGAGCTCCTTCCGGCAGCCCAAGCCGCAGCTGGAGTGCCTCGGCGGCTGGCGATCCTGATGATGAGGCCAGCTCCGCGGCGGCGTCTGCTGAACAACGCAGTGGTCGTTCCACTTGCGCTCCCGGTGGAGGCGAAGACGCAGGTCGTCCACCTTCTTCTCCAGGTAGAAGATCTCGTCCTCCACCATTGCCAGCTCGCCAAGGAGGCTCCTAACCTGCACCGGTGCAAACACAAAGCACCGATTCAGCTGAATGTTCAGTCATGAGTCAAATCTTTGTCTCATGCTCTAACCTACCGAGATGAACAGAGTAGCACAAGTTATGCACATGCAGTGATCTGACTGTCACTGAAGACGAGTTTTACTGGAATCCCTCCATTCTTTTTTTTTTTCTTGACGTTTCAGACAAGCAAATTGCACTAGCTACAAGCTAAAAAATTACTATGTCCTAAGTAACGTCATCAATTCAAGGAAGGAGGGAGTGCGTGTGACGTCGCGAATAAAAAGTGTTACTACAAGCGATTGTGAGGCAGTGCTGATGTCCTAATTGTGCCATGCAAGTGATCGTTGATCGAATCCGAGGAACGCAGATCCGGCAGATAATTGGGGCGATCGGTTTCACAGACAAATCGAGAGCGCGATGTCAGTGTACGCGGACAGTACTTACGCGTCCTCCTGTCAGAAGCAGATGACATCGGGTGGGGGACAGGGATCCAAAAAACCCACTGTTTCTACACCTGGCGTTGTTCACCCGTACGTACGTGTGTACTCGGATCCTGGGATGATCTTCGGCCCGTGGGAAATGACCGTGGTGGTCATTTAATACTGTAGTGGTTATCATCATCCTGAGCGATCGATATCGGTGCTGCAGACAAGGAGCAGAGGCGTCGGTACTAGGGTGATCTCTAGTGTCACGTGTGTGTGATCTTGAGATGAGGATGTGAAATTGTATGGTGGTGAAGACAAGGCTCTGCTCGGGCTGCAGCTTTTTAAGTACTAAGGGCAAGGTGCAATTGAACGTGAAAAGCAAACATTTATCCTCTGTTTTCCTAGCAAACACAAACAGCTTGCCTACTGGATTTGCTCTGTGATGCTAGTGCAGAAACCAGTTCAATCCAAGGACGGTAAAGCAAAGGCTCAGACTGTCACCATAGAGAATCACCATAGAGAAAAAGAATCAAGAGACGCGGCAGCAATGGCAGACTCAACATGCAAAAAGAATCAAGAAAAAGAATCAAGAGATGTGTACCTTGGTCGGAAGAACGAGCGCGGAGAGGCAGCAATGGCAGACGACGCGGCCCTGCAGCGAGCACTGCAGCACCCTGCCGAGGCGCTGCTCCTTGTCGAGCGTCGTCTCCAGGTCGGCCACCTCGAACTCCAGCTCCAGCCGCTTCCCGCGCTGCTCGTCCCGGTCCATGAGGAAGTACATGAGCTTCATCTTGCACCGCCGCACCCGCGGCCTTTTTAAGCTCGCCCCACGCCCCCGCCGCCGCTGCTGGTAACTGCCGCTGCTGCTACCGGCGGCGGCGGCGGTGGTGGGGCGTAATGGCGTCGGCGAGCTCATTTATGGACGATTTCTCTCCCGTGCGTGCAAGAAACAGGAGGAGGAGGAGGCAGAGGAGAGGGGAAGTGCTCGTCTCACACTGTCCCCGCCGCGTCGCGCCGGACAAGATCCCGCGGGTGCTGCCGCTTTCGGGGCAGGCAGAGCTGGGAGAAGGCAGCCGCGCGCGGTGGAGCGGTGAGGACGCGTCACGCTTCCCGTGCGCGCAACGGAAAACGCGAGCCCATGCAACGCATGACCGGCTTAAATTCTCCAGCGGTTGAGGTCTCTCTCTCTCACTGGAAGCCTCGGAATTTATGCCCGTGACAAGCGATCCGTCCGGTACATAAGAGTGAGCGCTCAAACAAGGGGACGATTGCTACTGAAAATTACACTATTAATAAGGATGTCTAGATGAGAGGGGCATGATCTAAGGTGTACGTAACATCAGTTCGTACTAACTAGTAATTAGTAATTGCATTACACTAGTTGTCTTACATCACACTAGGATTACACCAATTACATTACACTAGCAGTTAGTACTAATTACGTAACAGCACGGGCACGGGCCTGTACTGAATTAACTCTTAACACAATCTATCAGTTTACGTTTGGTAAGCGTCGTCACATGCAAACCTTTGTAACATCGAGCAACCGCAGTTACCCTGTTACAATGTGTACGTAACATCAGTTAATACAAATTCGATTCATTAAACAACGCATTCGATGCTACAAAAAGTTTGCATTGCTTGGGGAATACTGATCCCATCCTCGTACAGATCTGATGATAAATACGTACCAAACGTCAAACATATGACAAACAAATCCCATCGTCGTATGCATCTGACATGATGGCGCAAGCCGTACCACTGATTGGCAACCTCCGTGCGATGATTAGTGTAGTTGAGCAGTTGCGTTCAGCGGTCCGGCTAATCCGAGCTGATAAACACACGACACTCAAGTTCCAACAGGAGGAAGCTGCCAGGCCCGGATTATTTGCCTAGAAACCAGGAATCCATCCATCAAGAATGGACACAAGGTTGCCGACGCTCAACATCGGAGGATAGTGCACTCACTGACTCACATATCACTACAAATCACATGATTCAGCAAACCAAAAACCGACTAAAAAAGCACAATAAGTGACGGATCCAAGGTAACTCACACGAACGAGGCTAAGCACAAAAGATTGTTAACTAAACAAGGGCAACAATGGCAATCCACCCTCAAAATCCTTTATTTTGGAGCTGGAGTCACCCTCCTAGACACCCCTCCAGACAGCTACAACTCCACAGCAGAGCAGCTCTACCCTGGAGTTTTTGAGTGGAGCTAAAACACAGTTAGAGTGGAGTCATGCCAAACACCCCCCATATAGCATAGACAAAAGATGGTTCCTCTTCAGCAGATTCCCAAATCAAGGTGACGGGTTGGGAGATCTTAGGCAGACTTCACGGTGGCGGAGTTGATGATGTCGATGAATTCAGGCTACAGATGAAAGGAAAGAAAAGACAGTTAGGGACTAAACCAAAAAAAAAAAAGAGTCATCTATGGCATTTTTGTCGTGTTCAAGATTTAGAAAGAAATAGTATATTAAATGCATCACAGGATTTCTCCTTTTTACCTTCAGAGAGGCACCACCAACAAGGAAACCATCGACATCGGGTTGTCCTGCCAGCTCCTTAGAATTTGCAGCAGTTACAGAACCTGTAGAAGGAAAAATGTATATTTAATCAAGTAGCAAGATTACACAGCAGTCAGTACTACCTAAATGCTCAAGAAATGCATACCTCCGTAGATGATCCTTGTAGATTCAGCAACCTCAGGGCTGACATTGGTCTTCAGCCAATCCCTCAGGGACGCATGCACCTGGGAAAATTGACTGAATCTGAGTGTTGTGCGAACAAAGATAATGCACTATAGCCAGATATTTGGAACATAGCCCAATGTTGAAAGAACAAAAGACTGTGGTTCTCAAGAGAGAACTTACTTCTTGAGCCTGAGCCGGGGTGGCAACTTTACCAGTTCCAATGGCCCAGACTGGCTCGTAGGCAATAACCACGTTACTCCAGTCCTTGATCCTCTCTGCAAAACAAACAATCACATGATCCTTTCAGCCTGAATTCCCACATGATATAAATATAAATTGTTAAATTCATTAATTGAATTCCACATGAATTCACCAGAACAGGAAAGGAAAAGGCACATGGGGACCAGTCTAATCGATAACAACAAACATATAAGATTAAGGTGTTCAAAGAAACATAGTACAGAGTGACGTAGATTTTCTAACCCTACTAAGGTTTAACAAGTTCTGAATCGCATGAACAAGACGGGATAAATTTTCACCAAAAATCAAATTGTTTATCAAAAGATACATTGTTTCCCTTTGCAAGCTTAAATTTCCTGCCTGGGATATAAACATAGCAATATTTATAAAATAAACTATGAAAAATCCAGCAAAAGTGAAGAAAATTAAAAAGAGTCTATGCACAACAACACTGGCAGTACATCAATGAGAAGGAACTAACTCCTACAGGACTAAAAGTAAATAATACGTACCAGCAATAGCTTTCGTTTGTGCAGCAACAACATCCATGGTTGATCCAGATTCCCTCTGCTCAAGGGTCTCACCAACACATGCAATCACCTTCAAGCCCTGAGCGAGTGCATAGGCAACCTTGTCTCCAACAAACTGGCACCAAAACAAGAAGTGAGGAAATAATTAGATGTGGACATTATTTTGGACAGTAGTGATTACGATGTAAAATAGCGACTACAATGCACAAACCCACAAATATATTGCAAGGAAAAACTTTAAAAACCTAACAACATAGGTGAAGAAGAACAAAAAACTGAAGTTTCAGCTCCATACTACAACATCATTTTATAATGCAATATGAAACACTTTTGTTTCTCATACTATTTTCCACGGTGAGCATAAGATGCAACATGTAGGATACCTCGTTTGATTCTCCCAACAGAGCTCTCCTTTCAGAGTGTCCAAGAATAACCCACGGAACACCAAGGTTGACAAGCATCTCAGCACTGCATTAGCAACAGATTATCAAAAAACAGAGAAACTGAAAAATGAACGCATATAAATGCATTCTACAAGAGCTGAATAAGGCTATGTATGCACAGAGTTTAGCATAGGTCAGTTAATCACTATGACAAAACTGAGTGGACATGAAGACTTATGGCAGAGTAAGATAACTGAGTTAATCACTATGTATGACGCCTTTGCACTGAGGATTTGACGTTAATTCTTCCGATGGCCATCACAACATATAAGGGGCGTCCACCAACAGAGAATCAAGTACCAACCTGACTTCACCGGTGAAAGCACCGCCCTTCTTCACCCAGCAGTTCTGAGCAGCAACCTGGATCTCAGGGCGCAGCTGGCTCTTTACCACAGGAATGAACACATAAGGAGGGCTGACAACAACCTCTGCATCGCAACAATGCCAAATTTATAATTACATCATACAACAGGCTTCACCAAATTTCTCAAGAGTGCCTCAAATGTGTAGGGTCACTCCGAGAAAGAAACAGATAGTGTTTTGGCCTCCATACCAACAACATCTGTAGAGGGAATCTGTCCTTCATTCAGAGTTTTGACAATCTTGTCCACCTGATCGGTGGTTCCATTCTGCATTCATCAACAATAATCATGTCAAAAACTATTAGACATACACACTTCATGGACGCCCACACTTCATTAGCAAAATAAATTCTATAAGCAACAGACATTCCTCTTTCACTGATAAAAGGAAGCTCCAATCAAAGTCACAAATTTAGCAAGGCCATCCAACGAACATCAAGATTCAAGTCACTGTACCCAACATGGCATGGACTACGAAAGATTCAATAGGAATTACGAATTGCAGAGCCTAATCTATATCGCAGATGAATGGATCTCCAGACGCAAGCAGATCAACCTAATCTAGAACTTGATAGCATGCATACGTAATAGAACGTTCTAGCTGAAAAGGTTGTGATCGAGCACACGGAAGCTTGGAAGAATCACGCCTGTCCAAACTCACGCACAGCAAGCAAAACCTTGCATCATGTAATTCCTTTCCATAAAGGAATAACCAAATCAAACGAATAATTGTCTAGATCTTTAAACAACGGCACCACGAGCTAACGCATCCAGTCTCCCCCAATCAAAAGTGGAGGGAGCACAGCATATCAAACAAAAAGAGTAATAATTTTTACATCGATCTGAATCGAGATCAATAGGGTTCTCTTGCAATCCACGTCCTTCCTAAAATACAAGCTTAATAACCAGTAAAAACGAACATGAAATAAGTCCAAAAAAGAAGCGCTCCAGACGATCCATTGACAAACGAAACATCACTATCAAGCTGCCGACGAGAAGGGAAGAGAAGAGGAATTACGCATTTCCAGTTGCCACCGACGAAGAACTTGCGGCCCATCTCGTCGCGGGATGATCAGATTGGATTCGGATGGAGAGAGGAGAGAGGCTTCGAGAGATCTAATTTCCTTCTTGCAGAGGAAGAAGAAACCAGGGGCGCAGGATAATATAGGCGTGGTGAGGTGTGTGGCCTCCGTTGGGATCACATGAGGCCGGCCGGCCACCGGTTCCGATGACATGTGGACCCCCTGCCACCATCGAATTATCTACCATCTCCCTTTGAAATAATTTAAAAAGGCATCTTTAGACAAAGTTCGTTTCGGCATCTTTAGACAATGTTTAAGCGTATTCACGTAAGTACCACCAAAGCTTTCTTTTCATTCTCTTATTATTATTGTACGGATCTCTTATCTTTTGTTTCAACAAAATGACAGGGACATCAGCCTCTTAGCACGGGGTCCAATTTGGCTAGGGCAACTCGTTTAAAAAAAAGGCTCATATTGATCGAAGAAGGCTAAGAATAGCTTGATTGGGATTGGAATAACTTGTACTAAGAAAGACTAATAGTGGAGTAGATGGTTCCATTTTCGATATTTATTGGGATTGGAAGAAAAAGAACTCTACTAAATCCGAATGTATTCATGGTGGGGCAAGGGCAGCCTGCCTGGCACTGTCCTTGGCGCACGGCATTGCTTGGCCTTCTGTGGTGCAGATTGCAGGCAACTAAAGAGAAGACGACGTTTAATTTAGATCTGTGTCTGGTTGCTGTCACAATGGTCTATCTCATCTGTTCAAGTGCGATGACGATGTGGAGGTAGCAAATCTAGCGACAGTGATGTCCTGTTGTGGCTGGATCTATTCGGGAGAGGCAACAAAGGCCACGAGCATGGCCATTTTGCGACGGGTACGGGACGTTGACGTTTGCACATCCTCTTGTCTGCACGAGAACATGAGCAAGGCTTCATCGATTCGCTTTCAACGATGCCGTTCAATGTTGAAAGACGGTGCAGCGAAAACTTCACGTGACGTTCATGTGTTTTGACGGACATCTTGATTCTTGACACAGGACTTTGACTCTCGTGAAGCGAAAGCATCGCGCTTGGTACGTAGGGAGGGAGGTGATCAATCTCCGTATGACTTTGTTCTAGAAAAGGAGTACCACATTTTTCTTTTTTGGGAAGGGAAAAGGAGTACAAGATTGCCCGTGGTATGTTGTTTAAGTGATGAAAGCCTTTTCCTTAACTTCTTTAAATAACGAAAATATGGCTACAACAATAATGAGTGATTGACGCTATAGAATTTATTTAATGTGCCGAGCTAGATGATAATTATTATTGTAATCTTTAGATTCATTATGCATGATGACGTAGCATGATAACACATGAGGTACATAAAATTAGAAAAAAAAAATATGTTGAATCAGGTGACTTGCACACTCAATATAAGATTATTTAGAGACCAGGTCTAAAATAAAATCAGGTTGATGTACAACTCTATGGTTTATTCTGTATTTTTCTATAGTAAATCAGTTTCAAAATACTATAGTATACTATTGAAAGTAATTGGGTTCAAACCTATTCCATATTCTCAAATTTCTGCATACCAAACTCCAATTCTGAAATGTTACGTTACTTTGCTTCAAAATCCTTGCCAGGTGTTTAAACTCAAACCTCTGTAATTATCGAAACTTGAATCTCAAGTCAAATGACATTCACACTTCCTTTTGAAAATCCATCAAACTTCTAAAAGGAAAAAAAAATAAAAATACACAAGAGTGGGAATCGAACCTGGATCTGTTGAGGGGAAGAGAACGTCCTCACCACTGGACCACACATTTGTTTGTGAAAGTAAACACTTCGGCTTGCCTAAAAGGCTGAAAGTTGTGACTGACGACCTCTTTCAGCCTTTTTAAGTAGTAGAGATTTCAAAAATCTATTCAATATTCATACGGTTTACCTCGGTGTTTGATAAGTGAGAATTGGATGTATCTACCAAGTATAGATGCCCGAAACTATTTCACCTTAAAATAAAGATTTTTTATCTATAAATATTCCGAAGGGATCCTCTGGGTGTGCTCCAGCTTCCAGGCACTGGGCCAACGGAAACGGCCACATGGATCGTGTGCGTAGTCGATCCTCATTGATGCGGCGGTATGATATTGTGGGCACCTGGCACTCTGGCAGCAGACCAGCGGGCGGCGAAGCAGCGACGGATCGCATCCTGCCCCTCCCTGCCTGCCTGCTGCATCTGCGTGCTGGAAGGAATCGATGCGCATCTCCGCCTCGCCGATTCCCGCTTCCAGCTTTTCCCTGCTGTGCTGCCTGTCTTCGGTTTGTTTTTTTTTTTGTTTTTTTTTTGGAGAAATTGCCTGTCTTCGGTTTGCCCGCCAGGAACTGGAACTGGGCCAAATTTGGTTGTGCAGTCTGGGCCCGCTTCCGGATAGAAAGGCCTTAACTGGGCTGTATGGGACCGAGAGTGGGCTCATCGAAGCTAAGATCAGGCCCGCTTCCGGATAGAAGGCCCGTCAGCCTCCTCCACTCTTCTTCTGCCAACAAAAATTTACGATTCCCTCAAAGCAGTGGTCGGTAAAACACGACGCGAGACTTAATTGAAAGTTCTCGGCCACCAGAACGTGTACCGGGGGAATTGGTCTGGTGCTGGTCCCTTGTTTGAACTGTTTAGCAGACACCCGTCAGTTATATAGCTTTGGTTCCAACTGGAATACGCCTGGGCGTGGGGCGAAAGCATATTGTCTTTGAACTTTCATCAGAGAACGTCCTGCGACTCTTCTCTTGAGAAGCTGCTGCTAGCTTGTGTAGTAACATGCTTCCAATAATCGCACGCACCTTCGTGCGGCACGTGGTTCTGGCTGTTGCGTGCGTCTGTGCGTGCGTTGACCCACTCTCTCAGAATTCCTTCTGCTTGTTGAGCCAACAAATCGAAAAGTAAAAGAAAAATGGTGACACCAAAGTAATGTTAGCACGATGATATCAACCGCGTTGCGGCCCGGGGGATAGGAAATTAAGGGTTTCTAGAAGAATTAGCAGCAAGTGAGCTCTGCGTGCGTATCGCCGTTGTCTCCACAGGTGGTCACCAAACTCCGTTGCCATTGGCGCGGTTTCCAGCAGCTCGGATCGCTTTACGCAGGTGTAGCTTTCGATGTGGAGAGAAACTAACGCGGCGCGCCATTGGGCGCCGCGGGGGTGCTTGGCCCGGAGCGATCGAGCGAGCGCCGAGACGTTGGGTGTGCGCGCCCTCTAATCACATGATTAATTTCATCATAGTACTATACTACCTCTAGTATATCTACTATAATGCTAGCTTTGACGCGTCGCGTCTTATACTATAATTGAAGTTTAGATAAGCGCGTAAGCTATGGATCGTCCTTCCCGAACCACCTTCCCCAGACGAGATCAGCAGAGACCACCACCGCGTCGAATTATTGCTGGCCAGCAGCCAGTCTATTTTGTCAGTGTTTTGTTGTTGGGCGTCCGCGTGCGCAACACGTGCTATGTTACCGCGCAGGCCGGTTCCTGGCGTGCGTCAAGGCCGGTGCGACCTCAGGTCCTCAGCTGCTAACTTGATCGATCGTGGATCGGCTCATCCACTCACGCAATGATGTGGTCTCGATCGATCTCCTCACGTCACGCATGTTTTCCCGTCTTGTTTGTTTGTTAATTTGTTTTCGTGTTCAAAGCTGCTTCCTTTCCGTTCTCCAAATTTCGACGTGTCCGGTCTTTGCTCGTTGTGTGTGCATCTTCACAAAACCACGAGCGGACACACATAAACACCCGGGACATGTGCATCACACCTGTTCAGTCGCAGAAACACGTGACTGCACACACATTTTTGACGCCGAAAAACTGTTTTTCTATGGTTGATGATGATCCAAGCCTGCTCCTTTATTTTTTGTACCGCTTCATCTCCTTGCGACCTTGCGTCACGTAGAGTGGCCGGTTCCCATCAGAGATCACACGCATCCCTTTGAAAAGTTATCCCTTTTCTTTTTTTTTCTTCTTTGAGTGGATCCGTCCCTTTGAAAAGTTCACGAGCAAGCACGAACATTTTGATGTGTGCGACTTTCGGCACGTAGAAGGTTCTTCGTGCCGCACCAGTCACCGTGAACGTCCCACGTGGCAGCCCCTCAAATGCTAATGCAACAGGCGGCGCTGTGACACAAATTATAAAGCACGTCCCCGCGCGCGGCCGCGTTTCCAGCCGTGCCCAGCCTCCACGACACACCGGCGGCGTGTCATCAGCAGCAGTAGCTGCGCCCTTTAACGTGCTTTCAGTTCAACGAGGAATGACTCATCATCACATCGACCATTTCGGCCACCGAAGGTTGTTGGTTCCTCGGTGACTGATCGATCGGACCGTCTGCCCCGTCTACCTCGACTCATGTCATGACACCCAACTGACCATCTGATCGACGCGCCCCTACGAACTTGCATAGTCACCACCCCTTTTCCCCTTAATTAATTACGGTAAAACCTGCCTTTGGAGTACATCATTGTGGTACGATTACACGAATCCAAACTAATCCCAGCCACGATTTATTCGAAGACGACAACAGAACTTACATCATTGAGCGCTTTAAATAGGTATGTGTTATTATCGGGGGCGGATCTAGGATAAAGATGGAATGAAGTTAGTGCTTTTAGTGCCATGGACAATGGGGTCGATGTCCTCCTAACCTGCACTAATTTTTACTTATTTTGCAAAAATCCAATTGTTTCGGGTGACACATTTCATTCACTGTGAATTGTCCCTTTCTATACCTTTTTTAGGTAACATAAAACATGGTTTTTTATTCATATTAGCACCTGAAGCTAATAATAAAATCAGATTCAAAACCATCTTCATTCTACATGTCTTGTGGACAATAGAGCGTACCACAACAAGCTAACTTTTTTTTTTATGGTGCAACCCTTTCACCTAGGTTCATGCCTCTTTATTGAGCACATGTTCCTTTACGACTATTTGGTGTGGTAAACGACATGCCAATTGACGACGAGGCGTCCGTGATAACTTTATCAATGGTGAGAAGGCAGCTGAGACACACTCATAACATTTTTACAAACAATTGCTTGTTTGTTTTAGGAAAAAAATACAAGAAATTGCTATTTCTCACGCGCCTGGAAAGTGGGTTTCCTTTCAGATGCACGTGAGTTGTCCGATGAGAAATCGACGCCATCCGTTCATCATCTACCTCCAGCCAACACATCATCCCCGCCTTCTTCACCCTGTCGACCTTCTCATCCGATGTTTTCCTTTTCTCGCGGTTGGCGGCGCCACAACCGCCTCGTTGCTATGTCATCTCTCCATTTAAGATCCGCCATTGGAAGCCCCTGAAATTCAGAGACCCTAAACCCTGCCTGAGATTTTCTATGTTTTCATGATCAATTAGGAGGTGAAAGAAATTCCCAGCAGTCTACCCCACGGTGCGGCGCCTCATCACTACTTGGCGAAGGTACAACGGACATTTGTGTCTCGTCCCCGTGACCCCATACGCAGTGACCGCGTATCACCGGCCCCACTTGCAGTGACACCGCACACCAAACGGAGCCAGGCGTAGCAACTAGGGGTGAAAGCGGTACGGGAAATTCCCGTCCCGTCCCGCTGCCGTATTCCGTATTCTACCGACCGATTTCGTATTTACGGGAAAAACCGAAAACAGGACGGGAAACAGGAGCATGCGCTGCGGGACGGGATCGAAAACGGCGTGACCCTTTTCCCGACCGTTTTGCCAGGATCCCGTATTGACCCGGGATGTTCCCGTTTTCTATCCCGCTTTTATGCATTCGGGATCATTAAGCCCAAAGTCTAACCGAAACAGTCCAGCCCACGATTGCATATCCCTACCGCAGACAGCAGTCGCTGTACCCCAGGGCTACTCGCCGTCCAGCGCCGCCTTGCGCAGTCGCGCCCTCGAGTCGCCGTCCTTCATGCGCCTGCTGATCTCTGGCTCCGTCAGCTCTTGCTGTTGGAAGGCCCCCGCTGCTGCGCTCTTTCTTTGTCTGCTGATTTGCAAACGGAGTCACCGGCAAGCACAAATTCATCTCATGGCTTGCTCAACCGTCTCGAGATGGAGACTTGAGAAGAGAGTCTACCCTCTGCGCACCGATGATAACGATCCAAGAGCACTAGACGGTTCAGAAGAAAATAAGGTCACTTTCTGCACCATTGCTAGTAAATAAATGATCCTTCGGGCATTACACCTTTGGGCATTTCAGTCGTACGTTGAGACCCTGAGAGTTGAGACACACTCATGTGTTCAGTTCGAAATCCACCTGTGAGTTGGAGTTAATTACTTGATTGTGTGTTGCATAGCTATATTGTGAATTCCTACTAGTGATTCCTGTCTTGATGATATACTGTATGTGTTATTATGTTGGGTTAATGTTCCCGATATGATCACCGATTACCGACCGATACCGTATATTTCCGTCCGTATTAGTCCGTTTCCGAGTGACCGAAACTCTCCCGACCGTTCCCGTTACCGGCTTTCCCGTTTTCGTTTCCGTCCGGTGATGCAAATGTGAAAGTGAAAACGGTTAGGGTGTTTTCCCGACCGTTCCCGTCCGTTTTCAGCCCTAGTAGCAACCACCGTCGCGATACCGCCATGGTGGGTCCACCGGATCCGGGTGCCCGCGCCCACAGGTCAGTGGGCCAGCTAACAACTTCGCCTTCCGCGGGGGATAAGCACGGCATTCTACTCCACCACGAAGCCGCCATCTCCAGCAGACGCCACCTTCCGCCATTAGGAACGCCATCACGGCCCAAAAACACACCCCAAACCTGCACGAATCGTCTCGAGCCTGAGCGGCGAAATTATAAATAACCCCGCCGCGGTTAGGGTTAAGGATTTTTCTTTCTTCCCCTTCACTTCCTTCTCACTCGCCGGAGCCGTCGAGGAATCGCCGGAGGAGGAGGGGGAAGGCGGAGGAGGAGCAGCGGCGCGCGCGGATCCCCGGGGCCGCGCCTCTCGAGGTCTTCGGGGGGTTCCGGGCGCCGGACTCGTGCGGGGTTCTGGTGGGCTGCCGCTTGGTTGATTGATTGGTTGATTTGGTGAGGCTGGGGCGTGGGGGCGGGCGATCGGGCCACTGGAGCTGCGCCCACTGGCTGCGGGCCATGGCCGGGATCGACGCCGGCGAGGGGGCGCCCGCGCCGCCGCCGGAGTTGTCGCCGCAGCAGCGTATCGAGCAGGTGCGTTCCTCGTGACCCTGCGCCGCGGCCCGTGGCTGTGGTTGATTTCCATATGCGTTTTTTGTTTTTTAGTACATCTTTTTGTTCCGGGTTCGGGTAGCCTTGTGGTTGATTGGCAGCGTGATGGCGCCTGCGGATCGCACGGTAGTGTGGCGATGGATGTGTTCAACGTGTGATGGAAACTTTCTTTCTTATCATTGCAAATTTGACTAGAGCTTACAATGCCGATTTGGTGTTTTTTTCTTTACATTTTTTTTTTGTTAGCGTTCGTCAAATTATGCTTTTAATTTTAATAAGGTAGGAGTGAGAGATTTCTTCAGAAATTAGGTGTGTTGGGTTAAACAGAATCAGTTATTAGGTTGCAGTGAATAGATTTAGGCGAGGGCTTTAGAAATTCGCTAATGTGTGTGTAACTGCCCTCTACCTGCAGAAACTCATTCTCTATGGGGTTCCCGAGGAACGACTGCAAGAACACCAAGAAGGTTTACTCCTTTACATGGAGGATCACAAGGATCAGATATCGGATATCGTGAAGCTGATCTTATCAGTAGCTACTGATTTGCTGGAGTCGCGGAAGACCCCGAAGAAGGATGCAAACAGTAGCAGCAGTGGTGATGCATACAGTGAGAGCTTGTCTTGGCTGCAGTGGCTGATGTTCAACAATGAGCCAGAAGCAATGCTAGATGATCTGGAGCGTTCCTCTGAAGGAGATAGAGCAGTCTGCGGTTCTGTGTGGGGACAGAATGACCTTGCTTATCGTTGCCGCACTTGTGAGAATGACCCCACATGTGCGATCTGTGTCCCGTGCTTCCAGAATGGCGATCACAAGGATCATGATTACAACATCATGTACACAGGGGGTGGGTGTTGTGACTGTGGTGATGCTACCGCGTGGAAGCGTGAAGGGTTCTGCTCAAAGCACAAGGGGGCTGAGCAGATTAAGCCTCTGCCAGAGGAGCTTGCGAGTTCTGTGGGTCCTGTGCTGGATGTGTTGTTGCAGTTCTGGAAGGAGAGGATATGCATGGTTGAACCACCCCGTGCAAAGAGTGACGGTGGAAACTCATGTAAGAGAGTTGCTGAAGAGTTGACAACTTCTGTTGCCAGCATGCTTCTTGAATTTTGCACATGCAGTGAAAGCCTTCTTAGCTTTGTGTCCCAAAGGATACGTGAGTGCCCAGATCTGCTAGATGCATTGATTAGGGCAGAAAGGTTTCTTGACAAGAAGGTTGTGAAAAAATTGCATGAGTTGCTTTTGAAACTCATCAGTGACCCGGCCTTTAAGTATGACTTCGCTAAAGTTTTCATACACTACTACCCTGTTTCATTTGGTGAAGTTATTAAAGCGTGCAATGATTCTCTACTGGAGGAGTATCCGCTGATGCCAACCTTTTCAGTGCAAATATTCACTGTGGCTACACTGACTCCAAGGCTTGTGCGTGAGGTTAATTTGTTGGGTGTTATTCTCGGATGCTTGACAGATCTATTTATTTCTTGCTTTGGTGAGGATGGTCGGTTACAGGTATGCTCCTTCTTGTCCCCCACCCCTCCCCTCTTACGGCTCCAAGAATTTATGCCTATTGTGAATCCATGCTTTGGGTAAACTGTTTACATATTTTTTGGTTTGTTTGTGGTACCTTATGTTATTCTGAGATGATTGGGAACGTATAATTGCTAAACATTTTAGGCAACACCTTTTTTGGTTTCATAAATGTTTACTGGTAGCACTAGACTGCAAAAATAATTATAAGATTGATTGTTTTGTGTCATTGCCATTGTTACTCTCTATATCAAACGAACCCATAGTGACTCGTACAGTGTAATTTTACTTTGTATGGTAACGGACCTTGTTACGTGCAGACAAACAAATGGGGGAATTTATTTGATGCTTCTATTAGATTATTAGAAGATACACGCTATGTTCTGAGCCATGAAGAGGTTTCTAAGTATGTTGCTTATGAGAGGCCTGATCTAACAAGGTCTTGGATTAATCTCTTGTCACTGGTGCAAGGAATGGATCCTCAGAAGAGAGTGACAAGTATTCATGCTGAAGACGAGAATGAGCATCTATCTGCACCTTTTGTGCTGGGGCACTATCTTGGCATTGTTCAGAATCTTCTGATGAAGGGATCATTTTCTCCTCCTGATCAACATGAATCAACTGATGTTACTGTCTGCTCCACTGCGATTAAAGGCATGGAAAGTGCCGAAAATCAGCGGAATGCGAAAGTCGGAAGGGTCTCACAGGAAAACTTTGTGTCCAGTTCAAGTAGCAGAGACAGTTCTTTGAGTTCTGGAGTCCCACCGCCTGCTGCCTGGTTAATTCTTCAATGCTTGAAAGCTATCGAAAGTTGGTTGGAACCTGATATAGCTCTGAGGAGCAAGCTGTCCTCTCTGGATGCTAGCAGCAGTGATCCTCGCAATTTTGTGGCTTTTCTTGAAGAGCCTTTGACTTCTAATAAGGGAAGCCCTAGTACAAAGATGGTTGCAGAAGGTATCAAAATAAATGAAGGATCACAATCAGATATTGTTGCGGATTATCATGAGGCATTTGGTTCTGGGCAGGAGCATGTCAGCATGATGGATGTTGACCAAGATTTGATGGTGCAAGCTAGTAACAGAACCGGGAAAGGAAAGATGGTTGACAGCACCAATGCAACAGATATACAGTTGCACCCTGAGGATGCCGTTACTTACACCCTGACTGATGGCAGCCTTTTGTATGCTCATCCAGATTCAAGAATTGAGGAACTAGGTATACTCAACACTAGAAGGTGGCCGCATGTTGTCTTTGATGTAAGTTCACAGGAAACATCGTTTCATATCCCTTTACATCGTATGCTATCGTTACTTCTGCGGAAGGCATTGAAGAAATGTTTTCGAGAGGATGCCAAGCCCGATGAAGGTTCGGCTCAGTCCGACGAGTTCTTTTCTATTGTTCTTAAAGGTTGTCAGCCCCATGGTTTTTCTTCAATTGTGATGGAGCATCCACTAAGAGTGAGAGTGTTCTGTGCCCAAGTACGTGCTGGAATGTGGCGTAAGAATGGTGATGCAGCTATATTGAGTGCTGAGTGGTACCGCTCTGTGCAATGGTAATTCCCTTGTAATCTCGTGTCAATTTACTGTTCAGATTATGGTGCTGATGTTGATCAATCTTATTTCCAGGCTTGAACAAGGTTTAGAGTCGGACCTGTTTCTACTTCAATGCTGTGCTGCACTATCTTCTCCTGAGTTTTTTGTTAGGACCATTCAAGAGCGATTTGGTTTATCCAGTTATACGTCTTTGGATCTCGCAGAGCAGAATGAGTAAGCCGAACATTTTATTGTCATGCTATGTCAACTTCTATTTCTGTCTTGTATTGATTTTTCTGTTTTTGATTCTAATGATATATGGCTTTGTGGGTTTGTTGCATTTGGTTTCGGTTCCTTACTTCCTTTTATTACCATAACAAGTAAAGTTATGAATGTAACAAAAGTTAAAATAATCCTTCCCGCCTTTCATCATTACTAATGTAATTGTGTATTACTTGTTTCTTGTTATGGCCCTAGCTAGTGTTCCTTCTATATATTTTATGGATCATCGCTAATAAGGGAAACACACTCATCTTCGTTTTTTTTAGCCTTTATGACACTGGGCTTGGTGGCACTTGCTTTGGTATTTTGGAATTCTGCTTCTGTTTATGACATGGTTGCAAATAGCCCGCTATAGCTTCGCTATAGCCTTTTGAGATAGGTGCCGTGACGATATTGCAAATATTACCGCTAATGCCGCTAACCCCGCTATAAGGTGAAATAGCCCCGCTAACTAATCCGCTAACTCCGCTATACCAGAGTTATGATGAATTTGCTTATTCATAGTTCAAATGGTGCTTGCTTTCTTGATTTTGTGGACTGTTTCGCTGCTAGGAAAGATGACAAATAACGATGGTATGCTTGGAGAATGGCATACACTTTTGAAATGTGGACTGAAATTGATGAATTTACTGATGTTTTGGCCAAAAGTTTGCTTTATTTTGTAAACCGCTATTGGCAAGAGCTGCCGCTATAGCTGCGCTATAGCTTCTATAGCTTTTTTGAGAGCACACCGCTAAACTCTATAGCCCGCTATTTGCAACCTTGGTTTACGATGTCAAATTATATCATTTGTGCACTTTAATTATGTTGAGGCCCTCATATGGTAGCACCAACCCTTTTGTGCTAGATTGCTGATTGTCTAATATTTTTGGATGTCATATGAATGCAGCTCCAGAGGTGGCCAATCTGTATCTTGTAGATTAGTAATATATATATATTTTTAAATGTTACAAGATGGATTTTTTTTTGTGTCGCTACATTACTTTATTTGTTGGCATAACAATAGAATGTGGCTTATGACGAACAAAAACCTGGACCTTTTATGACATGTCTAGTAATCCAAATGCTATGAACGCGTAATTACAAACTCAATCCACGCTCAAGATTTTTTGTTCAGTGATGGAATAAGTGCGCACACACCAACTTCTCATTGATTAGTATGGGAGAATGTTTCAGTACCTCCAAAAGCTGACTTGCCGCGCCAAGACCTGGTCTGCAGGAAAAGACCACACACTCATTTGGAAAACAACTTCCACTTGATTCTGTGAAGGATCGATTCTTTGTTGGCCATTTAATTGTATCCAAATTATTGGAAATATTGCGCTGCTTTGTTATGTTTGTCATTCATAATCCATGAGCTCTAATCAAGGCCTAAGGAACTGCTTCCTCTGGTTTTTAATGATTGATGTTAAAGCAAGGTGGCAGTGCAATTTTGCTTGTTCTAACGCCACCCATAAAAACTGGAGATATTGTAAATTTCTTGCTTGCTACCTTTCTTTCTTCTGTGTTTTCCTCACTTCTTTTCCTCAGTTATCTATTACAATAATTTATGTGAACTTTGTTCTTAAGTTGGAACATCGGTTTTATGCTCAGGTACTGATCTTATGTTGTTTTTAGGTACGAGTCAGTTTTGATGCAAGAAATGCTAACATTTATCATACAGTTAGTTAAAGAGCGGCGGTTTTGTGGGTTTTCTACAGCCGACAACTTAAAGAGAGAATTGATTTATAAGTTAGCTATTGGAGATGCCACCCACAGCCAGATTATGAAGTCTCTTCCTCGTGACCTTTCGTCAAGTGACGAACTTCAAAATGTTCTGGATTCGCTGGCAGTTTATTCTAATCCATCTGGCATGAAACAGGTATTTGCCATTCAAATTAATCTATACTCTGGCAAGTATTGTTGACCATTAAAATGTTTGACTAACATAAAACATTGTCACAGGGTAAGTATGCACTTCGCAAAACATGCTGGAAGGAATTGGACTTGTATCACCCCCGCTGGAATTCCAGGGAACTACAAATTGCCGAGGAGAGATACTATCGTTTCTGCAATATCTCTGCTCTTAATGCTCAGCTACCTCAGTGGACTCGCGTTTTTAGCCCCCTGAGAGATATTTCTAAAGTTGCAACATCCAAGGCTGTCCTTCAGATTGTTCGTGCCGTTCTATTTTATGCTGTATACAAAGATACGTCATCTGCATCGCGTGCCCCTGATAATGTTCTTGTGACGGGTTTGCATCTGCTTTGGTTGGCACTTGATATATGTGAATCAGAAAGTCAAATATATGCCAACCAGTGTGGCATGGACATAGTGCAGCATGATGATGAATCATGGGTTGTGTTATCTTCACATACTGAAGAGGCTTTTCCCATCTTGACCTACTCTTGTGAATTAGTTGCCCCAGAGTCTGGCAAAATAAAGAAAGAAAGCATGTTAACCTTGCTTGTAACATTAATGCAGAAATACAAAGAAGAGAGCGATATCACCTTTTCCGGAGCCAAATACTGTAATATTCCATCTCTAATTGAGAATTTGTTAAAGAAATTCACCAAGTTAAGTAAAGAGTGCATGCTCACATTAAGACAAATGGCACCACATGTAGTCCCATCTACTCCAGATCATACCAGTTCCAAAGAAAGCCTAGGGTTTTCTTCAGATTCCTTGGAAAAGAAAGCAAAAGCCCGCGAACGCCAAGCTGCAATTATGGTAAGAGTTTTATATGTGAAGTTCACATAGTTTAGTTACATCTGTCTCACATCCCAGCCTTTAGTTCGATGTAAGATCTTTGTTGCATGCAGACCTTTGAAAATTATACAACTTTATCAATTTATTTGTTTGGAAATGCTAGTTCTATAGTTTATTTGCTTATCTACACTTTCCTAATCTTAGGTTGTAAAGTTACTTGTCAACTTGGACCTTTTCCAACTTACATTAAGCACAATTTTCTTCTATTGGTCCTTATCTTAGGCAAAAATGAGGGCAGAGCAGTCCAAGTTTGCTGAAAGTATGAAGTCATCTGGAAATGAAGGGCATGATGTTCCAATGTCAGAGCCAGATGTGTCCAGTTCAACTGGTGTTGTCTCCGAGGAGTCATTACCAGTTTGCTCTCTGTGCCGGGAATCAGATTCAAAAAGCCCTCTGTGCTACCTGATTCTTCTTCAGGTAATCATTATTGATCTGACCATTTTTACTACGTTATCCAATGATGCCTTGCAATTGTTCTTTTTATAGTATTTTTTCAGTAGCCCCTTTTCTTATTTATCTTTAAACACATGCTTTGGTTTTTGTGATTTTATTGTTATGCTATGTGTTATTACCATATTATAAGCTTTATTATGTTTTCAAAAACCCAGAAATCTCGTCTTGCAACTTTTGTTGAGATGGGTAATCCATCCTGGGAAAATCCAAATCAAACGAACAAGACATCTGGATCTGTCAAAAGGGAAGATTCAACTGATTCCTCAGCTTCTGATTCTTCAACTCCAGAGGAGCTTGTCCATGACACAACAGTAGAGCCTTCTTTTGATTTAGACAACATGGAAGTTGATGCGTTTCTTGATCTTTCGAATGAGCAACGCCCACTGATTAGATATATATCGTCTTTCCCTAGTGGGCATTGCAACAGCAATGAAGATGGCATGGTCTCACTTGAGGCTATTGAGGCTGATATATATAAATCTATTATAAACGATATATTTGGATCCAAGAATGTGCCCACTCAAGATGGTGAGCAAACATTATTATCATCTACTTCAAATGTTACAGTTGGTTCCAAGAAAATGAGAAGCCCCAAATGTTCTGTTCTGGGAACATATGTTAGTTGTCTTTCAGCAAAACACCGTCAGTCTTCACGCTATGATGTATCCTCCAAATCATCTGCCTCTGTAACTACAAGGAACAAATTTGGTCCTATCGATTGTGATGGCATCCACATATCTTCTTGTGGACATGCTGTACATCAGGAATGTCATGATAGATATTTATTCTCCTTGAAACAAAGGTACGCAGGACAGTTTCCAGTTGACTCCTACAATTACAATTAGTTTATAATTTGTTCACATAGCTCCATGGTATTGTATCAAGAATGGGCATCTTGCAATTTTAGTAGTGCAAGATCACAAATGTTTTCAACTTAGACTCCGTTCGGAAGTAGTAGGCATTTTTTTGTTAACATACTTTCATACTTTGACCAACAAATACTCTTAATATGTAGTTTTCTTACATCAATTGATTCGTATTATGAAATACTTGCCTACAACTATAATTTTGTATTACAAAATTGACATTCAAAGAAAAATTGTTGGTCAAAGGCTTGTCCTAACAAGATGAAATGTACCTACTATTTCTTGAATGGAGGAAATTTATGCGATACATTTAGCTAATTAACTTTCAGAGGATACATGTTCCGTGTTCACAGCTTGAAATACAGGCATACTGTTGGTAATTAAGCTGCCCCAGTCATTTTGTTAGTGGGCTGATTTCAAATGTCCTGTATTGGCACCAAGAGTGGCTGTAGAGGTAAATGCAGCAGTAGTGGTAGTAATGGCTGCAAGTGAGCATGGTGCTCATGCAAGTAGAGGTATGTAGCAATAGTAGCAAGTATGGGGTTAGGTGTATCATGTACTTCTTTGCTTGACTATAAGGTAAGGAGCTAGGCTCCATTGCAAGGCAGCTCAAACTGCTGAAAATGAGTGTGTTGAGCTCTCACCTCTCTCTTGTTCTTGCCGGTGTGTGTGTGTCAGAGAGGTGAGCAACAATAGTAGTGATGGTGTTTGGGCCAACATACGCAACATTCTGGTTTAGGAGCTTATATGTGTTAATAGTGTCTTATATGTTGTGCTGCCTGCTTACACTTCTGTTGATTGAGCCTAATTCTTCTCTACAGATATATCCGGAGGCTTGGTTTTGAAGGTGGTCACATTGTTGATCCTGATCTGGTAATATATATTTGTGTTTGAAATACTGCTGTATCTTTTTTATTCTTGATGCTATGCTTACATATTGCTTTATCCAGGGAGAGTTGCTATGTCCGGTGTGTCGCAGATTTGCAAATTCCATTCTTCCAGCGTCGCCTAATTTCTCAACATCGAGTTTGGTAACGCCATTTGTCCAAACCGTGTCACCTGAAGTTGTTACAACTACATCAGATGTGGATATAAATAAGTTACAGTTTCCTCGTGCGCTGTCACTACTTGAAAGTGCTGGAAAGGTTGTCGGACAAGGCAATTTCTTAAAAGCTCTATCTGGGAGGCTTAATGACACGACAGAGCCCTCCCTAGATCCTTCTCTTCGAAGATTGGCTTTGCTTTACTATCGCCGCAACCACAGCAGTTTTTCAGCATCTGAAAGGCTAAGTCCATCCCTATTTCTTTGGGATACACTAAGATATTCTGTGGTGTCTACAGAAATTGCTTCTCGTGGTAGGATGTCAAGCCACTCTTTTGAACCCAAGTCCTGCTTAGAATCTTTGCGCAGTGAACTTAATTCATCAAGTGGATTCATATTGTCCCTATTATTCCGTGTTGCACACTCTGCACGAAATTTGAATCGCCTTGAGGTTCTCCTGAGGTTTGAAGGTATCCAATTATTAGCAGGGTCTATTTGCTCTTGCATTTCTGGTTATAAAGACATTGTGAGTGCTACTAAGCGAAAAGGTATGTAGTGGATGCTCTTATCCCTTTTTCACATATTTTGCTACGTCTTGGATAGTATATATGTGTATTTTGAAGTGTCTTTCTTTTTCCACCTCTAGTAGGTATAATGAGATATCTGATCACCAATTTGGAATTGACAACATTTATAATATATACATGGATTTCAGAGAAGTGATCCAATTAGTGATCATGTTGTTTCTTTAATGCTTCTGTTGTCGTAAAACATATTATTAGAATTCTTTGTTCAGTGTGACTATTGATTTGTTGTTTCCTTTTTTTTTTCTTTGTGCTGCTTGCTCATAGGAAAGAATGCATTATCTGTGCTTTTATTTATTATTTCAGTTTTTTCACCATTTTTTGATTCTCAGCATCCCCCACCCCATTAAATTCATATGCGTTATTGACTGTTTGCTTTGCGTTTGTATCTGAAATCCTTGACATAACATTTATAATGGAAGATGTTGGCAATTGGCATATTTGCATCAGACCACAATTTGAAAAATCAAGGTTCTTGACAATTTACAAATTTGTTTAAGAAACACTTGTTCGCTTATAATGGCCTTATAAGGATTCGTTTGCTCTTGCTTGTTTAAAAACAAAACTAACAAGGGTGAGATTTGAGGCCTGTATTGTGTAAGTGCCAAGAATGGGCGTTACATGTGAAACGAACATAAAGCAATATTTGCTTGAGTTTATCAGAAACTTTTAACAGTAGATTTTTGAAATGAGGAGGGATTCACAAAGTAGTATTTGATTTTAGTGGTCCGGATGCGCCAAAGTGTCATATTCACGCGACTTGAGCGATACACTTCTAAGATTTTTATAAGAATCATTCTCTATATCATGAAAATTCTGTCCCCCGAACCGGTGTAGAAGATATATATTTTTGTACCTTCTCACACTTTCTTTTTCAACAGGCACTTTGCCAACTCTGGTTGATCCGGCCAGTGAAGGAGGATTCTTCCCTGATATCCAATTTTGGAAGCAATGTGCCGATCAAGTCCTTGCTCAAGATCCATTTTCATCATTGATGGCAGCACTTTTCTGCCTACCTGTTCAATTTCTATCATCAACTGAATTCTTCATCCCTTTTGTCCATCTATTCTATGTTGTTTGTGTCATTCAGGTATGCGGTCTTGCATCTGCCTTCACTGGGGATTTGCAGATTTTATGTTAGTTATATTAGTTTATAGTATATAACTGCATGTACTTTTTTAGGCCCTGATAACTTGCTATGGAGAAGAAACTTTTGACCGGTCAAGCTTCAGTGACTGCCTTCTTAATGATGTTTGCAAGACTATGTCAGGATATGAGATTGCCAGAGAGTATTTTGTTTCTAAATACATCAATCCCTCTTGTCATCCAAAAGATATGGTGCGGAGATTGACGTTTCCTTATCTTCGGAGGTGTGCATTGCTTTGGGAGCTGCTAAGATCGTCATCTACAGCACCTTTGTATGACAGTTCCAATATTTGGGAAGGATCACATCTTTATTTGAGTAATAGCACACAAGAGGGCAGTTCTTCATTAGCAACAGAGCTGAATGGGATAAGAGAACTGGAAGACCAGTTTCAGATTCAGTCCTTGGACATGATTCTCCGAGATGAATCTGTTCATATGCTTGCCCTAAAATGGTCTCAGCATTTCTGTGAAGAATACAGTTCCCGTAATTATAGAGGAGCTCTCTTTGCTACCCCTGCAGTTCCATTTAGGCTGATGCAGTTACCACCTGTGTACCAAGTTCTCCTAGAAAGGTTTAATCTGAATCTTCTAACCTGCAACACTATCTTTTATGTGCCTTCCAATTTTTATTTTGTAACTTTTTTACTATCCTTTTCCCACTAGATACATCAAGATGCCATGCCCTGATTGTGGCTCCGTGCCTGATGAACCAGCATTATGTTTGCTGTGTGGCAAACTATGCTCGCCTAGTTGGAAACCGTGCTGCAGGTAGTTATACTTCAGTTATTTGAATTCCTATTTGAAAGTGTGGTGGTTCTGCTATGAGTTATCAAAGGCTAAACCCTTGTCTTGTATATTCACTTTAGGAATGGTAAATGCCTGAGTCATGCTTGGCAATGTGGAGCTGGTGTTGGCATATTTCTTTTAGTGAGGGTATGTATTAGATCATTACTCCATATGAGGAGAAATTGTTACACCTTGTATACTTTTTTTGAGGGGGTTAATTTCAAGCTGCTTTCCTTGATGGATTTTCTGTGCAGAAAACCACAATCCTGTTGCAGCGATCCGCACGCCTTGCCTTTTGGCCATCTCCCTATCTTGACGCATTTGGGGAGGAGGTATTGATTAATTTCTTAAACACTTGCATTTATGGATCTCAGCCCTGTTTATTGCAATGTTCACTAAATTTACTTCCTGCTGATTGCCCTACTCGTGATCTTTGTTGTCATTTGGCTGTTATCGTCATGCCAACCCTTCCCATGCTAGAAGTTCCTTGCCCATGAAATTGCACACCTTCACACATGCTTATATTCTAAACCTCTCAACTGTGAAATTAATGGCATGCTTGATTTCTTTAGAAATTAGAATAGGAAATCATTGCTATGGTTTGATGTCGATGCATGTACCCAAAATTTAAAATTTCTAAAGACCACTACTTTTTCTTGACCCTGACCTCGAGGAGGACCCCATACTTCGGGCTTGTTTGCTTCCCACCCTGGAATCTTGCTTGGACCAGGCAGCGCTCTCAGACGATCGATTTTGAGCACCTGGGGCTGCAGTTGCTGCCTGGCACAGGCAGCCAGCGCCAGGCCTTGAAGCAAACAGCCCCTTTCTCCCCGGGGCTTCTTATTTCTTGAAAAACAAGGCTAGGGCAATCCTAACCCTATCTTGGCAGGAAACTAGCTGAAACCAGCTTCTTAGGGAGGTAGCTACAGATTGGTGTGCCCTGCCAAGGAAACAAAGTTGAAACAAGCCTGAGTGGCTGTACCTCTACTGGAGGCACTAAAGACCATAACTGACTTTTTTTATTTATTTATTTGTGACGAGCCTCACCTAAAATCTCAGAATTACCTTGGCAATTTCGCAAACCATATCACTGTAGGCCATGGGGTATACTAATGCTCTCGATTCCTATTTAAGAATCATGTCATTGCTGTTGAGGAATTCTTTCGGCTGAATTCTGCCGGATTACCCTTCACACAGCTTTTGAAGATGCATCTCCATGACTGACAGGATACGATCGCACTTCTAATCATTTTATGTAATAACTGACATCATATGCATGTGCCTGGGGTGCGGCCTAGGCAGTGTTCATTTAGTTGACGAATGGATACACGTTGCTGTGATTTCCTGGAAGCATACTTTCATTTTCAGCTTCATGTAAACAAACATGAACTAATGTTTCGATGCTAGTTGATGGCTAGCTTGTGGCTAGCTTGCAACAGTGTCATGAGATAAATGGCAACATACTACAATATGATGTTACATAATAAGGAAATGGAGACTTTAGTCGTATGGCTAAAAGTTAGTTATTCCCCTTCCCTTATGAGTTGCCGTATCAATGCAGGATCATGAAATGCAGAGAGGAAAGCCGTTGTATCTGAGTCCAGAAAGATATGCAGCCCTGACATATCTGGTATAGGCTCACCCTGTCTCTGTTCTCTTCATTTTATGTCATCACGAATTTGCATTGTCATTACTAATGGGAGACATGCCCTTATATATGATAGGTGGCATCACATAGCCTTGATCGAACTTCTGAAGTCCTTCGGCAAACAACTATCAGCTTTTATGGATCTGATTAATATCCAAAGGAAAAATCTCGAAAGGTTTGTACTATATATATCTCTGTCATGTTTGGTATAAGAAAGCAGAAAAAAATTGGCAGCTTTGTTTGTCCCAATTAATGGTTATGGATTGGAAAGTGCTCTGTGTTGTATGCTAAACGGATTTGAAGGGTAGCCATGCTTATGTTTTTCTAAAGTTACTTTTACTTATCATTTTTCCCACTAAAATGAATCTTTATTTCATTATTCGAACTAGACGTCATTGAGTACCCATTGGGTACCCAGCCCCACCCCTTGTTTTATACTGCACGTTAGCACACCGTAAGGAAATGCCTGAAGCTTTTCTGGTCTGCTTGCTTCACACTTTTTCTTTTTGGGTCTTGTCCACTTATCTGAACCCAATTGGCTTGGCCGTTACTCCGAATGGTCATATTGTTTGGACCAGTGCTGCCCATTGTTCTGGTACTACAATGGCAAGACATGATTATCTCCACCACGTCCCACAAGACTGGTACCCTTCAAAAGGTGCAAAACATAATACAAGAGGATGAGTGTTGATTAGTTTGGAATACTTATTTCTTGCTCCTTCCTTGAATTGATGACGTTCGGACAGGATTTTCTGACTTGTAGCTAGGACAAATTGGTTGTCTGAAGTGTCAAGAAGAAAAAGAATGGAGGGAGTATTCATTCCCTAAAGGCTAATAGACTCTGATTGCTTCCTCTTTTGTGTCATATGGTCATCTGCTGGCTTCATGGCACGGATATCACATTGCATTGTGATACTACTTGGTTTATCTCAGATTCGTATTTTGTTTTATCAGGGACTTTTGAATGCGTTTATATTCAGCAACTATACTTCAGCTTCATATACATGCTTTCCAGTGGCAACGAAGAGTTTCCCAAGGTCATAATTGAAAATTCTTTGCTAATGACTTTCCAGTGCACATTGCTGTAGCCTTCCTGTTTCTTTATTTTCGCTTCTGATTGTTGTTCACTTGTTCAGATGATGGTATGGATCCTGCAGGCTTGCTACCTGGCTGTGCTTTGCAAAACACAGGGCGCATCATGTACAGTTGTTTTCATGCCTTTTTTTTTTCCCCTTTCTGTTTATGGCCCATTGTTCACCAGTGGATGATAGGTCAGCCTGTTGACCTTGTAAAAATCCAATGATCGCATGGTCTGTACAGTGTCTACAGTTCATCAGTGCGAAATGAAGGCATCTCTGCCATTTCGTCTCATATATGATATACCATGTGACAATCCTGCGTTCTGGTGAAATAGGAGCCTTGAATCTCGTTTTATCCTGTACGGAGCATACCAAAAAAATTGTTATAGTTCACAGATGGCGCTAAAACTTGTCTGGTTGCTTTGTTGATTCTCGGGGGCACCTTTCCCTTGTTTTCCTTAAGTTGAGGTGTAAATTAACACTACAAAAGATGGTCGTTGCCGAGTGCAAAGGAGTGTCCATGCCTCCATGCATAAGCATTGAAGTATGCCGTCGCAAATAGGACAGCAATCGGCCGCTTCACACATGCAACGAATAAGGAATACATAAAAATAAATTGTGGTAAAAACGGCTATTGTCTCGAATAAAATAACAAATGTTCACTAAACAATTAGTATCTTTTTGCCGAACTTTACCACATCCCTTTTAGGATCTTGCTGATGCTCAATCCGTCGGATTCAGCGATGTATGCAATGTCGGAAGAGTAAGATATGCCGACATTGCTTCTCCCATCACACAGCTTTCGCGAGCTGGTCAAGTCGAGTGAAGGTTATTTCCTGTGGGCGGCCTTCTGATCTGCATAACTCTGCAAACTCTGAAACTGGTCTTGGCATTTTCATTTCATTTCAGGGAGATCCCTTCCCTTGGTCGATCCAAATTCAAGCATCAACAAGCCTTACTGAGTCTCCTTTGTATGCAGAAGCTGTCTCTTTCTTAGTATCTGGATAGCTGAAAAGTTGGGAATTAAAGAATGTGATTTCTTCACTGACAACTTGAGCCTGCCTTCCAGTTCTAATAGTCATGAAGAAAACTCTCTGGATTGGCCCATCAGACATATCATGAGGGAAGTGGAATGCAAGAGGATAAAAATTGACATGTATCTGCATCACATTTCTAGAGAAAATAACTACATAGCAGGAGAACAATTTGTTCTCATGTTCCAATCTGTATCATCAAAATGAGTGTCGTTTTAAAGTCGTTACATGTAAGTGGCCAGCTTGGGCCAAACTATGTAAACTTTCTTGCATTTGAATGAATAGCCCTTTATAGGCGTGCCACCCCCCCCCCCCCCCCCCCCACCCCCCCCAACCCCCCAAAAAAAAGCGAAGTAGTCGAAGCATGTCGAGAAGCCCCACTCTTCCAATATAGAACACCGGAAGTTTCCCGTTGCCCTATACTCACAAGATTTCCATGAATTCCTGGAGATTTTGGTTTCTGAAAGGATGTCATGGATCCAAGCTTTCTGAGTCATGCCATCAAATCTTTATGAGCTGTGCTCCGGGGCTGCAAGACAAGTTACAGGTTTAGGGCTCTGCTGTAAAACTCACAGCAGTGAAAATGATCCATGTTTAACACGACTGAGAAGAACAAATCAGAAAAATAGCATGGCCCCAATAAGCAACGATCCATATTGCGAGGAAAGATGAAGGGAAGAGATGTTACAATGATCCCGTGATATAACAGGTTTTTATGTAGACTATAAGATAACGAAACTTGGAAAACAAAATGCACCTGAAATAAATCTAACCTGACTTGCTATTGGTTGTTACCAAAAAAATAATAATTCCCGTAATCACGGAATTCATGCCATTTAATAAAGAACAACAAAGAGGCTCTGCAATGGCCAATCAGTGGCAAAGCTCAAAAAGTCAAATAAATGTAACGGACAATAGTACTAATAATGAGGTCACTCAGCTGGTTGCACACCTTTTTAATTGTAGAGAGATTCATCTGGGAAGATATCCCGGCCATCTGCACCGGGTGTTGCAATATGGATTAGGACGCCCTGGTCTTTCGGTAGACACTTCCAGAATGGCTGTGCTTTCAGGCAGTCAACCATGTACAAGCGTTTCAATGCGATTAGGCTATCTGCCTGATCCAGTTCTGGGCAGTCCTGGGCAAACAGGTCCTGCAGCCCAGAGAGATTGGAAATCTTCCTCAAACTTCTGTTATTCTTGATCTTGAGCCACACAACTGAAGGAATGCTGACAATTTCTTGCAGCATGTGAGCACCTTCAATGTGAATTCTTTTTAAACTGTTAATTCTTTGCAAATCTTCAGGGAGAGCATTAAGTTTCGGGCAATCAAGAAGCAACAGGCGTTTAAGGGAAGGCATCAGAACAAGCTGTTGAGACATGGCCTCCATGTTTTCAAATAAGTTTCCCATGTTGAGGGACCAATATTCCAAATTGCGCATGTCAATGATGTGAAGCAATTCAAGCTTTGGGAAAAAAGCAGATGCACTTATCACGCCTTTTCCCAGGATTTCAGCACCGATGGTAACTATAGCATCCGCAGCTCTTATCTGAAGAACTTGTAATTCTGGCATCTGTCCTGCTGGTGGAAGCTGCGAACAAGATATGCACTCATCAAGGTGCATGTGAGCCAAATTTGGCAACTTTTGCTCCGGTTCTGAACGAAGCCATTCTGGGAACATCACACCAGGGAACCCAATAAGGAAAATATATACTAGGCTTGGTGATGGAACAAGCATCTCATAGACCTGCTGAATTCTTCCAACATCATTCGTCTGGCAACGTGTTCTACTCATGCCAATTGTGCAGCGTAGCCCCAATTCCCTGAGATTACGACACTTCATGAGTACAAGTTCACCATCTAGTGTTGCTTGTTCTAGCTTCTCAACCCAGAGACGTTGGATATTGGGGAGACTGTAATTCTCCCAATTTGAACCCAGTACCACTTTCAAAAACTCCTCTAAGGTTGTAAAGCTTCTGGAACTTTTCAATTCCTTTTGGAACATGATCGATGGCAGTCTGATCTAGCTGAAGAAAACTTATGTTGGATAGTCTCATCAAAGTAGATGGCAGACTATTTAACTTATGGCAACCAAGCAATGAGAGGTATTCAAGACTGATGAGGTTTCCTATGGACTCGGGAAGTATGCTAATATCCGTAAAGCTTAGATCTAGCAACCTCAGCAGGACCAAGTTGCCGATAGACTGTGGTATGCTTAGAATGCCCATTCCACTTAGAAATAATACACGGATGTGTTCAATATTTCTGAAAGTATACTCATTAAGTGACTTGAAGTTCTTGTTATTATAAATTAGGAGGCTCCTCATGAATTTCTGCTTTTCTATAGCAGGTATGTTTTGCACAGCACCGCTGATACCTAAGCGGCGCAGCTTTGGTAAGATTTCCTTACTTTCTGCATCCATGAATAAGGAGTGATCCCTTGTCAAATGTTGCCCAAGTGACCTCAATAGATCATGCATTGTTGATATACCTTTGTCAACGTATTCTGGTTTTGGTTGCAGAAGATTTCTCCTAATTAGCTCATGGTAGTAATCTTCAGCAATCTGGTATACTGCGTAATTATGCTCTTTCCTTACAAAACCTTCAGCTACCCACCAATAAGCAACAGAATCACGTTTAATTTCAAAATTTGGAGGCAACAAAGCACACCAAATAAAGCACTGCTTAAGCTGAGGGGGTAAGTGCCTGTAACTTAAATACAGGGGCCCTGTCACATCTTCGGGAAGTCCATGGGTGAACCATTCACTATCCCGGATGCTCTCCCATTCCACTATTGTTCTTTTAGCAGATAAGACGCCTGCAATAACCTTGATAGCTAGAGGAAGGCCATCGCAGTTTTGCACTATTTGACGCCCAACATCCCAGAATCCATCATTTGTTTGCTCATCTGGTCTAAAAGACCTCTTCATAAGCAGCTCTAGGCCATCAGTACTATTCATTTTGTTTACTTTGTGAGTATATCTTGCATGCATTTGTTCCAAAATATTTCTGTTTCTTGTGGTGACAAGGATAAGGGCATTCAAACCTGTCTCAAAAGGCGTTTGGAGAAGCTCGTTCCAAACATCAGATTTCCACACGTCATCTAGAACAAGAAATACAGTTTTCCCATTGACAGTGTCCATGAGGCGGGGAAGAAGTTCGGACTTAGCCTCAAGCTGATCACATGAGCCTCCAGCCATCCGTATTGCTTGCTTTAGCAAATCAATCTCTGTGTAGCTCTGAGAAATGCACAACCATATATGAATTTGGAATTTCTCCCTTATCCTTTGCTCCTGATATATCTTCTGAGCTAACGTTGTCTTACCAATGCCACCCATCCCATGAATCCCAAAAAGAGTTGAACTATTGCTATTACAGTTACTTATGATCAGTTTGACCATGTCATCAGAAGCCTTTTTCATATCTATTCCAACAATCTCTACAGATATAGGAGATGTTTGACTTCGATCGACAGCTGTTACTTGGAACTGCTGACAATTGGTTCTCTCCAAGCTGAACATCTCTTTTCTCTCTTTAATCCCAAGAAGTTTTTCGTTGATGTTCTTAATTCTTTTAGCAATCCTATGATCAAATGTTATCTTTGCAAAACAAGAGAAAAGGGACTGATTGAAACATACCAGTCTCGGCAGCTGTGAAGGATTCTTTGAATGAACCATGAATAGATCTATGACATCATCCACATCAAACATAACATCTCTCATCTCCTTCCACCATGACTCAGTCACTGTATTTCCCATGGCAAGAGCCTCAGCATCCTCACGAACAGCACAAAAATGTTCCAAATTATTCTTGAGCATCTTGATATCTTTTTTCACTCGCAGTGTCATCACAACCTCATCCTGTATAAGGTCACCAAGATTTGACAGTATTTTCATGGCAAGAGCATCTAGAACTGTTCCCATAGTGTCCAGACCGCAAAACCTACGGATTCTTTCTCATTGGGTCTCTCTTTTGCTCGGAGTGGAATTCTGAGACTACAGATGCTGGCCTCAGATCAAGGAAAAGGGAAAATGTTAGAACACTGGACCAATATAGTTGGATGAAATTGGAGAAGTCAGGGCAGAAGCAAGTTGTTATAATTGTTCGTACCTTACCTGAGGTAGATGCCTAATCATTTCCATTGCCTTTCCCCTTTTTTTCAATGTAAATGTATATAAAGTCTCGAGAAAAGGATATTGTTGTTGCAGACTTGCAAGTTACTCTGTTTATATGTTTTTGCTTTTCTGTGACCCCGACCACCCCCCACCAATTTTTTGAAATGGGGTAGGAGAACATCCGTTTCAAAAGAACTTTGTCTATTTGTTCCAATTTCCAAATCATCAACTTGTCACCAATAACATCATTCTCTTTCCGCATGGCCCCCGCATTGCCCTGTTATTTTGCTCCTTCCTGGTACACCCGCGCATTTCGTCAAGCAGTTCACACGCGTCCAACCATTTGTTGCCACCAACCAAGTCTGGAGTTTTCAAAGGGAAAGACTCCAGGTACCCGATAATTTGCATCAAACCTACTCGCACGTTCACAATTTCAAAACAGGTCCGCGCCGTCCTTCACTAAACCAAACCAAAAAAACAAATCGGCTTGTGAAAAAGAGGCGCTTGCAGCGTCGACCTTCGCTTGCCAGCAAATAGCATTGCAGAAGAAGAAGAGGTTACTGGGGAACCTGTTCGCAGCCGCTGCCGGAGAAGCCGCCGCCATCGCATTAGCAGCAGCTTTGGACGAGCTCTGCCGCGGGCGGCCATAGGAATCACGGGAAGAAGAGGGAGAACAGTTTATTAGTGGGCTCAACACGAAACCCCAAGAAACCCGGAATTTAGCTTTTTTTGTTATTTTTCTTTAGCAATACCCGGAATTTAGCTGGGCCTCTCATCTTTTCATGGCGGCCTGACACAGGCACCGCGTGAATTCGCGGCGGGAGTAGTTTGGTGCGGACCGAGCCGGGCTGGTTTTGCTCCGAGCCTCCGAGCCTGTAAACCATCCGACTCACGCATCACAACGGCCCATAGCTGGCAATTCAAGGAGGCCGATTCACCTTTGGGCCTTTTTGCAACGGCCCACTGCCATCTCTGCTTTCACTGTGCTCCTAGTTCAGTTTGCTTCTAGTCCTCAAAAAAAAAAAAAAAAAGTTCAGTTTGCTTCTCTGTAGTCTGTACAATTACATGTTCACGTGTAACATCTTTCTTTTTTTAAAAAAAACTTTACAAAGATACACAAATAACCTAGTCATCTACGACGCTAAGATCTGCATCACCATCATTCTGATGCAATGTGCTCTATCTCCGATTGTGTCCCTACTAGTTACAATTAGCAGACGCTGCGACGTCTCCGTTCCTGCAACGCTGCACCCCCACCCCCCCTCCCCCGAGCTCGCGGGTTCCTTGTATACTGTATTATTACTTGACGAGAAGAATCCACTGATATGGGCCAAAATCGCATAAACGATGAACAAAGATGAAAGTGCCCGTAAACAGGCTTGAAAACATCACTTGAATCAAGACAAGCCAACGTCTTGTGGGCCAATCTAGCTCTTTCCGCTGCGTAGAATTTGAGTATGATTTGTTAGTGTGGCACCCGGTCGCAGTTGATGAGGCTACTCCCCATAACAGTTTTATTTCATTGAATAAGATATGATTTTTGATGAAATATCAATCATCTAAAAGATGTCTTGCTTACTTCGTCTTATGCTTATTTCTCACTCTTCAAAACAATAAAATGAAACCATCCCATAGGACTAGCTTCATGCAGCACGTTTAGATGGGTCAGGTCTCATCTCTAGTGGTTTCCTAGTCGTTTTTACATCTTTTGTATGTTACTGAGATGGCGGTGTTTGTAAGGGACCTTTTTTCCTCTCCTGCGTATTAGCTTGATGGAGGGGCAAGATTTACAGCTGCCCTTTCTTGAGAAAAATTTTCACGGCCAACCGCACCAACTTTCCATCCATAGAAATATGCTTAGCATAACTCCACACTGCATTAGATAAACAGATACTGGATAAACACTAGAACAGCTTAACCACTGTGACCACACGAGGCATACACATACTGCAGGACATGCTACACATAGATCACACACAACTAGATAAGACTTATCATAAGAGCCTCGTCCAGCTGGAGAGGAAGGACACGACACACGGCAACGCCATCGCACTTGGCCTTATTATTCTCAGTACTTGATTACTACTACCAGGAGTAGCATGCACAACACAGTTATTAAGCATGCCACACGCACTAGTTACACAAACACACTTTTAAGAGAAGTCGATCAGCATCATAGACACGATGCTACTGGTCCTTCAATCTCCGGTGGCTGGACGAGCTCACTTGCCGCACTTGCAGGGGTTGCAGGTGCAGCTGGCTCCGCACTTGCACCCGTCGTTCTCCGCGCCGGCCTGGAACCCGTCCTCGGCGTGCCTGCAAACGGAAGCCAAATAAAACAAAGTGATCAGTGCATGATGTGGCTGGTTTAAGGCATTTTTGGCCGGCTCGCTACCAGCCAACTGCGTGTGCGGTTTCAGTTTTTACTCTTCTTTCAGCAAGAACAAAGTGAGGTACTCGTTGCTAACAGAACCAGCGCAAATTTCGTGATGGCAAGGACTGCATGCTAACAGAGCCAACACAAATTTTATGTTCCAATGTTTTTTTTTTAAAAAAAAGAGAGGGAAAAATGTTATGTTTTTTTCCCTAGCGTTACAATGAACCTTAAACGTAAGATTGTTACTCCGATTTTTTAGTGCCACCCAAATGATCTAGGCATGCGAGAGGAGGAGAATAAAAATACAAAACACGAACGATGATGCGCGCGCGCACATACCCCTTGGAAGGCGCAACACCCATGATGACGGTCTGCGTGGTGGTCACCTCCTCAGCCATCTCCGGGTACATCTTGCACCTGCATCAGCAGCAACACAGCCAAAATCATCAGAAATTTTCTCTCCTCGGGTGACAGACGAACAGCAGCGCGATGCATGCACCTCTCGTTCCAGGCTAAAATCGTTCATAAGCACAAAATGAAACTTCCGTAACCAGTTTCAACAAAAGATAATCAACGATCCTATCCCACAGGTATCCAGTCATGAGAGCAACATATAACATGCAGCGGCACCACATACAAGACACACGCCCGTCAAGGAAACAGAGCAGGTTGATGAAAGAACCCGGCACCACACCACACCAAAGATCATCTTGGCTTTCAACAAACATGAAAGATCTAAACTCAAGTCACCGCCACCCAAAAAAAAAAAGGAAAGAAAGATCTGATCTTAAGTCGACATCTGAAGGAGAATACACGGATCAAGATGAACAGAACACGGCATGCATCGATGCATGCTTGGGAGAGAGATCTGGTTAAGACGAAGCGATGAGCTTACCCTCCGCAGCCGCTGCCGCACTTGCAGCCGGACCCGCACCCGCAGTTGCCTCCGCAGCACGACATCCTCACCTTACCTGAGAACTGAGATCGATCGTTCCCTCGAGAACAAGCAGTGTGTTCCTTTTTCTCTTCGCAGTTTCAGTCACACAATGTGCAATTCCCTTGATCTGCTCGGGGGCCTGGATTTATAGGCCGGTGGGGTGGCATCGGGCCGTCCACGTGGCGCGGGCGCGGATCGATGGGCCGTTCATCCCGTGACGTGTGGGGCGCCTTGGCCCGCGGGTCCGGGCGTTTCCCGTGCTCTGATGACCTCGTGCCCGGCCCGGCGCGGTGATCGTGGCCGTGAGAGGAGGGTTTGTTACGGTTCTGCCCCTCCTCACTGATTGAGGGAAGTGACCGGTTCTTCTGGACCGTCCATCGGAACCGGACAGATGCTGGTACCTTGGCAGCCAGTATAAAGGTACGACGTCGTTCACAAAAACGTAATGTTCATTTTCTAAAGAGCTTCTTTTTTACTTATGTTATACACTAGTATCTATCTACAAAAAAAAAAATCTAAACATCATTGTAGTACTGCTGTAGTACGAATTTTGAGGGAGGGGGGGTGTTAGGAGGTGGTACTTCTGCTGCATGAAAACCTTTCGAAAAAGTGGAGAATCAGAATATTTACTGTGTGTGCATGGACCCTATCCTCCGACATCGAGCAATCAACATCCAGGCCCGGGAAGGACAAGCATTTGCTCAGTCTTGTATCAATCTCATCATTGGTACTACTATTTTTGTAGACTTAATCGACGTCTAGTTTTATTTTTGTGTCTTTTTGCTTCTTTTACATAGGTTCATTCATGACCATTTTTAGTTGCAGTGATGTATAAAAAGATTCACTGAACTAATTTGTGAACCAAGAATAATTAGACCTTTTTATTTATGTTTTATGCCATTTCCTAGTTTCAGAAACTTGTTTCACTTTTCAAGAACGTTTGTGTTCCCAAAGAAAACTTGAAAGCGGCAGATAATGGCCGCGCAGATAATCAGTGTTGTTGAAGGACAGTGACACGATCCGTAAATCTACGACCGCCACGCCTGTCACTAAACTTCGTGTGATGTGTTTGACGCGAACTGACACTCCTTACCTCAAAAATCTCTCACCTTCAGTTGAGTTGAAACACGTGTAAACAGCACGTCCATAAATATCTAAGCTGGGGCACACGACGTGGCCGGTGGCCCTGGCTTCCTTGGATAGCGACGACCACGGGTGTTACAGCAAATGTACTGTGAAACTACGTGGCCGTTCTCGCTTTCTCAAAAGGAAAATCACATGGCTCTAGGTCTGTAGCATGCGGGCCGGCACCCATTATCCACTCGCTTTTCCCATGATGATGATGTCAAAACAGAATTCTAGTAAAGGCTAATTGTGGATAAGATTCAGGCTACGTGGAGTATCATATGATATCGTCCCAAATCGCAGGGGCTCTATTCGTGGCGCAAACTCTTTTTCAAAGTCGGGGGCAGAAAGTCTTCGGGTCAGTTTCGATCTTTTGCTGCTGCTTGCTTTGCTTAGCCGGGCAAGAACAAATGCGTTTAGCTGCCTTGTCGTAGTACCTCGAAGTCTGTGTTTTCTAGCTTTTTCTTGCTAAAGTGGGAGAGCAAAATCGGCTCTCCGCCAGAAGCAAGACTAAGCTCACAGGGCAAAGCAAGGCCAGGCGAGGCTCCCTCTTCAACCAAACTGACCCGACGTTGCCTCTAGGTTCCGGACAATGTTTGCCTTCTGCCTTCTGTGCAAGGTGTTTGCAGGTGATTCTCCAACATGATTGAAGCATCTCGAACCCTCCTGCTCACCAAAAATATCTAGGGTCATACCACAAGGAGAGCCACAAAGTACGTACAGTACATGGTGTTCTTGAAGAAATTTCTAGTAACAGCTTGAGCCAGTACTCTCTTCTTGACCAGCTAAAGTGTACAAGTATGCTGGAACGACTTCGACCTACTAGGCTACTACTAGATTCTTCGCCAAAGTTCACTATTCCTTTTCCGTTTCCCGTCTGAGAACCGAAGACTACAGATTATCTTCTGGGCAAGAGAAGGAAAACTTGAGTTAATCCAGTCTCCAGGGCATTCTTTAGGCCCCTAATTCAATCACTCTCCGATTGTTGACCGTGGATCACCATCTTCATGGGTCTGATTGGTTAGCAGGCTCGGCGCATGCAACTCTCATTTGTTTGGTTGTCTGCGCGCGCGTCCTGCCAAACCCGGCGCGTGCATCTCTGGTCTGTTCGGTTGCCTGTATCGCTCGTCCGATTTGTACACCCGCATGCAAGATTCGACGCTCGGCCTGGCTCGCGAGAAACGGGATTCAATTTCGTTTCTCCCGAGCCTGGCTCGCGGGCTGCTGGCCAGCAGCGGCCTGGCTCTGGAGGACCGAGCAGGCAGCAGACAGAAGCGAACCAATCACGCCCCATATGTCCAGGCCCGTCGGGCATTTCCTCCACTTGATTCAGAGGATGGGCCTTTCCTTTTCAAGGATGCTGGGCCAGGCCAGAATGCTAAGTAATGGACCAGCAAAACAACTAATGCCCAACCTAGAAAGAAAAACCCATAAAGCTGAAGGCTAGTTTTGGCCTTGTTCTATCCGTTCATAGAGTCAGATTTCAGATACAGAATGGCTGAGCACCAGAATACCAGATGCAGTCGCTCCACCCAAAAGTAATTCACATTTTGAACCATTCCTTGCGGCGACATTAAGAGACATTTGGACACATTAAGTTATGGAAATATTTGGACTAGATAAAAGAAATGTCCTTTGCACCTTTGCCTGCTTGAATAAATTATTTTCAATCTCTGGAATATTGTACATTCAACTAGTACTGCAAAACAATTCCTCCTCCCTCATTTATACTAGTACTCGACAGACAAAACCTCCCAGCAAATGAATAGAATTTCTAATACCTAACAGCAATCCTTAGATTGTGTTTTTCTCAAGAAACACAAAAAGAATCTGTAGTATGTACATCGGAATAATCCCATCCGTTTGCACAATGTAGAACGCCTAAACTAAAAAAATGGGGACAAAATAACTATCTGGAGTCAAAACCCTGCAAGCTCAAGATTGAGCTCAGTCAGAAGCTTGTCGAACATAAAGTCTGCCAAGTCATTCCCTATATTATCACCATCTCTCTGAAAATTTATCCAGTGGTCGCTCTTGGCCAGGTCACTCGACAAAATTGTGTCGACTTCTACGGTGGACCGTGGTTGTTCGTCCAGCCTGCAGCTCACTTTAGACCACAGTTCCTTAAGGACAAGGTGTCCCACAGGTTTTGGTCTATCAAAAGATGAGAGCCATGAGAGTTTGGACTTAGAAACGGAATATTTCTTGTAGATGTCAAGCAACGCTTCGTTTGTTAAGTCAAACAGGAGTAGCTGATCTGCAGACATATCGGTGAAGTCAAATGCTGCAGCTGCAGCCTCGTAGTGTTGGCAATCCACTTCTTGGAGAGTTATAATGTTCTGTGAGTACCATTCATCATACAGTATTTCACTGCTGAAACTGGACTTCTTGAATATCTCCTTCACATATTGGAACTCATCTTCATGTGTTGCGTCTACTTGGAGACCCATAAGGCCATCAGAATCACTTTCTTGTACAACATCAATGCCAGTTGAAACATCAGTGTCATTTAAATGGAGCATTGTTGGCTTCAGCAAATCTGCGAGGCAAAAACAAGAGAAATGTAACTAGATATTGTATGTGCTTGAAACAAGAGGCGCATGAATGCAAAAGTAATAGTGAGAACTTGGAGTGTTAATGTCATTAATGGTTTTTTTTTTGGTAATAAGTTACTGGGTCATGCAGAATAGGGTTTCTGAATATTAAATGGAATTCTCACCATCCAGCTTTGTACGTTTCACCGGACTAGCAGGATCATCTGAGAAGGCCACGTCAAGAACTGATATTGGACTTTCAGTTTCTTGTTCGCAACTTAGACTTATGTCAGCCTCAAATACGGGGCCAGGATAGGGAACACAAAAAGTACCTTCAATTGGTTTTGAATTCTGGAATGAGTGTAATTGATTGTCATGAGAATGTGTTGTGTGTTCTTCAGCAATAGTTGTGTCTTCTAAAGACGATATACATGAATCCACTTGCGGTGATGATTGTCTCTCATCAACATCAGAAATTTCTGCATGCTGGCCCAGAGTGTCAACTTCTGGAGTTGAACTTGCACCACACAAATCAATTCCAGTTGGTGAGTAAACCTGATCATTATCATCACCGGTTTGTGCTTGATCTTTTGAGATATCAACAACTTCTGAAGGCGAAGGATCATTACATGAGTCCACTTCAGATACTGCAGCAACATCATACTTTTTGTCACTGATATATTCTTCAGGTAATGAAAGATTTTCTGCGTAACCATTAATTACATCACTAGATCTGTCATCCAGCTCAACCTCCTTATCTCCATGAACATTGGTTTTATCAGCGTCATTATCATGGGATGTCAAGTAATCTTCTGGAGTTTCGTCATGTTTTGTCAAACTTTGTGATCTAAACTCAGAATTAGAAGTTCTTGGCAATGAACTCATCACACTAGCCCCGTCCGAAGAACAATCCCTTGTTGACTTCGAACTTGTCAGCATTCTTTTGGATTCACTACTTGCAATAGAATCAAGTAAGCGAGAGTAACTTTCCAAGGATTCAGTGAGGGAACGTGAACGCCGAAAACCTTGATTGACATGCCTCTTTGTAGCAATACCAATGTAAGGTTTAGGACCATCCCTATCATATGTCGCTGATGCTGACCGGGGAAGTACTTCACTGATTACATCATCAAACACCTTCTTTCCATAAGGGACCTTATGAAGAACACCATCCATTGAAATACTACGGTGGCTCTTTCGCTTCACATGTCTGTCGGCCCTATTTAGGGAAAGTAAAGAACTTGTATTATTGTCACAACCACCCACTATGTCAGATGTGCCATGCTGCAGGTCTGTGTTGGTAGCATCTCGGACCGACGATGTAGAACCATGTGAAGAACCATCACCACTAGTCGTGGCTTCACCATCAAGAACATATTCATTGCTTTCTAGATAGTGTATTGAAATAGTGCGCAGTAGCTTTGGTGCAACAGGAAGCATCTTTTCTTTCTGACCTTCCTTTCCATATAATTTCCTTAGAATCAAGGACCTTAAGCTAGCTTTTCCAGTATTCTTTCTTGAGGTCTTCTGTTTTTTTGGAACCTGAAATAAGAAAATGAAATGATTAAGGTAAGTCATTTCCGGTGGAAAATTAGTCCTATGTGTAGGTAATTTGGAGAAGGTATTTAAACAAACCGCTCGTGTTAGATATTATGTAGCGTATCTAAACGTGTATGTTAACAAATATTTCAGATAAATTAGCAACCATTTGAAGTTATGAATTAAAATGAAAGATAGTAAGAATAATAATGCATTCCATTCAAATGCATAACCTTCAAGTTGCAGGTAGGATGTGAAGATGGCTTATTGAAGACTGAACATGAGATGGATAGAAAAAATAATCAAGTACTATTAATGAAATATCTCAGTTTGACATTAAAGGAAGATTATTGGGTATACTTCATCATTTTTCTCGTCGTTCATGATGCCACTGTCTTCATTTTCCAATGGGGCATAGGAGCTTCGACGTTTACTTCCTGCATCATATAACACAATTTAATATGAACTGACGAGTAGAATTTTCATTACTGTCGGTACACGTGAATACAACGTACACTTTTGGTTGATTTCCACATAAGGAAAAACTAATTTCAGTACAACAAAGTAAGGGAAACAGTAAATGCACCACTTATATTTAAATTACATAATTAATTGCACAAATTTCCTTGACAATCAGAACAAAAAACAGTTTCAGATGTATGAATGATAAATATTAGTTTTCCAATTACACTCTAACTTATGCTAGTATCAAAGAATGAACGGCTCAATAACACTTACCTCCACTTCCTTTCCCGTGGCCATGTTTCTTGTCAGACAGCATCTTTGTTGAACGCAGGCGTCGACGAAATCCAAAGAACTGAAGAATGCCCCATCGGCACCCTTGCAATTCCTTGCCATAAAACGCGGACTCCTGATTCTGCAACAGCTGGGCCATTTGGTGCTGGCCCTCCAGCAAAGCAGAGGGGTGGTATCTTATGAGCACCACCCTTGCAAGACACGGAACACGGCTTCAGCTTTGCTTAGTTTTCCCACCTGTCATAAACAGACTGGCCACTGATTAACAACCTCGAAAATAGCATACCTAATGCCTTCCCATCCCCAAATAAATCATTGTCCCTAGCTAGACCATACAGTAAAAGTGTAGGTGCTGAACAAATTTAATACAGGAAAAGATGGTCTCCAACCAAGTATCCACGAAATCAGCAAGCTAAAGCAAGATACAAATCCTGAGAAAACGCATAAAGCAACATAAAATATTTATTTGCACCATAAACGATGATCGTGCTAACAAAAGCCATCTTAACAGGGCCTTTTTCTAGACTGGTGAAGCAAAGATGCTGACATAACACTCCTCTTCCTGAAAGCATGCAGACAAAAATCCGCCAACTGCAATTTGAGGCATTTATTAAGACATATTGACTATAATATATGTACCCGTATCCGTGTTAGTTAGTGTAACCATTGCTAATCAATAACTAGATTAGTGTCATCATTGCTGAGGAATAATACAATTACAGAGGAATGAAAATTATACACCACTTGAGGCACTGAAAGTGAAAACCACCGAGATACAGAAAAAGATTGTGATTTCCAAGCCTTTCTTGTGAACATAACAAACCATTAGTGTAAAAAATCAAGGAGTTGGAGGAAGCTTCTCAAATATAATGAAATACGAAGGAAATTTGATCAATTTTGCAATTTCTGCAACGATCTTCTCCGGTAGTTTATTGCTAGCACAAAAAGGAAATGAACGCTGACAAGAAAACATCAAACAGAAGCATATACGTTTCTCATGAACCAAGAAAAGAAATAAGTTTATCTATAAATTATCAGATATCATGCAACTGCCAGAAAATCCATTTCAAAAGAAGAGAGAAACAAATCAATATGAGAAAAGGCACCAAGAAGATTGCTCAATGCTTTCCAAGTTGGAGAACACTCCGATTCATCGACATAACACCAAAAACAAACTCGCCTTTTGGCTATGCGGCCTCCAATCGGATCCGTGAAACGTCACAAGCTTGATCGGTTGTTGACATGTTGTCCCCGTCGTACTCATAAACGCAGGGGAACAGCTTCAGGCTAAAGCAGCTGAAACATTTGGAAGCGCACAAATAGAAACGAACAAGAGGTAAACTTCAGTAGCCCAAGCCCAACGGTGGCATCGGTGAACACGATTTTCTCATTGATCCACAGAAAAATGAGAAAAATATCCTCTTTCATCAACAAAAGCGACGAAACAAAACGCAACCATAAGGAGCATCAAAGATGGCAAGACGAATCTCATGTCCTCGCACCTGAGCAAACACTCGCAGGTTTTCCTCGGCTCCTGTTTATCCACGGAAGGAACAGAAGCCTATTGCAGCCTTTCCACGAACAGATTACGCGCGTACGTAGAGCAGCGGCGCCATGGCATCACGAACTCGCGAAACACGCGCAAACCAAACGAAAACGAAAACTTTTCTCATATACACGCCGTGTTTCTCGGTGACGAACCTTGGATTCAGACGATGACGACGACGCCGCCGCCTGCAGCCGACAATCTGGAAGGATTTGGTGCTGAATCGAGGGTTGGGTTCTGAAAGGAGTTGGTGGAAAGAACTGGGAACAAGAATGGAAAGAAACGGACGGATCCGGGAAGTGAGGAAGGAGAAAAAGGAGGGGTGTTTCAGTTAAAAATTCCGGTCAGTGGCGGCCTCTGCCTGGAGGGCGGGTGCGGCTTGTTGTTGAAAACGTCCTCCTGGTCCCCTGGACAGTTAGATTTTTTTTTTCCTTGATCGATGAAAATAGCTACTTAACCGTTATCTAGCTACATAGCTAGGTTGCTCGCTTTGTTCTTTCTTTTATAACACCGGTTAGCTTAAATTTGAGCTTGCCAGAGCTAAAAGAGAATGAAGGAAGTACATTTTTCAATACGAAGGTCAAATGAGTTTATTAGAAAACTGTAGTGATTGAAATAAATAAAGAAAATGAACTTTTTTAGTATATAGCATGGTATACTAGGTCTACACATGTCACATGTGTACTTTTTCTGCAATTAAAGCTATGTTTGTGTATTCGAAGTTTCTATTATTGGTAATGGTATGAACTTTATTGGAAGGTTATAAGGAATCATATAGGGCGACGTATCCTATGAGAACCAGATTCGTGTGAGAACTATGAGAACTCGAATCTGGGCCATATGATCTTGATCGAAGGGGGGCGCATAGGGAGAGGTGGGAGGGGGGATTTGCAAAATCACCGCCCACTTAATCATATGGTCCAGATTGGAGTTCTCATAGTTCTCACACGAACCTGGTTCTCATAGGATACGTTGCCATCATATAGTGACCTTTTACACGATTATGTTATGAGTAACATAGTAATATGATTAACATTTATGTTCCAAGCTGCAAGGGTCCTAATTGAAATTTGCATTTCCATGGTGAGTTAGTATTTGGTTTGCCAAAAAGATGAGATAGCTGCCCTTGCCAGCAGCTGATCAGTGAGCAAATTAAGGGCACCAACAAACACATAAATCAAAGTAACGTACGGTGAAAGGACCAAGAACCGAGTTGTCGTGCAGCACGGATCATATAATTGCCTGCCCTATAATTTATTACTGCTTTTGTGCTCCAAAGCCTTATAATCCTCCTTGATTTCCAACGCCTTTTCGTGGACTTCACTGTCTCCTGTACTTGTTTGCATCGTGGTGGGCCACGTGAAAAGCTGGGATGAATTTGACTCCTCGATAGATTTTTTTTTTGGTAATTTATCGAGCAACTTCAAAATGAAATTTCAAGCACAAAATAGACAGATATGGGCTCGGAGTGGTCGACCTGGTCAATATTTTCCTGCATGCAGCAGCTCCAATCAGACTTGGCATATGCTTTTTAGGTCATTCTTATTGCCTACGAAGCTATCATTGGAGTGCAAGAGTGTCAAGCTGCCACATCATCGTAGAAATAAAAGAAATTTGTGGTACCGAAGGATAAGCTCGGGTGGGATTGTGTTGAAATGTTCTAACCTTCGCTTCATTTCCCGGGCCCTCTAGAATGTGTCGTCCTGGTCTTATGCTCCATCAAATTGTAGCCTAATGTGGAACAGCATATCGAGTAAATGCCAGGATCCGTGAATCCACGTTGTAGATCATTTTTTGGAGTCTTCAATACAAGACTTTCGATGCCACTTTAAAAAAAAAATACATAAGAAAAATATTTTTGCGAATAACATTTTCAATAAATCTTGACATTTACATAATTTTCACATAGTCAATCTTGACAGCTTTGTTTTAGTGCTTGAAAAAACTCTAGTCTTTGCATAACTTCATTCTATCATCCATGTATACAAACAATTGGCATCTATCAGCCATGTGAAGTCAGCTTCGAGATCGCTGCAACACTGATGACATAGAGAATTCTCACTGAACCATATATGATTTAACTTGTGATTTGCATGCCACAGAATCTTTTGGGCAACGACTATGACCAGTGATGGAGTAATGTAGAAGTCAACCTTAGAAATGCTGCAGAAAATGAACTTCTAGGGTGATGTAGTTTGTGCGAGTTGACTATTTCAGGGTCAAGTGTACCGACCGCAAACCAGTATCAGATGCAAATGGCTGCAGCAGCTGAACTGGTCAATTTAATCAAACTTCGACGGTCGTATGACCTCAAAAGAACAAAAGAAGGAAAGAAAGAAAATATCCTGAAACAACGTGGCTGTAACATTTATGACGTATTTTTCGATACGAATTGAAGTGACAAATGCTGTCGGGAAATCGACAGGCTGTGTCTTGAGACACTGTAATTGACTGGTCACTGCTTTTCTAGCTTGTTGCCTGGTTGTTTGCTTGGAGTAGCTGATAATGCGTACAGGTCAGTGGTCGCAAGAGACCGGTGACAAGAAAACCGAGCAGGAAAGTGATGGTCAGCAAGAAACCTTCCGGTCTAACTGCCACCAACCACCAAGGCCCTGTGCAATTCATTCATAGAGTATGGACATTCCTGAAGAGAATATATGCCAACCATGGTAGTAATAATCTTCGCCAACCCCAGGCTACCTGATTATTTTCCGCCAATTAACATCAAAACATGACATGAGCGTTCACCGTTGCTTCATTTGCCCCTTTTCTTTTATTTTCTTCAACAGCGTAGGGCGCACGATGAATCCCTCACTTACGCAAATTCCCTTTTTTTTTTCCTTCAGGTCAATTCAGGGTAGTAATGTTCAATGGGGTATGAGACTTAAGTAAAAACAAAGTGTGGTCAGCCTAATGTCCACATGTGAGCAGTTGCGAGAAATTCAAGCCTAGGTCTTAATCGACGAGGACGACAAGCTGATAATTTCTGTTTAGTACACAATGGCAGTGACACCTGGGAATCAACAAGTCAGCAAGTCATAATTCACCATGAAGTTTTTGTATGCCGTGCAATCAAATTGATGGCTTCTCGTGACGTCAACAGTAGACTACAGGCAGCAGTAAGAGGCATGAAAATCGTCAAGCTTCAGATAAGATATGCAATACAACACAAAAAGGCCAATTGTCAATGCGAAATTATGTTTGCATTCACTCTGCTTGGACGAGTGGGGTGAGAAAAAAGAAGAAGAAAAAAAGAAGAACAGACATAAAATGAAAACTTCTATCGTACAATTAACCATTGCGACAGGAACAACACGTAACTTTCTGATAGAATTCCACAGGAAAGTTTAACATCCATCTTCTGGACTAGAAAGTTCAACTGGTACAAAGGCATGATTAGTACGAATGTTTGCATGATATCCAATAATCCAACTTCTGAACGCTGGGAACGTAGTAGCATTGAATCCCAAAGGCCAGCAGCCCACATTTGGCAGCTCTTCACAAGAATGGAGGGAGGATCACCCAGCGGCGGGGATACTTGGGCCTCCCCTCCTTGCCATCAAATAGCTGCAGAAGAAGCAATGTCAGTAAACCTATAAAATTTCAATAGTATTGATCGGTAAGGAGGAAAGGGAGACACTTGCCTTAACCAGACGGCGGTGCTTGCCCAGTGCCCAATTGGTCATGATACTTGCTGCGACAACAAGGAAGATGTAACCTGCCACAGTCTGCGTAGCAATGTTGAACCCGAGCCACTGGTAGATTTCAGTGGTGTAGTTGGCGCATGTCACAATGTTGAACAAGAAACCACGAGGGATCTGGTAGCCACCACTACCGCTCGGGCTTCTGAGATTCCTTAGCAGAATATGGCAGTAGAAGTTTGCAATCTGGCAGAGGATACCAAAGCCAAACCCAATCTTCATCTGCAAATCACCCACAGGGGTGTAGAGCGGGTGGTTGCAGTAGTAAGCAATGTAACCACCAAAGGTCCAGTAGTAGGCGCAGTTCCGGAAGACATTTGATACAGGCGAGGTCGCATGACTGAAACGGTGCACAAAGAATGTCTCCATGATCCTCTTGAAGTAGTGGAAGCACCAGTAGTACATGGCATAGGTCTGGACAGGATGGATGACCCGCTCTTCCTTGTATCCGAAGTATTTGTAGACGGGCAAATAATAGAACATGGGGTAGATAATAAGAGGACCCAAGTATTCAAAGAAGAACAGGGTGCTGTAGTAGACTTGTGGCCCTAAATCTTTGAAGACTACTGTCAGTGACCCAGAACCCTTCTCACAGTATTCTGACAGGCTGGCCTTCGAATTGAGGACAACTGATTTTCCACCTTTCCCAGGTTGTAGAGGCAGGGTGAGCCTCTGCCTAGAAGGATAATACTTCTTAGCTGCATGGTGCAGACAAGCAGTTAGCATATAGTACATCATAATTCATAAGCATATGAGCAACAAACCAGGAACAAGAAGCACAGTTAGGCAGATACAAAAAATAGCACTTACTGTTTCGGTATTAACTGCTAACACGGGAAAACTTTTTAACTTTACATCCAATAAAACATACCACATTTAGCTTTGCAGTTAAATAATTCCAAAAATCTTGTACTGATTGCAAGATTCAAGATGCCAGTTTAGTTCTCTTTCTCAGTTCACCTATTCTAGTTTATATATCTTTTTAATCTATCCTACATCTCAAAATGATAAGTTAATAAATGCTCTGAGAAGGCGCATAAGGCTAGAAGTGATATGACAATTCTTTCGATTGATACACAAAAATGAATTAGATCCATGCTTGAGGTGCAAAAGTAGGAGAGCAGAGCACAACGACACCACAACTTGCCATTTTGCAACTCAGCTATCCATGTTAATAGCATCTGATGCATTTAAACAGTACTGTATGCCATACATGGTGATCAATTCTCATCCAACTACATGACTGCAATTTTTTCTATAGTGGTCCAACATGAAAATAAGTGCTTGTGACCACGACCCCAGGATAATATTATGGAAAGTTAATAAACTAACATGCAGATCGCTAGTCTGCAGAGTGTACATTTGGGAAAGACGGTGACCATAAATATGAAAATAAATAGCACCAGTAGATGGCACTCGAACCTTGTTACCATATGCAGCTAAATTCGATAATTTCAAGCAGTAATTTATGGCTATGGTCATTGGCAGTGCCCCAGAAGGTTACAACACAACAATTCAAAAGGATCACTTCGAACAAGATTGATGGTAGGAAAAGGGCAAAAAGCATATACAGAAGTAATGCAGACCATAAAAGCACTTTCTGGTTCGTACACAAAAGATCAAAACAGTTCTACTCAACTCATAAGGCATGAACTTGATAAACAAAGCATCAATGCAAAGTACATTATTTTGGCACTAAATCGATTTTTGACATAAGTAATCAGGCTTATGAACTTAAAGATAAGACAGCTATCAACATATTCAACATTGCTTGGCCGCAGTATCTTCATCAGTTCATTGTTTCACAGATGCTAGTTTTCTAATACAGTTAAAAAGTAAAACACATGTACTGAAACCAACTTCCAAGCAACACACAAACTTGTTTTCAATTTAAGTTGTCCTTCTCAATTTTATTTTATTTTTTGCTTTTCCACAGCTTACAACTCACAAAGTGTGTGTATTTATTTTTAGAAGAAAACAAAAACACAAAGGGTGTGAGTTGCTGCTGGCCAACCCCCACCTACCGAAGCAAATCTCAACAGCCTATGAACAAAAAGAATTGCTTTCAAATATGCCCTAGCAAGGAAGAAACAGAAACAAATCCACATAGACCAAGGATGACTACACCGAATATAATGTGAGAATAGAATTGCATTCGATATGATGCTCACTAAATGACCGATATGTGTAACATACAACTACTTTTCTTTTCACTTGTTTTCATGGTGTAGATCCATAGTTTCAACATTGTAGAGAAAGGTTTTTCTACTATTTACTGTTGTTAAAATAATTTACTGCCCTTGAATATACTAAGAAATTTCCTCAAATCCTAAGCACCCCAAACATGGCAGTATACTTTTTGAACAAATTAAAGCTAGGCATCCTATAACCTATCGTCAATCCATTTTGAAACTGCAACTGAAGTCTACAGATATTAAATCTGCAAGGTGTATCAAACAGACAATCATGCAGATTTAATTGTACAGCTAAAAACGAGCCAGCAGAAAGCTGCAGGCTGAACTGTTCGCAGAACCACCCCTAAACATTTATTTACATCATTTCAAACAATAAGTGCAGTACTATTGGAAAAGAACATTACTCCACAGTAGTGCAACGAAAGTAAAAGCGCCTACTTGCCTACAGATCGCACGTGCCAACGACACTACGCCGCACGCACACCACGTGATGTTCCCAGCTTAGAAAAGAGATTTCTTCTCGTAACAATTATCGCAACACAACAACAAAGGAAGAACAGAATACTGCAGAAAACATGGCTAAGCAGCAAGGTTCAGCAGGAATTCACTTACTCCTGGCATGGATGGCCTCCTGCAGATCCGCGACCTTGGCCTGCAAACCAAACCCACGAGCAATCAAATTTCAAACCTTTAGACAGGATCTTAAACCCCAACCACAACAACGGCAACAGAATCCAGTCTCCGGAGCGAATCAAGAACCGGCGGACGGGCGGTAGGGAGGGAGAAAGCTGGAGGCGGCACGTACCGAGTCCTTGAGGTCGATGCCGCCCTTGACGACCTCCCGGCCGCTCCGGGACACGACGGTGACCTTCATCCCGCTGCAGCAGTAAGGCGTCGGCTACGGCTCACGGCTTCTTCTGCTGGCTGGCGTCGTGGAGGAGGAGAGGGAGGGAGACGGGGCGGCGAGGGAGTGGACGGACGGGGGTGGAGTATTTGATCCCGCGGCAGGGAAGGCGTGGGGCCCGCGCGCAGGTGGGGGGCGTTGGACCCACCCGGAGTTATGTGGCGTTTATGGAGTTCAACTCCTTGATGTGGACCGGGTCCATCGCCTCCTAGGAGTTATGTACCATCGTCTAGGCTGTACAGACACCGGGTTCAGATTTCAGTTTGAACCTGACTCAAACTGCTGGTAGTTGTAGACCGAATTAATCACAAATTCACATATACTCCTATAGGTTTTTTCAGGGGTCTAAATTTTAGAAGGGTTTAAATTCTAAATAAGTTATATTAAATAAAATTTAATTACAAAACTAACTACAGAAATCTGGTCTAATTCGCGAGACGAATCTAATGAGGGTAACTAAGCCATGATTAGATGATGGTTACTGTAGCACCACTGTACCAAAACAAAGATTAATTAGGCTCATTAAATTCGTCTCAAAATAAGCATTCATCTGTTAAAAATATTTTATCATTAAATTTTATTTAATATTTCTAAATAACAAGATTCTTTTTGATGTGACATGCTCTAAATTTTAAAAATGGTGCGCCGAACGCACCCGTTCGTTTTCTAGAGACCAAAGAGCATGCATTTGGACATGGGAGCCAGCTGAACTGACAGCCAAACAACGGCCGATGGCGAGAACTACCGAGCTGCCACTCCCTATCGTGCGACAGTAAGTGCCTCGGGATTGCCGCCACCAGTCAAAGAAAGCCGAAGGCAGCTCCCTTTGCATGCCGTCCCTCCGTTACACATGACCGATGAACATCGTTGTCTTTGGAACTGAGCTATTAACACGCTGTTTGGCGCGTGTTTCGTGCGAACCCCTCCCCAAGCCTGAAAACTCCTCGACTGATCATCTGTGCGGCTGTCAGCTGGTGCATGGACCGGGTCCAGGAGAAGCGAGCACCCATCAGCCCAGGGCCCACGAGCAGCAGGGCCAGCAGAGTGACCGGAGTTAAGGGGGCCGACTGCAGTTGGTTGGGGAGTAGGGCGGCGGCCCAACGGCCCCCAACGCCGCGCGCGGGGCTGGCTGACCCGACCGTGTCCCATCCCATCCCAACGCTCTTTCCGTGCTTCTTCCCGGCCAGCCGGCAGCCGATCCGTCCCCCGCCGTTATCGGCATCGCCAAGCGGGCCCTGGGTGTACGGAAGGGCGTCACGATGATGGTATACATAGGCTTCTTCTTTTTTTTTTTTTTTTTGCAAGGATATATACATAGGCTTCTTGAAACCATACTGTACTGAACAGTTGTAAGAGTATCAACTCTCTTGCCCTCCTGGTTCACAACAAGCTAAAGGGACAATGTGCAATTATTTGAAATTTATGTGTGGGTTTTCAAGTTTCAACTCAACCGGACCTTGAATTTGAGTTCCAAGACAATTCGTTTCTCTAGTGAATTTGAGTGGAAAAAAAAGAGAGTGAAAACGTTTCGGCTAGCCAGACGTCCTCTTACTCTCGCACCAGACTTCCACAAGGTTTATATGGAGAAGAAATCCAGTAAAACTAGGATCATTGGGTTTTGTACATGAAAAAGGAACCCAAACACGCATAACTTTTTAATAATACTTCGTGATCTTTGTAGTGATGGTGCGAAGAAAACAACAATTTTTATAAAAAATATAAAAAATTGTACAATTAATTCATATGACATCTGAGGTATCCTATCCATTGCAAGACTCTGAATCCAAGAAGAACATGAATCTGGGTACAAACACAAAGCAAAATCTCCCCGAATTCAACCAAATTCAGCCCAAACGCCGTCTGTTGGATCACTTTCCCCCGACCCCACCTCTGCCTCCGGCGAAAAGAAGCGCCGGGCGGCCCGGGCCTTCCTGCCGAACCAAATCGGGCAACTTGGCGCCGGCCTTCGTGGGGGTAGCGCCTACTCCGGCGACGAGGTGTGCTAGGCGGCCGACGCCCGGAGATGGGGGACCCAGGATTCGCCGGTTTCGTGCGCACGCATCACGTGGCGTTCTTTGATGCCATGGCCACCGAGCTCCCGGAAGACTACGCGTCGCAGGAGGTCAACCACCTCACCCTCGCCTACTTCGCCGTCGCCGGCCTCTCGCTCTTGCGGGAGCTCGACCGGGTAAGAACTTCGCGTGGAATCACACAGAATTTCAATTTTTTCTACCGGCGATCTGTGATGTTCTGGACGCGCCTGAGTGCGAAAATTGGATCTTGGTACTTGTTAGGAGACTTTTGCCTGCATTAGCCTTACTCGTTTGTTATATGCAAAATAACATAGATCTAGACAGCAGAAGATATATTCTCTGAAGAACTCGGAATTCAGGATCGAGCGAACCTTCATATCCAGAACATGTTCTTGGCTTTTAAAAGTAGTGACTTTTTTGGTAAGAAGACCACTTTGAGCTGGTCGAGCTGGTTAGGAAGGGGGTATTTGGAACAAGGAGGTAAAAGGAGAGCATTCAAAGCCCGTGACACAAAGAAAGCTGAATGAATTGTAGCTCACTTCATAATTCCAGTAACTTGTAAAGGAAATAGTATTAATTAGTTAGTTGAACAATTCATGGCATAAGTAGTTTTCATAATGATAAATGCAGGAAGTTGTGGGGATAGCAGAATGCTACTTATATGCACGGAGTTTAATGTTTTAGAAGGCTTTTACGAGCAATCTTAGCGTTGGATCCGTCTTTTAATTAGGCTATCAAATTGGTTAGAGTTGAGTGGGACTCGGCCTTGATAGTGACATGTACAATTAAGCTCACCTTGGTTCAGTTTCATGCGAAATATAAGTATTACATTGCTGTCTTTAGGAAAAGGACCCCATGTAAATGTAATGTTGATAATGCTGATTGTGCATCTAAGTTACGTTTGCTCCTGTCTAGGCAGTGTGCAGTTTCTGAGTGCTTCATTTATATGGCCGTTATCTAATTGGTGATTGGTTAAATTTATCCTCCTCAACATTGATTGCTTATGTGAATACATGATCCCTTTAGCGTTTGAATTCTAGCTGAAGGAGCCAAACACAGCATGTCTTTCAATAACTTGACTCTTCATGAATAATTACTGTTGGACCTTAAGAAGTTGTGTATCTGCCTTTTGTCTTTAGGTTAACAAGGATGAAATTGCCAAATGGGTATTATCTTTTCAAGTCCATCCTGAGGCTGATGACGATGTAGATAATGGTAAGTTGTCGTGTTACTGGTTTGAAAAATAAATATTATGAATTTATTTTTCCAGCTGCCACTTGTTCCTTATATAACAGTCAGTGTGTCTACAGGTCAGTTTTTTGGATTCTGTGGTTCCAGATCAACTCAATTTTCCTTGGCTGATTCTAAGGTATGTGTGGCTGATGCTGATTTATTTCCAAATATGTGGCGTTTTATTTGTATATTATGATAGTGTTAAGTTATTAGATCATGCTCTGATTCAGGACCCTTGCCACAATGGCAGCCATCTTGCCAGCACTTATTCTGCCCTCGCCATCCTGAAGATTGTAGGTTACGATCTCCCAAGTATTGACAGCAAGGCACTCTTATCTTCTATGAGAAAACTCCAACAATCAGATGGAAGGTATGCATTTAGCATTGGTCTCCCTTTTCATGTTCATTAGACTTGCAGGTAGGCTCTGGAAGTGTCTGTACTTTTAGATGTGCTACCAACAGAATTGTTTCACCCATCTTAAACGCTTTTATATCAGTTGGTTTGCACTATGAGTGCTCGCTACCTGTTTCATTGATTTTATGTTCATTCTATGCGTCAACTTAAATCATGATCTCTTGTTTAAATAAACTTTTCATTACTAAATGCCACCTTTCCGGTATATCACTGTACTGTCGCCCTTAGAAATCCTACTCCAAGAATATTAAGATGCTATATGATCCTAGTAAATGAAAGCACGTTAGATTGTTCTCGTTTGTTCGTACGTGCATGCACATGTGATCTTTATTATCAGCGAGTTATGGTAGCTTGTTACTCAACTTAGGAGGCTTCTGTCTTTGTATATTACGTGGGTTGTTAGCTTACTTGAGAAGTATTTCGCAGCTTCATGCCTACTCATATTGGAGCAGAAACAGACCTTCGCTTTGTCTACTGTGCAGGTGAGTAGTACTGTCCGTTTTTATGCTACTCACTATCAATTGAATCATTCTTTTGTACATTTGATGCAAATGATCCGTCTTTTCAGCTGCAATCTGCTCAATGCTAGATGACTGGACAGGAATGGACAAGTTGAAGGCAAAGGAATACATTCTCAATTGCCAGGTTAAACTGCAAAAAGAAAACAAAAAATCATTTTCTTGATATTTGCAAAACAAATATACAATGCACCACATTTTGCATTGAGGTTGCAAAACCCATGGGATTAAAATGTCTAAATCTAGTTTCTGTCACATGTAGTCATATGACGGAGGTTTTGGCATGGTTCCATGTTCAGAGTCTCATGGTAAGCAATTTCATTTGACCTTTTGATGCATTACTTTACCTACTCCTTGTATTTTTTGCTATTGAAAAAAAAACACTATACCTACTAGTAGCAACCGAGTTAAATATTTGCTTGCTTGCTTGCAATTGGTTGCGGGTTCTCATTGTGTATCTCTGTGTTAGTGGGTCAGGTGGAGGGACTTTTTGTGCCGTCGCAGCTCTCCGACTAATGGGCTTCATTCATGTTGATTTGGAGGCTAACTTAAGGGAATCTGCGTCCATTGACATACACATGCTCCTGGAGTGGTGTGTTCAGGTTAACTTCTGCTCAACTATATGGCTGCAGTTATCCACCATGGGCCTCGTGTGATATTAAGAAGTGCAGCATTGTTGACTGCACCATAAATCTCTGCAGATGTTACCATCTATCTGAAATTATCAAAATTAGAACAATAAAAGGAAAATAATTGCACAAAGAAGCCAAGAAGGTCAAATTGTCAAAATGAACTGAATAACATTATCTATGATGAACCTTACGAATTTACCGCACTATTATTCCGCAGAGACAAGTGACTGATGGAGGATTCCAAGGGAGGCGAAACAAGGACAGTGATACCTGCTATGCTTTTTGGTTAGTATATGATATATCATTCGATCTGTGCTCTAGTTGTCTGACAAAGGAACAAGGAACCTGAGTAATTTAATTGCTTCCAATTTGGCCTGACAGGGTTGGAGGTGTTCTAAAGATCATTGGTGCTTACAACTTGCTTGATCATCATGCTATTCGGGAATTTTTGTTAACTTGCCAGTCACCTGTAATGACCAAACCACGTTTACGAATACTCAGTTAAACCAAGTTGATCTTTTTTGCTGACAAATAATACATCTTTGTTTGCTGGTCAACAGTATGGAGGCTTTACTAAATTTCCACGTGACCGAATACCAGACATCTACCATTCTTACTATGGCCTGGCTGCCCTTTCCTTGTTGGAAGAGGAAGGGCTGGAACCACTTTGCGTCGAACTGGGAATCCTCTCTGCTGCATTGTAGCAATTTATATTGCTGAATCTAATTATTTTCTACACCGTTTTGGAAATATAAATCTTGTAAGCTGGTACAACATATACAGCGTAAAGCTTAGAAAGGTGATTTACATATGGTGTTGTGTTCTTGTTGTTATGCTTGTCTGGATGGACATAACACATCATGTAACATTATATTCTGGGATTTTCTATATATGCGACAATTTGATTGTAAAGGAATGCAATGGACTTGCTGACCGAGCTGTCTGTTCCGAGTTAGTTGAACTAATTGTTGACAGTTGAGTTAGCTGAACGATTTTATTTCTTGGAAAGCTGCTCGAATGTTTCTGGTGTGCTTGCTTGGCATAACTGTTTGACAGGTCAATGCTGATGTTGTTGGGATCCTGATGTACAAGTACAATACTAGTACATGACCATATGATGCTTCAGTTGTACCCGTCCAGACAACTGTGTACATCAACTCTTATGTCATCAGGGAAAAACGGAATTTTTGTACAAGGATTCAGGTAAAGCAACTTCTTTGAATCACAGGACACGTACTTTATCACCGGGAAAAAAAAAGTCCCACGAAAGAAGTTGCAAAGGGCGTGCTCGATGCGCTGCACTGTGCTTTCGGTGCTGGGACGAATTCTGCTGCCCACACGGATGCAATTGGCGCGGGCAGTTAAGCAGCTGCAGCGGCAATAACTGCCACTGCCCACCCAGCACCCACCATCTGCCCCTGATCCGATCGAAATTCAATTGCCAAATCAATCCGAGCAGTGGTTGGCCCGCCGCCGCCGGACCAGTTCGATTTCCCAACCCAAGCAGGTGGCAGCCACGAAGCCGGATGCTATTTCACGGCGCCTGATCTGATGGTGCTGTCCTAGTCCCGGACCCGGTCACAGCATCTCTCTCTCGTCGCCAGTGTTCGTCCTCCCAGCAGCACCACGATGGCGGGCGTCGGTTCCGCGGTGCGGCGGCTCTACCTCTCCGTCTACAACTGGGTCGTCTTCTACGGATGGTGCGTTGCTGCTGCTCTTCTTTGATCCCGGGTGGATCTTGCGCGTGTGTTGTTGTTGCTTCGTCGGCTGGTTCTTGGTTTGATTTGGATCTTGGTGGTCTTCTTGCAGGGCGCAGGTGCTGTACTACGCGGTCATGGCACTGCAGGAGAGCGGGCATGAGGCCGTCTACGCCGCCGTCGAGCGGCCGCTGCAGTTCGCGCAGACTGCCGCCATCATGGAGGTTTGGTTGTTTTCCTCCTCCACTCACAAGTTGACATTATACCGGTGCACTAGTAGGTTCTAGCTTTGTGTTACAGTTAGCTTGTGAACTTCAGTATAATTTTAAACTTTTTGATAACTAAGGTGTAGTTCTATTTAATCTACTAGTAGAATTCTCAGTTCTATTCATGTCATTGAGGTTTAGCTGTGTTCAACTCTAGTAGAACTGCTTGATTAAGGGTACGCACGACATACTCATTCTAGATGGACAAAATGCAAAGTGCCGTGTGCAAAAACAGAGATATTAGTAAGGGCCATACCGGAATCCTGTAATTGTTCAACTTTCAGTGTCATGCTTTTACTTTGCTCGAGCTATACAAACGTTATGTCAAATTTTGACTAAATATTTTTTTGTTTGCCTTGTGGTGCTTCTACCGCGGGGTGCAGATTCTTCATGGGATTGTAGGTATGTTCTTCTTTCTACTTGAGAATGCTAACGTCTCATTTCTAATTGTCTCAAAAGTATTATGATATAAACAACAACTTAAATCTTGAACATATGCTAGGTTCGCCAATAAGTCTCGCACTGGATTTTTGAAATAAGACCGCTTTCTTCACTCTTGTAGTATCTGTTCACATTTGACCATTGTTTTGATAAAATGATACTCTTTAAAGGCTTGGTGAGGTCTCCGATCTCGGCAACTCTTCCACAAATTGGATCAAGATTGTTTCTTACGTGGGGCGTCTTATGGAGTTTTCCTGAGGTATCATTAACTTACCACTAGCTAAGCCTTACATTTTTCATGTAAAGCATATTCTTCTAAAAAAAGGAACATAATGACATGTTTTCATTATTTATAACTTAAAACCTGCATGGTAGATGCTCGTGTTTTGAAGTTTTGAAAGCACTTGCTATCCATAAAGAAAACATATACTGGATTATTTTTGCATCGAGGCTAGCACATGTCTATTACGTAATTCCATGAATTTCATGTTTGTCCATAGATTAAAGCGACAGTTTTATGCAGTCATCTGATAAATGTGGGTTTTTTTTATTATTACTTTTGGTGTTCCTACTTCCATTTTTGTTTCTTTTTCAGTAGAGGCTTCTTTGGTTTCATGACAATGTTGACTTCTGTTTTGCAGACACAATCTCACATTCTTGTTACTTCCTTGGTCATAAGCTGGTCCATCACTGAGGTACATATTTAGGGGGCCTTTGGAACACGGGATTTTTTCCCGTTCCTGCGTTTTTCCTGTGAACAGTCAACTGATTCCTGTGAAATTCCTGTACAATTCCTGTGAAAATCCTGCGTTCCAAAGGGGTTATGCAAACGCTCTAGAAACAACCTAAACTCAAAATACAGTACTTAAGTATATGATGTTACAACCTAAAAGTAGTACTGGTTCAATTCTTTTTGCAATTTCAGTGTAACAGCATGATAAATTTCTGGTTTAATGCAGATTATTAGATATTCTTTCTTCGGAATGAAGGAGGCACTAGGATTTGCACCTTCCTGGCTCTTATGGCTTAGGTTAGTACTTCGTAAATTGCATCAAATTTGAAGTTTACTGTCTTTAGGTAAATTTTATCTTAAAATCTGTCTTCCAATTATTTTTGTGGTATTGACTGCTTGCAGGTACAGCACCTTTTTGCTACTGTATCCTACTGGTATCACTAGCGAGGTCGGCCTAATCTACATTGCCCTGCCTTTCATGAAGGTAACTTGAAAATAATAAAGATGTCCATAAAATTCATTTGGTAATAATTTTTCTTAACTGCTCTTTTTTTTGTTGACTACTGTAGGCATCTGAGAGATACTGCCTTCGGATGCCCAACAAATGGAATTTCTCCTTCGACTACATGTACGGGTCTATTCTTGCCCTCGCCATCTACGTCCCAGGTGCTCCTTCCCTCCCTGTGATTGCCTTCCCTTTGTGATCAGTGTTAAGTGGGTATGATTTGACAAGAATGTCCATTATTTCACGTGTCTGGATGCAGGAAGCCCTCACATGTACACCTACATGCTTAAGCAACGGAAGAAGGCCTTGTCCAAGGCAAAAACCGCATAATTCAGCTCAAGAGTTTCCTAAAGCCGCTAGTTGCGCATTGCGCCGGCAACTTATGTTTGTTATTCTTTCGGCAAAAGTTAGTGAATTGGGAATGTTAGAACTCAACTCTTTGCTTGACTTGCCGAATACGTGTTGTATTGAGTTTGTGTTAGCTTATGGACGATTTAAAAATTGATCGAAACCATCCAATGTGGTGAAGATCACAGTGCAATTCAGTGATTCAGTGTCTATTATTATCTGTTGATTCCATGCCACTGTTCTGAATGCTTTACTCATTGAATGCACACCCCGCTCTGGCCGTCCAAATGTGTGGGAGACGAACTAGTTGAACATTGGCATCTCTCGTGGAGCAATGGTCTGTGCTTCAACTAGTTCAAGCAGCAGGGGCTCTATTGTGAAGATCGATGAGCGGAGGGTGTAGCCGCCGGCGGCCGCTGGATCGAACGAGAGGAGCGCGCCGGCTCAACTGACCGCTGCAATTCCGCCGGCGAGCGGGAACGCCTCGGAAGAGTCCGGCTCGATTCCGCTTCCGATCTGCAGCAACCGCCGCCGCCGATCAGATCGACTCGGTTAGTCGATTCCGAGTCCGAGCAGAGTCACTACACCTACCTGACTATTTCAATGCACCTGTTACGATTGTTTACGATCCGCCAGCAATTTAACCGAAGCCCATACATACTTGCGTCTCGTTCTTCCTCGAGGGCTTTGCAATGGCGGGCGTCGGCTCGGCGGTCCGGCGGCTCTACCTCTCCCTCTACAACTGGCTCGTCTTCATCGGATGGTCAGTTTCTTGCCGCCCAACACGACTCACTCCTCGATCGCTCTCTGTTCTTAGCTAGGTCTCTGTTGCTTCTTGGGTGATCGTTGGCATGACTCTGATCCCAATCCCTTCATCTTGGACCTTGCAGGGTGCTAGTGTTGTACTACGCGGTCTTGACGCTGCTGGGGAGCGGGCATGCGGCCGTCTACGCCGCCGTCGAGCTGCCGCTTCGGTTTGCACAGACCGCTGCCATCATGGAGGTACATCGCTTTTTTTTTTGGTCCTTCAATTTAACTTGTGTACTTTGATTCTTGACTTCTTTCAACAGAAAAAAAAGGAAGAAAACTCTCTGCTTTACATGGTTTTCAAAATGATGCTTGACTTTAACTACTACTTTTTGATAAGTATAAATCTTCAAGAACTGACGAAATACACATTTTGAAAGGAAAATCTAATATCGTACTTATTTCAAGTTTTTCTTTATTCGTTTGCACATTGAAACTATGAAATACTAAACACTTTGTGTTTGCTTCGTGCCGGTGTTGCTGTTGGGTTGGCGGTGTAGATTCTTCATGGGCTTGTAGGTATGAAGCTACCCTTTTTTGGGTATTTTAGACCAATGTTGTCGAATTACCGAAACAAGATTGCTTTCCGTTATTTTTAGGTGTTTGATCAATTTTTAATCATGCTGTGGCATGCTGTTTTTTTTTTCAGGGTTGGTGCGGTCACCTGCCTATGCAACTCTTCCACAAATTGGATCAAGATTATTTATCACGTGGGGCATCTTGTGGAGTTTTCCTGAGGTATGATGGGTTCATCACATATAAACTCTTTGGATGTTTTTTTTTATGCAATACATATGCTGTTTACCATGGCACAATTTTGATAGCCATAAAGATATTGTAGAGACTCATCTTAATAAGCACCAACAGAAGAGAGGAGTTAGAGATGTACTGTTTGTTTGCATCAAATCATATTAAAATTAAATATATATTCTGCGATATAAAACTTGTTAAGGAAATAAGCAACTACAAGCGAGCATTTACACCAATATACAAATGCTAAAAAATTAATAGTTCCTTTATCTCTCACATTCCATACAGTAAATACTTGATTTCTTACTATATTGATTTGTTTTGCAGGCACAGTCTCATATTCTTGTGACTCCCTTGGTCATAAGCTGGTCCATCACGGAGGTACATTTTACTTACTTTACATGCTTACTTTATCCCACTTGAAGCCACTATGATATAGAATGACCATGTTTTCTAAACTGATTGAAAAAATTCTCCAAATAACTAAAACCTAGATTTAAACTCCAAGGTTACAGCTTTTTTTTCTGGTTATTGTTATGGCTTATCGGAATGTTTTCTTGCAGATCATTCGGTATTCCTTCTTTGGTGTGAAAGAGACAATTGGATTTGCGCCTTGCTGGCTACGATGGCTTAGGTTACTACTCATTCCATACATGACATTTCGTTATTCGCAGAAATCGATTTAGAAAATAACCCCGTTTCTCTGAATGGCTTTTAATCCTTGTTGTCCCAATTGTTTGCAGGTACAACACATTCATGGTATTGTATCCCATTGGTATCTTGAGTGAGGTCGGCCTAATCTGGTTTGCATTACCTTACATAGAGGCATCAGACAAATATTGCTTTAGGATGCCCAACAAATGGAATGCCTCCCTAGACCACTCGTACACATCAATGCTTGCAATTATTTTCTATGTTCCAGGTATCTATTCTACTCCTTTCAGCTTCTCTTCATTTTATTTATGACTGACAAGTGAGACTTAAAAGGAATGTGCACTGATTCACTTTGGATGACTGCAGGAAGTCCGCACATGTTCCGTTACATGCTCACCCAGCGCGAGAAGGCTTTATCGAAGTAAAAAACTGTGTGACTTTCTAGAATAGCACTGTCACTTCGCAATGCGGCTAATTGCTCGCATATGCTCGTTGGCTGATCCAGGGCTAGGCTAGTGGGATGGACGGGAAAGTGCTGTTAAAAGAGTTCCAAGATGATGGATTGATGCTTGCTTTGGGCACACCCAATGAAAATTTCCTAGTTCTGCCACTATGTTTGTTGCTGTTCCATTAGATGATAGTGAAACAGAGAGTTAGAATGCACCGCATACGAATTGTACATGATGAACTAATTATATTTGTATGACTAATTGATTGACTGAAATTAATGAAACGATGAGTTGCTAAGTCGATTCGTTATTTGAGAACCTTTACGGTGCACCATACTACCATCAAAGGAAGAGTAATATGAATCGAATCTGACCGTCAATTGATAGGGTTAATTTCGTTATTAATCAAGTTGTCAAGGATATTACTCATTGTGCCACCGCGTCTATCAAATGAATCGTTATGTAGTTTCTTTCGTCAGTATGACTCAGCCGCCGTCGTTGACGAACTAGTGCCGCCGCTGAGGCTGCCCGCACCGGCGAACGGTATGCCTTCCTCCAGTAGAGTTTACCGTAAAAAGATGCTGCACCGGCTTCCTCTAAAGTCTACCCTACGCAAACGGAAGAGGCCGGCTCCTCTATTCTCAGCGCAGTCCCGGACATCCGCCATCGTGGTGCGGGCCCAGCGCCCAGCCAACCGCCTTCCTGCGCACGTGAGAGAGAGAAGCTGGAGAGAGAAGATTGGTGGGCCCCACCGATGCAACAAACTAAAAAATGTTTTAACTCACAAACCAAAAACCCAAATCAAATTCCGATTCCACCATTAAATTCGTTTCAATAAATCCTTCAAAACAAGATGTCACATGGATATATTTCGATAAAATTATAAGTAGACCTCATTAATGGTAGTTGGAGATGGTTGAATAAAATATTGTTTAGTTGGGATAGAGGAATGATATAGAGGAATGATGGGTGCGGAGGAAGTTGATATAGAGGAAGGAATCTCGATGACCAGGACAGAATATTCCTTTTAGAGGAAAGATATAGAGTAACATGAGTGCGGATAGCCTGACCACGGCCTGCTCCTCACACCTTAGACGTTGCGTGGCCGAGCTCTTGCGGTGCCTGGATAGTCCGCAACCTTGACTTGCCGTAGCTCGCCGTACCCAAGAAGCCAGCCATCACCAAACCGCGTCACCGCGCTCCGTTGCAGCATCGTCCCCACCGGACGATCGCGTGTGTCCGCAACGGCAAGGCCAAGAAGGTTGTCCTTGTCCGTGCTTTGCTAGTCGACCCTAATAAAGAGCTGAAAAGCTCTGCTTCTCACGGAGTTGTAATGCTTGATTTAGTGAGATCTGTTCAACAAAAGAATTGGCCTGTTTTGCTTTTAATGATGAACGCAAATGCTCATGAACTCTATATTTGTTTCTCTACAACACTGCTGAGATTTAGTGAAAAATTGTTTTGCAAACGTTTTGCCAAGAATCTGATTCTTAGATGCAAAGACATAGGTCCTGTTTGCCTATTTGGTATGAAACTATGAAAGAATTTTTTTTAAAATTTGAAGAATACAGAGGCGAGGAGCCGTCAAAAAGTTTTGCTAACGCATGGCCGCGATGTCGTATCAGTTCCATGTCACCGGTGGTGACGATGTGGCCTGATTTTTGCCTAGAACGCAATTGCGCAGATCAATTCGATTTGCCGTCACCGGCAACGGCCCGAACAGAACTAAATCCATGATGGCGGTGGTGTGGCATCGAACGGCGACGGGTGGGCTCCGGTTAGGGTTTGAAGGTTTTGTAACGGCGGCGGCTCTGATTGGGAATTGAGGAACCGAGAGAGACAGAGAGAGGGATGAACACAAAATAACTTGTAAGATTTGCTAGTATTTCGTCCTGTTAGATGGATGAAATCACTTATCAGTGTTGCCATTACTTTTTTTTTCCATTGATACCCCTTACATCAATATACTACCTTGAAATACTACCATACTACCATGGAGGCTTTTAAGTAGTATAAAGTGCATCTGAACGGTTGGATTGGAAAAAATAAACGGTCCACATTCATTACGGTGCACCGTAAAGGTTCTCTATTAAGAATTGTCTGGAGCAAACAATTGTTTTTCCAAACCTGAATCGGTCCAAATCGCAGCGTGCTGGCACCTCGGCCCAGTCCAGCCCCACCTGCCAGTCAAAGACTCCTCTGCTCCTGTTTTCTTCCTCTGCCCTCTCGCGCCGTCGCGCCTGCCCCGTCCCCGCCGGCGCCGCCTGCCCGACTCCTCAATGCTTTCCTGTGCTGCCGGTGCGGTGCCCGGGCCTCCCACTCATTTGCCCCGTACCTTCGCCGGTGTCCTGGACTCTTAGTGCGGGGCTCCATGACGCTGTCGCGATCTAGCTGGAGCCGGCGCCGCCCGAACGCCCTCTGGATCTTTGACGCCCAGGAGTTGACGGCGTCGATTCTTCTGTGTATTGTACTACATCATATTCTCTTGTTTTCACCTCTCTCTAGCTGATTAGTCCTTTTGTACAGTTCTGCTTTGTGCAGGTGTTTACGTCTGTTCCTTATCACAAGTAGTATTACCAAAATGAAATAGCACAGTAGGGGGGCCTCCTCCCTATTGTATACAGTATTTCTTTTTTTTAAAAAAAAATGGCTGGGGAGATCATGCAACATTATTCTGGATGATGTGGTTTCAAAGAACGATACAAGCTTTCTAGCTTAGCTATCTGGTCCTGTTATCTGAAGTACGTAGTTGCTGACAGTTGAGTAGTGGTGTTATGGCTTCAGGGTCTGAAAAACATGCCTTCTATTTGATTCCTTTTAACTGCATGACTGGTGAGTGGTGACCTTTGATATAACAGGAGTTAGCGCCTGCACATCAGGACATATTTATCCGATGTTGAATCCTCTTTTGGGTATAGTGGTATACGCACATTTTCTATTACTTTGGAATACAGGATAACAAACGAGAGTTGAACTCATCACCTCTTGTATAACAGCATATTTTTTTAATCAATATATTCTTTTAGAAAAGGAGTAGTTGAAAACTGTTTTAATCAGTAGTTTATCATATGACTTACTTTGCTCCGTCCGTTTCGAAAGGAAAGTGATTTACTTTACTCAGTTTGGTATCTGAGTAGCAATTTTCTTCCCTGGAGAGTTGTTCATGACATGTTTCCTTGTTTCTTTTCTAGTACATGACTGGTGGCTGATGATGTTAACAGGGTCTTAGTGTATGTACAGTACACCCAGTACACGCTGTTCTACTGGCTGTTTCATACTCTTTTGAGTTTATCCTGAGTTTTGAATCACACTAATGAGCTGTCGTAAGTGAATAGATAAATATAAGTAGTGTTAACCGTTTTAATCACAAGTTACCGCATGACTGTTAAAAAAAAGGAAGTTTTGTATGATATATATATATATCCTTTTGCTCTCTATGGAATTTGCTAGTCTCATGGTTGGACTTAGCAGGGATGATGGCTGGTAGGCGGTAGCAGCAGTGGCAATAACTGATACTTGGTACTAACCAAGATGATGACTTTTCTTTTGATGCATATGATTCATGCACATCAATAGATGAACGAACTGAGGCAGGGCCAACCTAGGTCACAGCCACCACAATAAAGCCATGCTCAATCTCAGTATTTTCCTTCATGCATCTCTACAATGGCAGCTGTCAATTCAGGGGTTTTGCGCCTCTACCTATCCGTCTACAACTGGGTCATCTTTTTTGGATGGTCAGCTGCTCCCTCTGCTGTTCTCGTGTTTTGAATTGAGTTTTTACTTCTTGCACTTTTGTTTTGTGGGAAGCCTCTTGGGTCGAACAAGGGCTCGTTAGTTTTATCAGGGTTTTTAGGTTCATACCTTGCAGGGCGCAGGTGCTGTACAATGCAATCTTGGCATTGTTGGGCAGTGGGCATCAGACTGTTTATGCTGCCGTGGAGCAGCCGCTCCTCTTCATGCAGACTGCTGCCTTCATGGAGGTAAATTTTAGGTTGTTAGTGCAGTTGTATAATTGTTCATGATTCTAATGTGATTGTAGGTCAGTGGAAAGTAAAGTCTATAATTTAAAACTGTCTTCTCTTATTACATTTTAAAAAAATGATCCAACACTTTTAGCAGTGCCTTGATTTTTCAGTAGGCATAAAAGCGTACATAGATAGATGCTAGGGAAAAATTTAATATTTCTTGGTCTAAAATTTAAGTTATGCATCGATATTTACATCCATTTTTGAGGCCCATAACAACGGGCAAAAATACTTTCCAACGAATATGAGACTATGAATTAGCCAAAAAAAATATAAAAATGAACGAGCTCTTAGTGCAGTGGCTAAGACAATTTAGTAGCACCCTCTAGGACCCGGGTTTTACTCCCAGTGGAAGCGAAGTTGGTTGTTCTGAGTTATACCTGTAATCATTGTGGTTGCCTTCAAATATATGCACGTGGCCCCCGGGTTCGTGGGCACCGTGTGGTGTGTCCAGGCAGGCGGCCTTCGGGGCTTTTCTAGACCGAGCCAGGAAGAGATTCCCTTAAATGAAAGTCATGGGGGCAGTCTTTCCCTGACTGGTCTATTTTTTTTTCTTTTTGAATTAGCGTTTTAGCATGTTGATTGTGGATTAGCAGTTGTTATATTTCTCTAAACATTTTTTTATACTAAATACTTTGTGTCTGCATGTTGATGGTGTTGCTGGTAACCTAGATTCTTCATGCTATTTTGGGTAAGTTCTCTCTCTTCTAGTTATGTTTCACCCTCCTTATCAATCTTAAGAATTGTAGTCTACCTACCTAGGGCCTTGCATGAAGCTGATTTTCGATCAAATAAGGTTACCTATATAAAGAAATAAGCACGGAAGTGGAGATTCCAAGACTAAATAGTTGGTTATGCTTAACTTGGTATGTGGAATACAAAGTTGATATTTTAAACCTTGCCTTTTTAAATAAAGGGATATACAAAAAGGATAGTTAGCCCCTCCACTTCGCTAAAATTTTTAACAGTAAATACTTTAGGCTTAAGATGTACCAGATGTTTCTGGTTTTAGTTTACCCATACACAGCACTACTCATGGTATATTGTAAAAGATCCTTTTGGGTGCACACACAACAAAAAAAGCTCATAATATAATCAACGAATATGATACCACCTCTTAACATCCAGTGCAACATGCATCCCTTCTTTGTTTTATGACATGAACTGTAGCCGAGATTTTGAGCAGATCAAGTATGGTTTTAATTTAAGAAGGTGTCACGGGCTCAGTTTTCCCAATAGTATTGTTTTCTTATTCGTACTATTACTTTTGCTAATCATTGCTATGGTTTGTTGAACCATGAAGGGTTTGTGAAATCTCCAATCTCTGCCATTTTTCCACAAATTAGTGCAAGATTGATCTTTACCTGGGGCGTCATGTGGATTCCTGAGGTATTATTGGTTCATCACTAATAAATCCCATAGTTTTCATAATAAACAGATGCTATTTTGTTTGTGAGCTTCATAACGAGTTCTAGATTTAAAAGCACTATGTTGCAACTCCCAAACGTGCACGGTCGATTATGTTTGCTACTGTTTAATAAGAATATGCTTCTGCCTTGCAGACACATTCTCATCTTCCTGTCACCTCATTGATCCTCTGTTGGTCAATCACTGATGTATGTATTACTTCTGACAATTTTTTCACCAAGTTTATTGAACATCATGAATTTACAATACAATACACAGAGCACAATGCTAAGAATCAATCTTGCTTCTTGATACAAGCTATTCTTAAAATTCCTCAAATAAGAAACAAACAAAACTTTTGAGATCCTTTTTTAGGCAAAGCTTTTGAACCCTTGTGCTAATCTTAATCTAAGATTTTTTTTTTAAATCTTTGTCTTCATTCTAGACATAATCTTATGGAAAGCTTGACGATTCGTTGCAGATAATCAGATATTCTTTCTTTGGTTTGAAGGAAGCATTTGGAGATGTACCTTATTGGCTCTTATGGCTTAGGTCTGTGCTGATTGCCTGATTCCAAAGAAATTTCACAATTTAACACAAAGTTCAAACAAAACTTATTTCCTTTCCTGTGTCTCTCCTAATTCATTGTTCCTTTTTTTACAGGTACAGCTCATTTATGGTTTTTATGCCTATTTCTGTTGTTAGTGAGGTTGGCTTAATATATGCTGCCTTGCCTTACATGAAGGTAACTTAATTATCTGTAGAAAGGAATGCTTTCTATATTGTTCATTGATAACAAGTTCTAGCTTTTTTTCTTGGTCAACTACTTCTCAGGCATCTAAGGAATACTGCTTCAGGATTCCCCAGAAGTATGCATATATTCTTTTATCCATTCTCTTCATTCCAGGTATACCCGTTCACAATTTCCCTTCATTTATTTAGTGAGCCACATCATAGTAATACGATTGTGATCCACATCATAGCGATACGATCTAACAAGGCACTGCTATTTCACTTTGATGATACTCAGGATTTCCGCACATGTTTTGTTATATGCTCGGTCAGCGGAAGAAGGCATTGTCAAAGGCAAAACTGGTCTAATGTATGGCAAGATCTTCCCGAGCATGTACTGTAATTTCACGATGCAGTTAAACCTTATGTTTTCTACTTTTCTGGAATCTTGTAGATTGGAACACTACTCTTATCAGTTGCAAGTCGTATGGTTGTGCCAAAGGAATAAGGATTAGCTTTTCCATGGGTAAATGAAAATAACGTTCATAAGTGGAATTTTATTTGTTGTGTTGATGTTCTGCTTGTGGAAACATGTCTAATTTCCATCTTTTAAACGTTTCTGTAATGGAGTCACATCCCCCGAATAGCAAGAGTCAAGAAGGATATGTCACCATTTGCATACATATACACCGTCTTTTATCACGAAGAGCAATATATGTGTACCTTATTTATAACCTACTGTTCAATATCTCAAATACTGTGATGCAAACAACATATGAGATTTGTCATCAAGAATAACTAGACAGTAAGTGTTAAGTTTGAGAAATTATCATTTCAGACTCCATTATTTTACGGCAGACTGCATCTTTTCTTTACTATTGCGATTTCTATTAATTGCATTTTGTAAATTCTTTTTTTGGGATTGCAACTCATTGTAAATAACACAAATGGGTACAAAGCCTGTGCTTCAACAGTAGCACACCACTTGTATCGAGTGATTAGGTACAAGTGTATGAAACTCACATGATAGCATAAAAGCATTGTTATAAGCGACTACATGGAAAAGGAGGCAACAATTCAGCACCAGTAAGCTTCAAATCAGTCCTCCCCAAATCAAAATATAGGTCCTTATGCATGAAAATCTTACAGTTTCGATCCTCATGCCACTCACTGATCAGATGTACAAAGAATAATAATCAAATCATTTGAGTAATATGCATGAAACAAATTGCACAAACAGTATAGGAATGTGAGAGGAAGGGTGGTAGATCAGGGATCGGCTATGGAGGAGCCAATTGCGTCTCTGCATCTTTGATTTGCTTTTTTCTGCAACTAGTAGGTACGCGGTACCTTTCCCGCTTTCTCTCTACCATGGATCCGTCCACTTGCAGAAAAGTTTGAGGCGATAGATTTCTCTGATTTCACCTGGTGTGTTGAACTCCAGTTGTGCTTGTAAACTGGCTTTCCAGATTGGCCTCGCCATATCGTACTTTTCAAGTGGCTGGCAATACGTGAGCATCATGGATCCTAACTACCACTGCCACGGTGCCACCTATCTTTTTATTCCGTTTACACTTCAAGTGCTGGCTCCGCCGGCTCGTGACTCGTGAGCGATCAGTCCTAACGCCATTGGTCTGGCTGGTTTACCTTTCCGCCTGAACCTTGAATTGTGATAAGACTAGCAGATGTGCTGGCAATTCAAACCAACATTTTCGGCAGTGTGACATGCGTTTGGGAGTGCCCTTCATCTGCTTCAGACAGTACTGAAAAGACAACAATTTTCGTTCACCACTGGCCTTTGCGAACAGGTCGTAGGTTGGCTTGGCCTTCCTGGCGTTGCATCGCAGTTTCCGAACTCACGCGCTGCTTAGAATAATCCCCATTTCAGATGCTCGAGCCTAGTTGTGAACGGCACTTGTTGAATGCTTACTGTGTGATATGACAGGTTTCAGTTCATTGTTATCAACTGTTAAAAAATTCGGGAGCCTGCCTGATCTAGCTCGTAAACCGACGGCGGGTTGACACCGACGGAGCCATATGCTTCCTCCAGATCAATTTGAAACTAACCAACTTCTCATATGAAACATTGGAGGTAGTAGCTCAGTATAATATATACTTTGTTCTATTGTATCGACAAGAAGAGAATAGACATCGAAATTTGAGAAAATGATTCAATCCCTGATCCTAGATTCACGCACCCGCAAGCGCAAAGTCCTACAAGCTGAGCTCGGTTCACTTTTGTATGCCGCTCACAATTAATTAACGGAATCAAGTTGAGAGACAACGATCCATTTCAACCTAACCAAAGAAAGGCCTTAATATCTGAAAGCCGATGATGCAATGATATAATGAATCGAACAAACAACTGAATTTCAAGGAATTCGGCTGGAGATTAACAACTATCAGCGCGTTCGGATGGCTGCTGCCAGCAGCGGCTGGCTGAATTCCTCTCACGGATGGTGCTACAGTAACTCGCTGAGTGAGTATTCAGCCAGCCCAGCAACAGCCAGCGAACCGAACAGGGCCTATACTTGCTCCGTTATTTTTTTATTGAAGTTAGGGCAACCTAGTAGTTAATGTAAATTTATACAAACATCAAGAAATTAAAAAAACAGAGGAATTAGGTAAATAGATATTGAGAAGCAGGAGAAGAGAGAGTAGGCATTGAGTAGTCTAGTTCCCCAAAAAAAGAAGGTATTGTGTCACTGTCCAAGTTTTACTTGTAGTATTTTCAAGATGGCTGAACTCTACAGGTTTTTAAAATTTTAGGAGGAATTTTATTATCTTCTTCACTTCAGTTGCTGAGGATGACCAATGACAGAGCTATGGAAAATTATGCACCGTCCAAAGAACTGAAAGGAAATTGGCATTTGGCACCGTCTTGTGCCGGTTCATTTTTATGGGAAAAAAAAAATACTGAAAGATGAAACGCGGTTGCAGTTTTCGACCCGCAACGTAACGGACTTGGACCCGAACCCATTGACGCCGGGACCCTTTCTTCTCTGGGCCCTTCGCTTCTGTCCTTTTCTTTCTTCTTCCCCTCTCCTCCCTGGCTCTGCCCCGTCCTCCCCGTCGCCGGCGAGAGCCCAGGCGGAGCGGCGAGACCTGCAAGAGAACTCCTTCCGGGATAGAAGGGCCTTCTGGAAGACTCCTCCTCCCCAAAGGTCAGATCAGAGCAAGGGCTTCTCTTCCTCCCTCCCCCTCTCGTTCTTCTTTTTTTTTTCTTCCATCTATTACTTCATTTCCGATACCTTTCCCTCAAAATTCTGGTAGTTTAATGGTTTTTTCGAGTTATTATGCGGTATGGTTTGGGTACAATATGTTCTTCCGTTTCAATTTTGTAAATTATTTGAGTTCTTATGGGAGATGCCGAGTTTCTTAGATGAAAAAAAAAGAGTTATTTTGTTCACCTCTTTGCTGTTTCGGTTTTGATTCGTATGCAGTTCCTGGCGTTGATTTGATGAGGGCAGAAAATAACTTCCAGTTTCATCCGTTTACAGGGTTGTGGCTGTCGAATTTTCCTGAAAGATCTCAGTTTTATTCGGAAGGAAGGATTTCTCATCAGAAATCTTGATCTGCGCCGGTCGGTGGTGGGAATTTCAGTGTTTACTGGGGGCAAAGTTGCGACAAAACCATGCAGCTACCATGGATTTCCTGAAACTTGACTGGTGCATCAGGTAACAAGGGCAGTGGCCAGTTGAAGGCGACAGAGCAGGAACAAGTGCTAGAACCGTAGAAGAGAGGTAGGCAACAATAGGAAGGACGAAGGAGAAGGAGAGGAGGGAGCTCTCCATGGGGGAGCCCCTCCTCACCTCTCTCTCCATGGAGAACAGCAACAACCACCCCTGCACTCTCCTCTCCATGGATCCTGCCGGATCACACCCGGCCTCTGCTGAATCCTCCGGCGGTGGTGGCACCAATGGGGTTGGTAACAGTGGTGACAGGGAACTCTTCATCATTCCCCGGCGCGAGCCTGCACATCCATGTCCACCGGATATCAACCTCCCGCTCTCGGCAGACCCCTCCCCACCACCTCCATCATGGAGCCATGACCCGTTTGACATGCTTGATGTCAATCTTGGCACACATACTTATGAGTCTGAGGTTGCGCTCACGCTTCCCAAGTCGGCTGGCAATGGTAGTGTTGCGGTCGGTGTCGCCGCTAGGAAGTGTGCTAAGAGAGGAGACAGCATTTGGGGTGCATGGTTTTTCTTCAGTCACTATTTCAAGCCTACACTTGTGGAGAAGCCAAAGGGGAAGGTGACACGAGACGCATCCGGGAGCATCTTGAGCTTCGATAAGTCTGACCTCCGCCTTGAGGACTTTCTGGTGCAGCATGACATGGAGAATATGTACATGTGGGTTTTCAAGGAGCGGCCTGACAATGCCCTTGGAAAAATGCAGCTCCGGAGCTTCATGAATGGGCATTCCAAGCATGGTGAGCCATCCTTTCCATTCAGTGCTGACAAGGGTTTTGCGAGGTCACACCGCATGCAGCGAAAGCACTACCGTGGGCTGTCCAATCCGCAGTGCCTTCATGGGATTGAGGTCGTGAACTCGCCAAATCTATCAGCAGTCCCTGAAGCCGACTTGAAGAGGTGGGCCGAGCTCACAGGCAGGGAACTTAATTTCTCAATACCATCTGAAGCCAGTGACTTTGAGTCATGGAGAAACCTACCAAGCACTGATTTTGAACTTGACAGGCCACATCCACCATCATCAAAGAGTATTCCACATAGCTCTCATAATCATAAAAAGGGACTGAACGGTTCAGGTCTCAACCTATCAACTCCACCATCATCAGATGATGGGATGGACCTTTCACCAAAATGCGCCAAACGCCGCAAGGATTTGTTTGGACATGGTGCTGATGAGGACTGTGCTATGGCAAATAATTCGTGTTCTGATAGAGAGCAAGAGGTAGAAGTCCACGCTGGGGAGCCTTCATGGATGCATGAGTTCACTGGTGTGGCTAAACATGCAAGCGGGCCTGTCACTGCTGCCAAGACAATATATGAGGATGATGAAGGGTACTTAATCGTTGTGAGCATGCTCTTTTCTGATCCACACAGTGTGAAGGTGTCTTGGAGGAACACACTGACACATGGCATTGTGAAGATAACATGTGTGAGCACTGCTCGGATGCCATTCATAAAGAGGCATGACAGGACATTCAGGTTAACTGACCCTTTCCCTGAGCACTGCCCTCCCGGTGAGTTTGTAAGAGAGATACCCTTGGCTACACGAATTCCAGAAGACGCAAAGATTGAGGCGTATTATGATGAAACAGGAACTGGATTGGAAATCATGGTCCCCAAGCACCGTGTTGGACCAGAGGAGCATGAAGTTCAGGTCTGCATGAGGCCCCCGCACCTTGGGGACAATGATCTCGTTTTATCATAGAACAGAATAAAAGGAAACAACTAGCCTTTAGATATTCCCGTGTCATGCCATGAGTTACAACAGGTCGTGCCATGGATCAGTGGACAGTTGAAGCCCTGTTAAACATCTTGTTGAATTTGTTTTCCCCAACTTAGTATTGGCGACTTAGGCAAAAGCCATCTGTTATTAATTCCCCTCTGTAGCTTTACACAAGTACCTCACATCACTATATTGGTGATCTCCTTGACTATCTGAAAGCTGGTTAGTTGAGATTCTGTGTATATTCTGATGATCAGGTTCATAATAATGTTGATAGCTACTTATAATTTAGTGATTCAGAATTGTGTTATTGATTACAATAATTCTAATCATTGTATCGACCATTTTTAATGTGCTGTACTGTGGCCCGTCTCATTTTCATCAGAAATCGTATCAGAAGCTGATGTGGTTGTTGTGTCATTGTTGATACACACTACTAACAGTAAAATATTCTGCTCTTACAAACACATATCAGGTTTTGATTCGATTTCTGAAAATGAGACGGGCCATTCCTAAGTACGCTCTGGTTATTGTGGTACTGAACTACCGATGACAATATTCTGCTCTTGCAAACATCAATTAGTTACCTCATTCTTTGGGGGGCGAGCCTTACGTGCTCTTTTGCTCAAATGTGATTGCTGTGATGACATGTTCCCTGCCTGTACTAAGACTACTTCATCCTGAGAAGCAGGATAATTTTCTATTTACTGCAGCCAGCGGCGATCCATGAAACGCTCCTTGCTGTTGTCGTGGGAGCTCTGTGATTCCCATGGACCTTTTCGCAACAAAACTAAAGACTAAATTGCTTCCAGAAAGTGGTTCTGTGAGATTCTGTGTATTTCCTGATTGCTCAGGTTCACAGGTGTGTGTTGTGCTCAACCTTGATCACTTTCAGCAGGAATCTGAAACTGAAGTTGTCGATGTTGGTATTCATGAAGATAGTTGATTTGCGGTATCTTCGCTGTGCCACCTGAATTTATATCTGACGTCGATGAAAAGCCTTTTCAGGTCAACCTATTCTGAAATTTTGCTCAAACCTCTGAATGTGATGTGCCAGTACAAAGATCGTCTATCCTGAGAAGCCGGATATTTTTCTGGCTTTGATTGATGTGGCTAGCACTCAGCCGTGAGGGAACGAACGTCGAATATGCTTGCAGCAACGCAGTCGGTCCTTTCTGTGGCCTGGAGAAGCCGGCTGTCAGACTCGGAGCCGGAACCTGCTTGCTGGTTCTTGCAGCTGGCTTAACGTTTTGAAGCACTCTGCCCATGCAGATCATGACATCAAGGATCTTTCAATTCGAATGTTGGTCTACACCACGTTTCCAATAGCGATTCTGATTGCTGAATAACCTCCCATGCAGATCATGACACCAATGGAATTGGACTGAAAATTACTAGGGTGGTTGAGGGTCAGGCCAAGTGCATGTGGTGGCGTAAACGTTAGTCTGCAGCAACAAAGACCAGCTATTCAGACCAAGGAGATGAAATACATGAACATCTGTCAAAACGCAGATGTCTCGCTGCTTAGCTCGAAAGAATCGTCAATCGTGAGCACCTAAATCAGCATAGGCCTGCCCTGTTTCGCAGCAAATTGTTGCTTTCGTCATGAAAAAAAAAGTTGCTTTCAGGGAGTTTCGCAAGATCCCATTTCATTCTTGCTAGTTGCTACCCTAGGCCTGTTTGGGACGCTACCCATGTGCATTTTTTAAGATTCGTACGGAAATTTAATTACCTACCCACTCAGGTTTTAATTTACCGACAATTTTGAACTAACCAACATCAATAAATTAAAATCAGGAGGAGTACATGAATTCGAAAGAATTTCTGGCGTCCACAAGAAAGCTTAATCTCTTCCGGCCAAACTTGATTGAAGCGATGAACTTAACACATGTTTGGTCAGTTGCCCGTTTTTCGAAACACCTTGTCACAATTGTAATGGTAGGGTATGTATATTGATTTGCGGTTGTCACAGCTTGGGCACAGCAAACTTTTAGCATTTTGATTTCAGATGTCATAAGCTTGTTCCTTTTCGACCTTTTCGACCCTGTTCGCCTCGCTGCTTTGCAGCAGCTGTTTTGCAGCAGCTACAGTGTTTTCAGTTATTTCTTCAGCAGCAGCTACAGTGTTTCAGCAGCAGCTACAGTGTTTTCAGTTATTTTTCTGCAGCCGCAGCCGCAGCTGCAGCATGCCGAACAGGGTGACATGTCTTGGTTGTTGACGCGTGATTCTTAATCTGTATAGAGCTATTAGTTAGAAGCATCCATAAATCGAAACTAGAAGTGGGTATAAGGGTTTGTGTAGTTTATAGGCGTAATAGTTAACTTTGTCTTCGAACTATTGCCAGAAGCTCAATTTCGTCTTTGAACTATGAAAATGTCCAGTTTAGTCCCTGAACTATGAGTAACCGGTTCAAACTAATCCTTCCTCTCATCTGGCAGTCCGCGTTGGCAAACTTGGCTATGAAAATGTCCCTTTTGCCCTCTACTCCCCCCCCCCCCCCCCCCAACACACAGACTTATTTGAACACGGGAGCTTATTTTTACATTATTGGTTCACGCATTAATAAGACCAGCCATAGACATCGTTGCTCAAAAAAAAAACATGAATGTTGCAGTGTGCGGGGGAAAATAGGAAAGGGTAAAAGGGACATTTCTATAGCTAATTGTGCCCAGGGGCGACGCTACATGCACTCACCCGCGTGCACCGGCAACAGGGTCCAAAGCAAACTGCAGTGATCAGGATCAGATTTTCACCCTATGTGCCCCACCTAAGATCAAATTGTGATGTGTATGTTTGTGTGGCACTCGGCTCTCTCAATTGCTAGCTTCGCCACTGATTGTGCCAACGTGAACTGTCAGATGGGAGGAGGGACTAGTTTGAACCGTTACTCATAGTTCAGGAACTAAAGTGAACCTTTTCATAGTTTAGGGACGAAATTGAGCTTCTGGCAATAGTTCGAGGACAAAATTAACTATTATGCCTAGTTTATATTACATAAGTGCCGCACAACATCCAACCAAACAATCTCTGAGTTAGGCTGTGATGTCGCTAACTTCCATCTAAAAAAAAACTAAAATTACTATGCCCTTGTTTGTCAGTGTGAGCAGAGAGCTACACGGAGCCAGTGTCAGTGACTCAGTGTGTGAGCAGCTGACCGAGCCGAAAAATCTGTTGCGACTCGTTTGTTGTGGTGTACCGAGTCCAGCAGCACCGAAGCGGATAAAGCGTCCCCCACCGCTTCCTCTTCTCCGACTACCACCACCACCGCCTCTGCTCTGCTCTGCTCTTCCCCTCCCCACTGCCGCGGCCTCCCTCGCCGTGCATGAAACCCTAACCCCGCCGGCGCCTCCCACCGACGTCCTCCCCGTCCTCGATGGCCAAGGCGCTGCTCTCCTCCTCCCTCCTCCCCTCGCTGCCCCGCGCCTCCTCTGTCGGAGGCGGAGGCGGCGCGCGGCTGCCGCCGCTCCCGTCGCTGCGCTCCCTCAGTCGCCGCCGCGCCGGGGCGTGCAGGGTGAGGGCGGGCCTGCACGGGCTCGAGTCCGTCGGGGGCCTCCAGGCCGCGCTGGAGCGCGCCGAGGCGGCGCTCTACACTCTCGCGGACGCCGCGGTCGTCGCGGCCGACGCGGCGGCCGGAGGGGACGCCGAGCAGGCAGCAGCGGCGGTGCAGAAGAACGGCGGATGGTTCGGGTTCATCTCCGAGGCCCTGGAGGTCGTGCTCAAGGTAATGATTGCTTCGTGATGGTGTGGTGGCCCTGCTGTTGGTAGTTCGGCAGTTGACACAGTACTTGTTCTGGCGGAACTTAATACGGAATTATATATATTTAAATTATTGAAGTTCCTGGGTAGTCAACGGGTGGCCACTGCGGCGCACACGCTGCTCATGCTCCCATGCTCAGGTCTCTAGAACTTGCTCCAACATTGAGCAGTAGGTAGGATGGTCTGGTTTAGCTGGTAGTCTTGTTATGGGTTACTTTCGCAATGGAAATGATTGCTCTGGGAGCCTTCCACAGGTTTAGGCGTTTGCTACCTTTTCACACTTCGGGATGGAAATAATTGTTCACAGGATTTCTTAGAATTTAGGAGGAACATTACACAAAGCTGTTGTGAAATCTGATGCTATGTGAGCCGCACCTTGCAGGTCCTCAAGGATGGTTTATCGGCAGTTCACATCCCGTACTCATATGGATTTGCAATCATTCTGCTCACCATTATAGTGAAGGCTGCGACATTGCCTCTAACAAAACAGCAGGTGAATGCTCTAATCCTGTTTGAGTCAAAATGATGAGCAGTGCCCCGTCTCCAATTCCTGGTTATGGATTTGGTGGATTGATCGCTTTCTGATTATCTGTTTTTATAGGTCGAATCAACTCTGGCAATGCAAAATTTACAGCCGCAGCTTAAGGCAATCCAGCAGAGATACGCAGGCAATCAGGTTTGTGTTGGTTGTTGGAAACCTCAACCATTGATGCCGTGATAGAATCATGCTTCTTACTGTTATCTTATATTTGGCTTAGCTTTTGTCAAACATGTTTCTTTGCATATTCTGATCTCTCCCCTCTTCTTGTTTTGCTTATTAGGAGAGGATACAGCTAGAGACTGCTCGGCTGTATAAGCAAGCTGGCGTCAACCCGTTAGCAGGTTGCTTTCATTTCCCATTCTAAAGCATGTTACCCAGACAGTGAAATGTTCCATCCAGTCTATTGCATTTTAATTTGTACTTAGTTGCTCAAAAGCGAACATTTCATTTTAGGCTCCATATTGCTATTTTATGACAAAATTCATCTCTGTCCTGCAAAACCATGTAGCTATTTTACTGCGGTGGTCTTTGTGATTAAGCATCATGATCTTATGGTTTCTCTGTCAGGATGTCTTCCAACGCTGGCGACAATACCTGTCTGGATTGGTCTTTACAATGCCCTTTCAAATGTAGCAAATGAGGTAAGCTACTGGGTGGTTGCTTGATGTTTGCTTAATTTAAGAACTTCTGGACTCAGTGGCTTCTGTTTCACATAGGGATTGTTGACAGAAGGATTTTTCTGGATTCCTTCGTTGGGAGGTCCTACAACAATAGCAGCGCGACAAAGTGGTTCTGGCATTTCGTGGCTTTTCCCGTTTGTGGTATTGCAATGATCTCTTATTAGCATGCAAGCAACAAAAACATTTTCGTTTGTAGAACTAAATTTCATTCCTTTTTAACAGCATGGCATTTATATTATTCCTGTGCATATGTTGCGATACTGTGGTCAATATGCTTGAATGATTGACACGAGGCAAAATCCTATAATATGTTCTGATATTTCAAATGAACTTTGCAGGATGGTCATCCTCCATTAGGCTGGCATGACACGATCTGTTATCTCGTGTTGCCTGTACTACTTGTTGCTTCTCAGTACGTTTCCATGGAGATCATGAAGCCACCACAGGTGAATGCTTTTGCCGTGATCTTTTGCCAGTTATTATACCATTATACACATTCATAATTTAACGTTTGTCTTTTGGTCTGCTGTAGAGCAATGACCCATCACAGAAGAACACCCAACTCATTTTGAAATTCCTACCATTTATGATTGGATATTTCTCTTTGTCAGTGCCATCAGGATTGTCCATTTATTGGTATGTGTATCTGCTGTTGTTTCAAGCTTTCGTGATATAGATGCCTCATAGAAAATTGTATTATTACATCTATGTTCACCAAGTTATTGCAGTCAACCAAACCCGCAATTATCATTGTGTTTTGACTTCATGGTTTGCTGTTAGGTTTACGAACAACGTCCTCAGCACAGCCCAGCAAGTGTGGTTACGGAAAATGGGCGGAGCAAAGCCTGCAGTCAGTGAGGGAGGAAACGGAATAATTACAGCGGGACGAGCGAAACGCTCTGATGCTAAACCAGCTGGCGATAGGTGCCTTTAAACTTCATTTGTAATTTAGAACTTTCATCTTTTGGTTTTAACTTATACATACATCTTGACCAGGTTTAAGCAGCTAAAAGAAGAAGAGAACAGGAGGAAATTTAACAAAGCACTTGCTGCAGGAGATTCAGTTTCAGCGTCGTCTATCTCAGAGGATGAAGACTCAGATGATGAGTTCACTGAGGAGGTACTCGTTGCCCTTTTTACTGTGACTCATTTTTTTAGTAGTGTGATGTAACACTACTCACTTTAGAAAACCATCCTTCACCCTAACTCCCTGAGAATAACAATTTTTTCTCCTGTTACTGATGTAAATCTGGCAACAGGGAGTAGCTGTAGAGGATGCATCCAATACTGGTAGCGACAAGAAACTTCCAAGTTACTCTGGTAAGAAGGGCAAAAGATCGAAAAGGAAGCGCATGGTGCAGTAAGGTTGCACATCCTAATTGGATTCATTTTTGTCACAACTGGTAAGTGGGCTTCAGGATCTTCATGCTATAGCGCGTCCTTTGTCGTTATTTTGGTCTTCATGCTTTTAACATAAAAATAAAGTTGATGCAAACTTAGCAGTGTTAAACTCTCTGATTTTGCAAATTCCATTGTTATTGTCACTAGGAGTTCCTTTGTCCCTTTCTAGTCTGTATTTAGTAAATTGATTTTTTATCTTGAAACTTTACCTCGAAACAAGTCTCATAATTACATCCCAATCATATGAAAACAACCAAGAATAGAACTTCCAATTTTGTAGTTAGAAACAAGCGTATTCTCACCTGTTTTGTATGCAAATGCTATACATGATGATACTCCAAATTTCAGGTTAATTCAGTTGACCAGTTTGATGCCACAGCTGATCCCGGAGACAATTTTGATGGTACCTTGGAGGCCGAAACTTCAGGTGCAGACAAATAGATAAACAATTGCGGGGTCAGAGGTTGTTGCTGGTAAGTTGCGAGATGAAGTAGTTCAGTACATGCTATACAATAGGTTGAGGGTTATGGACAGATCCAAGGCTCGGGTATATACATGTTCAAGCAGAGGAGGGCCTTTAGAAGTAGATAAAATACTCATGTTGTTCTGTACGTCGGGTTCCAAAGTTGGGCCGAAAACTGGATTGCCCAGACTATTGATATGCATTCCTTTTTCCTGTTGTAACCTAGCACCATTGTTATTTTTTACACAAGCTGACAACAATATACAAATGAATTTGGTCCAACTTTTGCTATTGTATTGTCATGACTGTAAAGGAATGGATTTGTGCTGATAAATTTTCTGGGGTCAGTAAAGTGGTAACAATGGCTGCTAAGCCGTAACACGGTCAAAAGGCTGTGGAGGAAATTTGTCTCCAACCTTTTGAACGGTGCATCCGTGTACGTGTAAAATTGCGTGCTTTTCATCTCGTGCTCCGCCGAAGTGTAGAAAAGAACTACCTCAGATCGCTAGAGGCATGCATCTAGACGACTTTGCTGCTGTATGCAATAGCGGAACAATGTATTCGTCCTCCCAGCGACAGCGACGCGCGCATGGACGCAAATTCCCAGTGTCTAAAGGCAATCTGCAACGACGAAAATCTGCAGGATTCATGCGGTGCGGGGGTCATACTTGGCCAAAAGAGTAATCGCAAAGTTCTCGTAAAAAATTTCCCGCTTTCCTAACAGGACCTATTCTCTCATTTGTTCCCGCTTTCCTAACAGCCGCCCAGGCCCATCCGAGCGGTGGTGTTGGAGACTCCACCGCTCAGTTCCTTGGCCTTTCCCATCCTTGCCATCCGGCCAGCGCGAGCTCGCAGCTGACGGCGACGGCGAGACGAGAGACCAGCTAAGACTAACCGCAGCAGTACCCGGTAACGCGCCCTGCACCCTAAATTTAGCGGATTGAACACCCCGTACCAGGTGCAGCAGAACACGGTAAAGCAGCCGCTATTGTACAGGTTCCGCTCGCCCGCCGCCAAATCTGGGGGCTGCCCGGCGTCCGCCAAACGCAGCCGCCGCCTCCCCCATCCGCCTCCACCTGCACCTCGACGCCGTCGCGCCTCCGCCTCGCCGCCTCGCCATCGTGCGCCCGTCGGCCTCTGTCGCTGCGCCTTCCCCGTCCGCCTCACCGCCTCGCCGTTGCCGCGCCTCCCCCGTCCGCCTCCACCTGCACCTCGACGCCGTCGCGCCTCCGCCTCGCCGACGCAAGATCCTCACCTTGATCTCCCTGCGCCGTCCCAGTGCTGAGCTGCAGCCGCTCCGAGTGCAGAGGCAAGAATTGCTCCGAGTGACTTCTTGCCTCTGTTATTGCCTGTGTGCAGAGGCAATAATTTCTGTGAATTGCGAATTGTGGCTCGATCGTTCCTTGGTTCTTCAGTGGCAACTTGATTTTGGTTCACCATCGGATTGGTGAACACATCAGAATCGATGTAAACTTTATAGTTTGGATTGGTCCTCCTTAATTTTGCTAGCTGCTACTGCTTGAAATTTAGTGGTATTTTGTCTAGTATCTGTATCTGTCTAGTGCTATTCTGAACTGAGTAACATGTAAACATTATTTAATGGTGATACAATGGGACTACTGCAGTGTGTAATTGCAGACTTGCTGTTTTCTTTTGTATTTTTCTGTGTTCACTGGTTCACATGAAGGACAAGTCCCAAACTGGTTCTGTGTTCTTTTCTGAACATTTCAACATATATCTGGTGACTGAAAGTTTATATTGTTCCTTCTTCTCTTTTTTTTCCAGAAAGTTTATACTCAATTATGTATATGACAACTATATATCTGGTTACTGAACTTTTGTATTGGACTGTTAATTGCATATCTTTCACTCGACAGGTACTTATATTTATCTCAGTTCAAGCTTTTATCTTTCTTGCACACACCATTGGAAATATTCTGGGAAGTTTTGATCAGGTCACTTATATGGAATTTCTGTGAGCAAGTTCTGATGCTACATTCAAGCTTCAATTCTGATGTCCTATTATTTATCAGAAAATAGGAGGCGCTAAATTTTCCAATATCTGATGAAGAGCTTCAGTTCGTACTGCTCGTGCTGCTCGTGCTGCTCTTCAGTTCTGATGCTCTTCAGTTCAAGCTTCAGTTCGTGGCTTCGTGCTGCTCTTCAGTTCTGATGCTACATTCAAGCTTCAGTACTCATGATTTTATATAGCTAATCAACACACTTTCAGAAGCAATTGGTGAGCATTTTTTCAGAATTCAGAAGCATCTCAACCAAGCAGACTGAAATGGAACAAAATTAGGCGAAAGGCTTTATCTAAAAAAAAATGGAACAAAATTCTCTGATACAGAGAGCTATAGCCAATAAACATGGAAGATAGTACTAGCAAGCAAGGCCATGTCTCATTGAAATTCTCTTTGCCGTCTGCACATCTGCACATTGGAGCTGTTGGAGCGTGAAGGAGCTGCAGGAGCAGCTGCTGGCCGTCGAGGCTTGCGACGACAGTGCAGGGACGGTCGCGACGGAAGGAAGCAAAATTAATCGACTTGTTGAAGACGACGGGTAGGGGCGCCGTCGAACAAGGTCTGCCGGGCAGGGGCGCCGTCGAGCAGGGTCTGCTGGGCAGGGGCGCCGCGCCGCCGCGACGTCCACCGGCGCACCCAGCACGGAGCAGGGGCGCCGCGACGTCCACCGGTGCGCTGAGCAGAGGCATGTCGACCGGGAAGCAAGGGGAGAGGCGGGAGGCGGCGCCGCCGGAGCAAAGGCGCGCCGAGCAGGGGCGCGGGAGGCCGCGGCGGGCAGCGGATGGAGGACGCGATACCGGTCACTGTTGCAACGAATTTGATTTTGGAGGCTAGAATCTTTTAGAGGAGGCGTGAAATATTCTTTTGGAGGGGGGAAATTACAGGTCACTGTTGCGGTTAGTCTAACCCGAAGCATGGCATGGGCATGGCTCTCGAGCTGAGACCACGAGACGGGCACGGCGAGGCGTGCAAGAAATACCAAGCACCGGCCGGTGGCGTGTCGGAGCGGAGTGTGACCGCGGCAGTTTTAATCCCCGTCCGTCAGGCTATTTTTTTTTTTTTTCGAGCAGCGCCGCGGTGTAGGACAGCAACAGCTTCGTCACTCGGCTAATTGGTACTGCTGGGAGGTCGTTATCGCGTAGTTGGAAGCTTGTTGCATCAAGCACACCGCCATTTCTCTCCTGTTATGTGACCACAGAAACAGTGTGTTATCCTCGCCCTCCCAAAAAAGAATCATAAAGATTGCCATCCTGATCGATCTGTTGACCCAAAAAATACAAGACTATGGGAGACGATCCATTCGCGCACGCGTATTAACACATTGTATGTATTAGATTAAGCTACCTAATCGACCAGTTGAACCCAAAAATCTAGTACGGTGTTGTTAGCTAATCCTGACTTGCATTCCGCGGTTGGTTGATGCGCGTGCAAAGCTAAATGCAAAGTCTATTCCACCGGCTCCACTACGTGGTGTAAAGTAATAATGTTAAGACTATCTTTGGAAACCCAGGACTGATAGACGCCATCACCAACTTGTTCTTTCAGGGAACCAATCGATCAGAGGCTCGGAACTGTTCTTAAAGCTGCAGCATAGTTATTAGCCTATATAATAACACAGATAAGATAAGTAAGACCACTTGCGCCTGCCATGAACCAATCCGACCATGAATTTACATTTGATTAATCCATTGAGCCGAGGAAAAAAAAAAGGGGCTAACAAGAGAGGAGAAAGCCTCATTCGCTCGATGGCGCTGTCTATATAATTGAAGCATCTTAACGCCAAAGAGCAAGAGACCGAGGAGGAGCTCTCACCATCCAAGAATCCCTCTCCCTCTCCCTCTCCTCCTCTCGCGTCGTGTCCAAGAATCCCGCGGCTAGAATCTCCGACATGGCCGCGACAGGCGGCGGCGGCGCTCTGCGGGGCCCTCTCCTCGACTTCGGCGCCGAGGATGAGAAGGCTGCTCTGCGAGGCCGCCGCGGCCGGCCGTGGACGGCAGTGGCCATCGCCGTGGCGCTCCTCCTGCTGGCCGGCATCGTGCTCTTCCTGAGCTCGGTCGGGGAGGGCCCTGACGGTGGAGCTGCCGACGGCCGCGTGCGGCGGCTGAGCCCGCACGAGGCGGAGTCGGAGGTGGGAGCCGCGGCGGCCGACGACGCGCGGTGCTCGGAGGTGGGCGCCGCGGCGCTGCGCTCGGGCGGGCACGCCGTGGACGCGGCCGTCGCCGCCGCGCTCTGCCTCGGCGTGGTGCACCCGATGTCGAGCGGCGTCGGCGGCGGCGCGTTCATCGTCGTGCGGGACGCGGCGTCGGGGAAGGCCGTCGCCTTCGACGCCAGGGAGACCGCGCCGGCCAAGGCCACGCCGGTACGTACGCACGCACGCTTCCCGCCATTACTTGTTCCGTTGTTCGTTAGAACCGATCAACCGTAGCGGGGAGAAGGCGGAGGAAGCGAGAGAGGGGAGAGGACCAACAACGCCTGTGTCCTGCTCGTGTCGATGACATGTAGGGTCACGTGACAACTGGCCGGGCGCCAGCTGGGCCCCGATGACTGCTTTTTTTTTAGCACAGCCCGATGACTGGTGGTTTCCGTACCCGGGTCGGGTGCGCAGTCATTGTCTGGTGGGCCACACCTGCAATTTCAATTGATGTGGGCACACGCGCGCGAGTTACACGAGCAAGCCCAGATCCGGCTTGTGTTCTTTAACATGTTGTTTTTGTAGTTTTTTCCTTTTTCAGAAACCATTTTGATTTTGTAGTGTATCATGATCAAAGTGTAGTAGCATTCACCATTACAGTCTATTTTTCACTAACCCAATATCCATCATTTTCGCGCCCCATCGATTTAGTCAGTGCTTTTTTTTTTCATTTTTCTCCATCTAACGACCAGACAGAATGCTACTTTTCTTTTGTTTTCACCATCCTACGTGGGTTTTCCACTATGGGGCTCACGCCGTAGCGCCCCCCCCCCCCCCCCTCCAAAAAAGAAAAAAAGCTTGTTTAGTCGTCACCTAAGCCATAGTCGTGACGTTCGTCTTCATCCACCACCTAAAGGCTCCTTTGTGCACCGTCGTCCGCCACCAGAAGAGTTCACGCATCGCCATCCATTGTGCGATGTCGGATGCCGCTATTGTCAGTGAGTGAGCTAGAAAAAATATATAGTTAGGGGGGAGGGGCAAATATAAGCAAATTTGAAAACATTTCATATGAAATGAAGGGTATTGTCGCAATTTTCTCAAAGTTAGGTGTGAGGTATGGCCCCTGCCAGACCCTCTTTGGCTCCGTCTCTGGTTGCGGCCATACATGCACCGCGAATCACCAACTTTGCCGGAGCAAACCCTAACCCTACCTTTCAAGTTGAAACCTTTTTAATAGACTAGAAATTTCTTCAAATAGACTTGAAACTCCTTCAAATCGAATTAAAGTTTATTCAGATCGAGTTGGAACTCCTTGAAACTGTGTCAACACTTTTTTTTCAGTCGAGTTGAAATTGTTAATTAGACCACGCCCTGATAAGTCGAGGGATTATCCATGCGCGAGCTAATTACCCCACGCCCGAGTTTAGATTAGTCGCGCCTGATTTAACCAGCTCAAGATCGTATCAAGTGCACGTTTTCTTGTTCCATTATCTAGTCGCATTAGGCATGTGTGAATACTTTAATTTAGCCGGGACCAAGATCCGAAATCCTGAGTCTTTGACAAACAGAATGACAGGTCGGCCACTGCATGTGCACCAAACAAAAAGACCATCAACCTTTTTCTTTTTTTATTTGCGAGGGAAAATAGCATAAACTTTACAACAATATAGTATTTGTTAATTGCCCTAGCTATAAACTGTCAGAGAGTTTTTTTTTAATTACTAAACTGTCAGAGAGTTTCACATCAACAATATACTACACCCACGACCCGGCCACCCGACAACCGTGTACAACTAAACAGCAATGAGCTAGTTGCGCATGCGTGCTGGTTTGATTTTTCCGAAATGTACATTGTGCTCTGATCATTATGCCTCTACCACACACTTGTCATTTTTTTTTTTAATCACACACTTGGCCAGTTGCTAGTGTGTGATCTTGTCAACAACCGCTTCAAATGCGCATATGATCACGCGCCTGGGGCCCATCATGTCGATCTCTGAACATTTCGAACCTGAAAACAGTCATAGACCTCACTGCAGTTAAAACACCAAGTCTACTGTCACCATCAAAAGCAAACTCTGTTGTTTAAACGGTTCAAAGGAGAATATACCAGATAAACCTGTACACATGAAGCGAAATTCGATTTTGAAATTTTTCACTCGCCTGAAAATTAGCCAAACCGACTTTCGCATTACATTGTGTAGCACGTTCTTGCTGACGAATTGTTCTCTGCGCTGTTTCGAAACGCCACAGGACATGTACGCGCGCGACCCGTCGGCGAAGTACCTGGGCGCGCTGGCCATGGGCGTCCCGGGCGAGCTCGCGGGCCTCCACGCCGCGTGGTCGCGGTACGGCCGTCTCCCCTGGAAGTCCCTCTTCACGCCGGCGATTGCGCTGGCGCGCGACGGGTTCGAGGTGGTCCCCTACGTGGCGCGCGCGCTCAAGTCCCACGAGGCGGAGGTGCTCGCCGACCCGGGCCTCCGCGGCGTGTTCGCGGCGCCGTCGGGTCTCCGGGTGCTCGCCGCCGGCGAGACGTGCCGCAACCCGGCGCTGGCGGCGGCCCTGGAGCGCGTGGCGGAGGACGGCGTCGCGGCGTTCTACGGCGGCGCCGTCGGCGAGAGCCTTGCCCGCGACGTCGCCGCGGCTGGCGGGATCGTGACGGTGGATGACCTGAGCGGGTACAAGGTGGAGGTCAGCGACGCCATGCGCGCCGACGCGGTGGGGTACACCTTCCTCGGCATGCCGCCGCCGTCCAGCGGCACCGTCGGGATGACGCTGGTCAGTGCCTCCCTTTCAACTTTCATTATTGGTTATCTCGTAGCAGAGATCAGCTGCTAAATTGATTTCAGATGCTGAAACAATTTATTTTTTTCTGTCAATCTGTTCGTTGTAGATGCTGAATATCTTGGGAGGGTACAAGTCGCTGGAGTTCTTGAAGGGGTTCCTCGGCGTCCACCGGCTGATCGAAGCCATCAAGCACATGCTGGCCGTCCGCATGGACCTCGGCGACCCCGACTACGTCAACGTGTCCGGGAGCGTCACCGAGATGCTGTCGCCGCCCTTCGCCGACAAGATCCGGGGAAGGATCGTCGACAACACGACGTTCCCGCCCAGCTACTACATGCCAAAGTAATGATCATCTCCTACCTGCTTATACCCATGACCTCATTGCAAATTCGCAATGGTCGGAGTGCTACTAGAGAATCTGCAACTAACGTTCATGGCGATGGCATCAGGTGGAGCCAGCTGCGGGACCAGGGCACGAGCCACCTGTGCGTGGTGGACAGCGACCGGAACGCGGTGGCGGTGACGACGACCGTGAACTACGTCTTCGGCGCGATGGTGCTGTCGCCGTCCACGGGCATCGTGCTCAACAACGAGATGGACGACTTCTCGGTGCCCGGCGAGCGCACCCCCGACGAGCTCCCGCCGGCGCCGGCAAACTTCATAGCGCCCGGGAAGCGGCCACTGTCCTCCATGACGCCGCTCATCATCCTCAAGGCATGTCCTATGTCTTGCATCCATCTTGTGTTTTCACGATGTCTTGTGTACATTTTTATTTACTGACAAGTGACAACTGCTTTGTCTTCCCGCAGAATGGTCAGCTCGCCGGCGTCGTCGGCGGCAGCGGCGGGACGAACATAATCGCGACGGTGACACAGGTCTTCCTGAACCACTTCGTCGTCGGCATGGACCCTCTGGCCGCCGTCAGCCACCCCAGGGTCTACCACAAGGTACAACCAACGCAGCCACCGTTTGCGTGTTCTCCATCCAGTTCACGGTGACAAAATCACAAATTAACAATGCGATTACATCTCTGTTACACAGCTGATCCCGAACGTGGTGAGGTACGAGAACTACACGGTGACCGACGGCGAGGTCATCGCGCTGAGCGACGGCGCGGTCGAGTTCCTTAAGCAGAGAGGGCACCGCCTGGAGAGCACGAGCTCGGGGGCCGTCTGCCAGTTCATCGTGCAACACCTGCCGGAGCCGGTCGGCGTCGACGGCGTCTTCCACGGGAGGCTCACCGCCGTCAGCGACCCGAGGAAGGACGGCAGCCCGGCCGGGCTGTGATGTGAGGCATGCCACCGTAGGCTATAGCTGTTGCGCCGATCCATCTCCATCAGTGTACATATATTTACACGTAGGTCGTGCATTATCCTTCTCCTTCCTTCCACACGTGGGAGAGATTAAAGCAGGAATGGAGAGTGTATCTGATCCATTGATAGACCCAAATGGGAATTTTTCGAAACCGCTCTATGAAGAAAGCATTTTGATGGTTGGAAGCACTTGTACTTGAGAGCTAATTTGTGAGGTGTATGCATAAATTAGATCAGGACTGGACCGCAATAAACCTGTTCCATCAGGATTTTGACTTGTTTGATCGAAGTTTGATCCATTTTGCTCGTGTTTTCTCAAGAAACGGGCTGGATTAACACAAGGAACAAGTGACTGACGATCCTACGGATTTGGTGGTGACATTTTTGCTCGGATCACAGACCAGTACGTGTACGTGGCACAAAGATTGTACCAGGAAAAGCAGGGGAGCGTAGCAGAGCAGAGCGCTCTGTTCTTCTCACCTGCCTGTTCTGCTTTTTTTCAGTTAGCACAACCTGCTCTGCTCTTCCCGCAAGCTCCATCCAAGCTCGCTTCCTTCTCCAGCCCGGCGTTCGCCTCCCGCAGAATCCTGGCCGTCTCCAGATCCTCCTGAAGGGCTAAGGTTCCTGCAACCGCGTCATCGTCGATGGCTTCGTCGGCCGAGCGCGGCGCCTGAAATCGAGGCCCGCAGGTCCATGGCCGTCGCCTCCCTCTCTCCTCGTTCGAGCGCGGTTGGGAGAGAATTTGGTGATGGATTTTGGATGGTGGGACAATGCCCGGTCAGGGGAGTTCGGAGCTGGCCATGATGAGGCCGTAGCGACGGCGGCGGCGGCGACATAGCTAATTCTCGGCGCCGGAGAGCACTCTGACAACACGATCCAAATATTTACATTACGCCCGGATCGTGATTAATAGTCGAGACCCAAATATTTGCATATCTACCCCTGTAATGAAGACTTCTTTCGCAAAATGATCCTTCCGCGCCTCCTCTCCCACGGCGGCGGCTCCCCCTTCCCATCCGGCGACTGCGGTAGCCACCTCGTCGTCGCGAACGGAGACCAGCTACTCTTCAATATCACTCCTCACCCAATCCTCCTTACCCCTCCAAAGACGCACCTCCGCGCCGTCCGGTGTACGGCACCGTACGCCATCCATGCCGCCGCTGCTGAATGGCCGGGGTGAATTAGCTAGCGCCGGTGACAGATACGGATACTGATTCGGCTCAATCCACCTGAGGCCTCGTTCGGTTACTTAGTTTTCATTCCATGCCTAATTTCATCCAAGGCCTGGTTCAAGTGGATCCATGCGTGTCACTTGATCCATGTGATCTTCCCATCCAGGTGCAGGAATTGATCCTTGCAGTTGTTTTTGGCCGTTCGGTTGAGCAGGAAGGAATGCGCAGAGGGAACAAAGAGAGCAAAAACATACTATTTTCATCAGGCTTTGATTGTCCTTTCATAATACTCTTATATCAGAATCCGAACACAATGCATCAGGCTACGAGAAGCATATGTTCATTCCACAATGATCTCAAGGTGATCAGGTCTCAGTATGGAGTAAACATCACCCAGAAAAAAGATCCAGTAAAACATCAGGAAATAGGCATCTAGTATGCAGTAATTGAACAGTAAACGACCCAGATGAGCAGGACACTTGGTCATATATTTGGGGTTCACCGGAGTTTACCTCAAAGAAGGCTTATCTGCAGCTGATTGGTGACAACCATGCATCTCCATGGTTTAAATGGATGTGGAACTCCTGCTGCAAAAGTAGATTAAGATTCTTCTTCTAGCTCTTGCTACAGGACAGGTTACATACGAGGAATTTGTTACGACGCAAGAACAGAGCACTACCCACCTATAACTGTGTTTTGTGTAACCTGCGGCAGGAGGAAACGCTCACTCACATGTTCTTTCAGTGCTCCTTCAGTAGGTGGTGCTGGACCTTCATCGGGGTCACTTGGGACACAACTCTTGATCCAGATGCTATGCTCCTAGATTCAAGACAAAGGTTCGGAAGCAAAATATATCGGGAAGTGATCATTGTGGCTGCATGGACTATATGGTGCCATAGAAATGGTATTATCTTTGATGGCCAAACTCTGAGCCTGAATCGATGGAAGAAAACCTTCAAAGATGAGTTCAAATTGGTGGCTCTAAGAGCTAAACCAAGCACGAAAATCCTCCTAGATAATTGGTTATGTAATATACATTAACTCTTTTTCTGCTAGGGTCTGTTTTTGGGCTTGTGGTCCTTGTAACTTGTAAATATCCTTTTATTAATAGAAAAAATGAGTAGGAAGCTCCCCTGCTGTTCGTTTCAAAAAAAAAAAAAAATTGAACAGTAAACGTAAAGATTCAGGAAAAATCACAAAGGAATCTCGGAGCTTCATAGCAAGTAGCGTCAGACAACCTTCACCAGATTGGCTTCACCAAGCATAAAGCAATCCAAATAAATCACATTTAACAGAGACACCCATATGCAAGATTAACCCATGAGATTCTATTCTGTTCATAAACTAACACTCTTTCAGCCAAGTACAGTACAACACTCTTTCAAACTGTTTGTTCCAGGAGTCCAACTTCTTGGTGTACTCAGCCTTGAGCTTTTTGGTCTTAGCAAGACTCCAACAGTTCTTCCTGCACACGTTTGTAGATAGAAACTCTTGAGAAAATAACGAGAGACACAAACTCAAACAACAGCTACAACATCCTGTGACTAGCATGCTAGGATTTTTTCGGAATACAGATACAGCTACAACTCCTACATGACGGAGCAGGCGTTGGGGTTCTCACGCCCGGCGACCATCACCACCTCGCCGCCCCGGCCGCCCCTTCTAATCCAACCGCTGTCCAAGATACAAGAACCAAGACGAAGGGGAGAGGGAGACGTCGTACCGGCGAGAAAGCCTGAGAAGGAGAAGGGCATCGAAAGGGATTCGGCCGCGCTGTTGCCGTGGTGTCGCGCCGCGCCGCCGTCCCGACGCGCTGCGCCGCCCGTCGCCATCGCCGTCGCCCTCTGCCTCGCTTGCGGTCATGGGAGTCGTTTCACAGGGTCAGACACGAGGAGCGATTCCTAGTTGTTTGTCAGACGCAATGACCGGATTGGGCTCGGTGGGAATCCAGCCCAGAGATAACCGAACGACATTTCTAACCTACTCCAGACCATAAAAACCCACTGGATTTGGGCCTAAATCCTGGGTATTCCATGGCAAACGAACAAAGCTTGACGCAGATACCATTGTCCGTTTGTTCATGAAAGAATAATGAATCCTATCCTGTGATGCGCGATACAGCAAACGCAGCATCTGACCTTCGCAATGGTGAGGCCATTGGCGGCGCGGCGCGGCGGTTCCCTAAAGACGCTGTGATGAACGGTACGGCGCATCTGCGTCGTCGCCGAGGACGACGCTTCGTGGTCCTGTAGCTGGCCGCGTTTCAGCGGCGGATAGCCTAAGCCTCATGGAACCCCGGCTTGGAGGCAAAGGGTGTTGCGGGGCCCTGATCTGATCATATTTGCCAATGTTCGCGCAGACAAACGTGAGCTCTCGGAACAACTGATGGAGATTACCAAGAAGCGTTCCCTGCTTTTAAACATGGCCATGAGTCTGAAAGTTAACTGATATGTAGACGAATGGTCACCAGAGTCCGGATCTGCTTATAATAATGGGATAAGAATTATCTAGGCATTGCTGGCAGGAAGAAAACTTCAGGCACTGTAACAATAGCATATACATTTCTCCTAGCCCAATCAACGGGATATCCCGTGCTTGAGAAACTACTGAATAAAAGATTCAGGGTTACAGAATTGTGTCTACCGTACCAAGCATGGCATCAACCTCTAGGCCGAAGGAACTCGCCATTCCAGCGAACTCTTTCCGTAATGCTTTCCATTCAGACTCTGATGCTTGGTATCCCGTACTCTCGTTACTCCTCAAGTCCTTCTGAGTACCACTTCTCAAAAATACATCACGCTGCAGAGGGCTCATTTCACAAACAAAAATTAACCATAAACACACTCTGGATGGGCTAATGTGTGAAACTCGAATAGAATAAGCTTTGGTGCAAAAATTGTTTCTAAATGGGCTTATTTTTGTTGCTACTATGAGGCCCACAGAATTAAACAGCCTGAAAACAGGCTCCCTTAGTTGGGCTTTGTGACCAATGTGGGCTGGCTCTTCCGTCTAGGCCTTGCAGATTCGCGGTGGCCCAACGCTGTGCATGACGCCACGGCTGCGTTGCGGCGGATCGCCGCCGAGCCTCACGGCGCTCGGCGGTCGGAGCCACCGACGAACGATTACAACAACCGATAACAACGGCCGTTCCAGCTCAGCTCGAGCGTTCATCTCCGACGGGCTCCGGCTGGTCTGGATGCTTCGGCTCGGTGCCAGCAAAGCACGACGGCACGTGGGCACACACGTGTCAGTGGCCGCGAGCCCGCGACGGGAGCAGTCGATCCGGGTCCCCGCATCCATATCCATCCATCCATCAAACACGGAAGAAAAAAAAGAAAAAAAAAAGCTCGCAATTTGGGACCAATTCCACCGCCCGCGCTGTGCCCATCCGTCCCCGGCTCCGCCGATCACCTCTGGCCGCGGCGTGGGAGGCTGGCGACCATGCGGAGCCGGAGCTCCGCCGACCGCCTCGAGGCGCTCTCGCTCGAGATCGAGTGCAAGCTGCAGAAGGTACCATCCGTCCCTTCTCATTGCGCCTGCTGCCGGTCTGATTCGTAAAGGTGGCACCTTTGCGTTGTATGTTCCTCCCCTTGTGCGGTTAGGGTTGCTAAATGTTCCGTTAATTTGTGTTCCTCGCGGGCGATTGAGCCTCATTCGGTCTCTCGCCACCGCGGAGAATTCGAGGGCGTCGCGGGGATTGGTGTGGCTGTTGCTGTTGGAGAGACGGACAGGAGGGCTGCCTGCCAGCAGTAGGTGAGCGGGTGCCGCAAGGTTTACACCCGTTTTGATGCACCACAAGGGCGTCAAAGAATTTTTAATTCTTCACTTAAATATCAGAAATTTTGTACTGTTGCAACCATTTTTTTTTGGGTGTGTATTTGTTGAATGTTGACTTTCATCGATTCAAAATTGTACCTTTTATGTCCTTCCCTTTTGTTGTTTGTGTACTTGAAAGTAATTCCACTTAACACCATACTGGCTATATTCAAATTTTTGTGGTTAACCTAATTGAGTTGACCTGTTTCACCTTATTTTTGCTCGTTGTGTGCAGGCTCTGAGCTCCAACTCGCAGCGTCCCCAGATACTGCAACAGTTGTTTGCTGATCGCATTGAAGGTGGACGATCGCGCTCGAGGTGCCATATCTTGTATAATTTCGGCTGCTAATTTTCGGTAGCCCTTTTCTTTAGCTTTAGTATTAGTTGCTTACCATGGATGTTGTGTTTGGAATCAGTGCATTGTCTGCCATTCAGTGCACCAAAAGTTAGTAACATTTAGATATGGACAGATGGGCGTTAAGAAGGAATATAGGATGGATGTTTCGAGCAATTTCAGTTGTACATGATCTTTGCATGCTCATAATTTCTTTCGACCCCTATATTGCGAAAGCCAACAGCTTGTTGATGGCGTTCACACTATCTTATTGGATCTTTCTAGGGTCGTTTCCCCTTGCATTCTGATTTGTATATTTCTTTATGAAACAATTACGGTACCGGTTCACTACGAATTTGTGATTTCCAAATTGTTATATCGAGATAGGCACGCAAGATCAATGATTCATTACTTTGTCTACGTGAGGCTAAACTCAGATTTGTGCGGCGTGGTTTCTATACATGTTCATTAGTAAACAATAATGATTATCACACTGGATGAGCAGAACAATTGGAAAAAATTGTTGACAGTCAAATTTAGCTCAATAGTTAATTGAATTCTTGTTTGAGACAAAAGTGATGAATTCGTCGTAGTGGCGATTTTGTTTAATACAATGTTTTTGCTGTATAATTCCATTTTTTGAGTTGCTACTTCGCCATTGAAAAATTCTTTCAGATCATCTGGGCCACATTCATTGCTGAGTTTATTGTTTTAGATTCCCATATCACAGGTTGTACTCAGTTTATTCAATCTTGTGAGAATTTACTGTGTTACACTCAACAGATGCAATTCTGAGTGAGAATGATGATGGCGTTGCTCCGGTAGATGATCGAGAAGATGGTTGGCTGTGCTTCTATGAGATTCTTGCTAACCATTTTGTTAGAGTGCCAGAAAGTGGGAGGCGAATACTTGAGTTGATTGTGCAACTCTGGAGCCAGTCCTTTGCAGCCAACATATTTGCTCTTCTTCTCCACAAATGGGTATGCTTTGTTACCGAAGCTAACAAATATTTAACTACATGTCAAATGTACAAGATCAATTTCATTATCAAGAATCCATTTTTTTTAATTCTTGGTTGATGTCCTTTAATGTAGTCATTCAAAGTACTGTTTCAAATTTTTTTTCTTAGACTTTTGTGAGGGCACACGATTTCAGTAATTCATTTCTTGCTATATCACATATAACTGCACGTGTTTCACAAGTATAAATCAATGTTTCTCCAAAATCCCTTTTTGTGTGTGTACTTTCATGAGACTAAGCAATACTCCAAAAATTTAACTGATTATGGAGAGAGAAGATATTGTAACATGACCACAGTTCAGGTTAACATGTTGACACCAATAACTAGTCAGACAAGTTAGTTCAGGCTGTGTTCAGGAAAACAAAAGGTTAATTTCAGGTTAGGACATCATCCAGTTCAATCTCATTGATTATTCTTTCTTTCTGAATGCACAGCATTGTTCAGGCTGTAGTAATTTCCATCTTTAGATCATTTTAGTAATCACAACTTCATTTTCCAGTTGTTTGAAGCCCTTTTTGATGGAAAGGAAATATCGCTAAGATACAGCTCCGCCCTTGTTCAAGGTGCCACAAATGTATTTTGGTATGGCTTCAGTGATAAAATTTGACACTAGTCCTTTTTTTTTTGGTAATAGGAATTTGTTTCTTATTAATGGATCTTTTACTGTCTGATGCTGACTGTTGGGAAAATACCATCGTTTTCCGTACCTTTTATTTTTCTTGAATCTTATAAAATTGTTTTTCCCCATAGGATTGACATACAAACAAATACGAGACACTTTCGATCTTTGTATCGTGTAAGTCTTTGTTTGGTTCTTGATAAAATTCGTTTTAAAAATATTCATCATATATATCTACACCAGTAATGTTCCTTTCTTGTTAAACAGTATCTCCTTGAAGACGTTGCTCTAGTCCCTGACCAACTTAGTAAAATATCATCACAGTTTCTATCTCTTTTCATTTAGTTCTACTGTACTTCCTCTCCTAACAGTGTCCAATGCTCCTTTCCCCATATTAAGGCCTCCTTTGGATTGGAGGGTTTTCATAGGATTTTTGTAGGATTTCAATTCCATGGGAATATTTCCTATAGGAGCCTTTGGAACATAGGAATGTAGAGGGAAAATTCCTCTGGAATCCTTTCCTATGAGGCAATTTCATAGGAAAGTTAGCATGAGCTCTGAGCTCTTGGAAAGAATCCTGGCGGGAAATGAGAGCGTGTGTGCGTTGCTATGTCCATCCACGTATCTCCTTGCGGCAAAACGTTGTAGAGACGTAGAGCTGATCATGTACTAGAAATTAATAATCGTGCAACTTCAAGCGTGGACACCGGCATGCAGACCCATCCTTGGCCTTTTCCCCATCAGCCAGGTACGTTTCCTTCAGTCAAGAGCTTGGTACGTGCTCATGTGCACGAAGTTGCAGTCAAGACAATTCGCTCTGCTTGTTCAGTGCGGTTTGCTTGGATTCTAGCTTTCTTTATACAGTGTCTTGTTTGCAAAATGTAGTTTGATACTAGCAGCACATGAACACACTAGTGCATACAAGGTGCAAATGCAACGGATGATCTTAGCAGCGACTTGAGTGTTGGTTCAAATTTACGTGTCACAGGTTCTAGTATTCCAATGTTTTTCCTATGGTGTTGCCAAAGGGATTCACTTCTCATTTCCTGTGTTTCTAATTCCTATAGGATTCGAGAAGCATGGCACCTCAAATCCTGCATTTTTCCTATTCCTGTGTTTTTCCTACCCTGCATTCCAAAGGAGGGCTAAACCCACAGGCTGGTAGAGACCTTTTCCTTCTGCTTTCTAGGTTCATGTTCTTCTATGATCAAGGTATCTGTCCTTTCTGCTTCTTCTTAATGTTGAATGCTGATTATTTGCTACTAAGCGTTGCAATGTTTGATATGAAGATCACTTGCTTTTGAGTTTCCTTGAGCATTTCCCCCCTTTCCCAAATTCTTTCTTGGTTGGCGGTCCAGCAGATTACTTTGTAATCGAACTCACTGATCAGGTTATTCTCTTGGTGAAATAGATGTGCTATTCTGTGCTTCTGACAATGAGTTGTACTATCATCTGAATCTAACTGTAATTCTTTGCTGCAGCTTCAAAAGCTAAAAATCGAGCCAGTATTGCTGCATTACCTGTCCCGCATGACCATACTTCAAGGTACTGGCCCGAACAAGTTTCCAAGAAGTCAGACACGCACTAGATTTAAATTTATGTTCGCTATTGCAAGGTCAAATTTTATTAAGAAAAAAATTCATTCATGCAGGGTGGGAATTGAGAATGAGTACAAGCACTAGATTAAAGGTCTGCCTCTACAGGTCCTGGCGGCCGTACCTACCCAACACGAGCAGTGCGGCATGCCGCCTGGAATACACTGGATTTTCTTTTCCCTGTGAGTACCCTCATTTATGCATAGCACACCTAAGAATTCACTAGATTGACTCCTTTGGCTGTGTACCTTGTATGCAATGAAACATGATATGATGCTATTTAATACATGTATGTTGATGATGCCTTTTGTCTATACGACTATACCCGTACAGTGGAATTGGCATGATGTATATCTACCTAAAGACCTGTATTGATAGATGGATATACTGTGGGTTGTGCTACCCAACTATTTTAGTTACCTGGCGATTGTGGCTAGGTGCCTCATAGATAAAGAGGCAGAGTTCTCTCTATCATGGTTTTTGTTATTTATTATTGTCTCCCGCTGTCACCTATAGATAGCTGTGTTACAATGAAACTACATGATTCATTTCATCATTTGTTGTTACAATTTCGCATGGTTGCTTATATATTGTTACTTGGCTACAGATTGGTCGGTATCCGAGGCATGTTATAAGCCTGTTTTTCCGGCTGCTATATCCTTGGTACTGGCCTTCCTCTTGCTGGAACTTCGTCATGACCTGTGTCATGACTGTGTACTATTACATCCTGAATCTGCTTGTCTCAAGCTGGGAGAATCTGACACGGCCCAACCATCGGAGGACTCATAGTGAGTGAAGGCAGCAGAATCGCTGGCATATTGTGTTGTTGTTCATTTTGTTTTGTTTTCACGAGCAGGATAGGCTTGCGTTTGTTCAAACAACATTTGTTGTATAAATTTGTATGTTTGTTCAGTTGCTTATATAGGAAAAAAGAAATAGGAACAAATGGGCATGCACATCTTTCTCAGGTATTTACTCATTTGCAGTGTCCTGCAAGTGCTCTCCAGAATCTGTGGAATGTGCACTGCTGACACTTGTAACCATTAAAGAAAAAGAATTCTGTTCAGTCCAGCAATATTGATAGAAATGTACCGATGGAAAAGAATGATATGGTAGAGGCAGATTGGTTTTTTTGTAAACTGTTCTGGAGTAAGTTCAGAAACAGTAGTTTCAGAAGCATTTAACTCCTATTCCATACCACTGTTCCACATGCCCCCTCTCGTAGGACTCATAATCTGACCTAATCGTGCTAGCCAGATTACAGTGTTATACTGTTCTGTGCTGATATGTACTAATGTAGTTCTACACTACAGTTCTATTGCATTTCTCTTTCCCTTTCCTATTTACCTTATGTACCTTTTTCATCAGATGCAACTGTATGGTTCTACACCAAATAGAGGCAAACATCAGTCTTTGGCGAACTATGCTTTCTTTACCTTTGTTTTTTTTGTTCTTGTGAAAACAAACTTGCATAATATTGGAGAAAGCCTATGCTCCATTCTATTTTGATGTAAAGATACTCACTCCATTTTTCTTTTGTTGTCATTATAACATCATGGTTAGTGCAAATTCTCCATTTTCCTTTTGATGTTCACAGGACATCATGGGTACTCTAGTTGATATTCCCACGAAGAATGACATAATAAAACGCGGAGGAATAGATTAACAGCGCTACAATCCCATTTCAGAAATATGACTTCTTTGCCACTGCCCACTGACAGCTATAAAGTCATACCTGCATTATTCTTCACCGAAGTTTTCCTCCATTTAGTGCATTGCTTGCGCCTCTTGACCAAGGCTGCACCATTTAACATCCTTTCTATCCATTTTCTGCAGAGTGATTAGGTTGCTTTGGTTACATGCACTAACTATAGCTTCCAACAAGGCGCCCCCACCTGAATGTTCTAAATAACACCCTGAATTAGAAGGCTGCTTTAGTGCTGACTGTTCTTGTCTTGTCAAACTGAGGTTCGTTCTTTTCTCCACCCATTTCTGCAGCTTGTCAAACTGAGGTTCGTTCCATTCTCCACCCATTTCTGCAGCACATTTAGTGCTTGCTCTAGACCCAGCTGAGGTTTATCATATCAGTCCCATAGAAATAGGTTCTTCACCATCGCTGTCGCTTGCATGAGTACCAACCTACCTAAGGTCAAATCATCGTTAGCCAAAATACTCACATAAGTAATGAACTCCTGAAATCAGTAGGTTCTTGATTTAGGAGGATAAGGTAGCTGTCCATAATGCAGCTGGTGCAACTGCCTACCTGAATCTCGTAAACGACATTCTTCTTGAAAGTACTTTGACTTCCATTGACTACAAGTGGTATGAATTCTTGTTGGTTGGTGAGCCTCCTAGATTTGTTTCATTCTTCACCCAATTTTGCAGCCATTTAGGCCCCCCTTGGAACGCGGGATTTTTTCCTATTCCTGCGTTTTTCCTGTGAACAGTCAACTGATTCCTGTGAAATTCCTGTACAATTCCTATGAAAATCCTGCGTTCCAAAGGGGGCCTTAGTGCTCGATCCAAATCTACCTGAGGCTAAGGTTGCCCATAAGAGTGGGCTCTCTGTCTGTTCAAACAATAGTGGCCCTGTGTTTTTTGGCAATAGGAAAGGGGAGTGAAACCTTCTAGCCACTCAAAAACTTGATGCTTGACAACTGGCTGCATGGAGTCATAGACAGCGTAGTTCAACTCTATCTTTTCACGAAGGTCTTCCAAAACTGAATACTGATTACCATACCCACTTACCAAGTTTTCTCTCTGTCAGTAAAAAAATTGCAGTCACATGGCCGCATAAATCCTGAACAGCCTGAGCCTTAATCTTGAACAGTTTGCAAGCCACTCATCATTGAATCGCTGCGACCACGTCCTTGACAGCCAAGTCCACATCGACGAAGAGGCTGGAACCATGCTAGCTGCTGAAGCATTGAGGACCATCAGGCATCAAATGGCAACATCAACAAGCATCTTATTCTCCGTCCTACGGCACCGGCCTCCAATGATGAAGTATGTAACATTACGTAGCAAGATGCCAAAGAAACAGGCGCCACTTCAAGGCCATGCTTGTCGCCATGCGCATCAACAAAAACACAGGGACAGTTTGGTGCCTGCTGCCATAATATACAGTGACTCTCGCATGTCGTATTCTACACTGGAAGTAGCAATGTAATGCGTATATTTGATTCAGAATTCTGACGGGTAGCGATGACCGAGCGCTCTCTTCTTGGTTGGCAGGTTGTGGTTGTGCATTGCACGCGGACTCTCTGAATCCTATGGAAATTGAACTGAATGATATGAAATTTTACGGTACCTTCTGTATATTTCAGTTGGCGAGTTGAAAATGCTTAATTCCTGGTGGTGTGGGGTGATGGGAGTGAGCTGGGAGTGACCGAGACATGGGCCGTGAAGCTGGAGCTGCACATGGAATGGAACGGAGTGGAGTCTTGCGGTGTTTAATGGCTTGCCCTACCTTGTCGAAACCATCGCTTGTGGAAAGCATCCCTAATGCTCATGGAACGAAATCTAGCCAGGGCGCCTGTTTCCTTGTTCTTGCCCCTTCTGTGCCAACATTTGCTAGGCTCACACGCTATTTGGTCAATCATTTCGAACGATGCAGTTTTTTCCCCTGATACATTCCAGCTGCAACCGAACTCTTCATTATGAATCATTCATCTTAAACGGGGCCTCGGTATGTCAAGGGAGGAACAAAATGAACAATTTACAGTGTTATGAATTTGTTGAATTCTTACTACGAACTCGCAGACGACCTGCCCCCTAAACGAAATCTATACATGGCCCTTTGCTGAAAACGATCAAACAAGATGTCAGTTCTAGTCCTTTGTGTGTCAATGTGTGTACGCTCATGACTCCTAAAGTTGGTTTCTATCACGCTGAAATTTACACTTCTTTTGTGTGTCAGTGTGTGTACGCTCATGACTCCACTAAAGTTGGTTACTGTCACGCTGAAATTTACCGAGCGATGGTCTTGGTGCAGGCTGCCTGGCTAAACCGGCAGTAACGTAGAACAGCTTTTTATTGTGGCGTTGTGATGAGGTACCGTCCTGCATTTCATGTGCCAGCAGCAGCGAGAGGCCAACGAGGCATGTGCTTTTATCTACTCGAAGATCCGTGCCATTAAAATTTTCTCAAGGTAATAAAAAAAAGACCCAAGAGAAAGAACAGAAGATCCGTGCTCGTCCCCGAGAGTTCATCGCGAGTACGGAGAAAGTGCCATGCACGCAAGATCCAGCAGATGACGTGCAGGACGTGATGTTTTTTTTTTCCATTTACAGGGATTCCAAAGCAAACGATATGATTCCTATCTATAGAAGGTTTTTGTTGTAGTGAATAATATGCCATTTCTTGTGCTGGGCAAACACAATGTCTACAAAGTGGTGCTGATGTTGTTGATCATAGAATAAATTCAAATTTTAATTACGAATTTTGGAAAGGCCATATTAATTATGATTTTTTTTTGAAAAAACTGCACCTAAAATCTTGACAATATTCTTTCAATTCTCTTCTGGTCTCTGGAACCAAATAAAATTTTGATTAGGGTATGTAGGGTTTCTTATTCAATAAGCTCATTGTTGGTCCATATTTGAGATAAAGGATTTGATTAAATTTTGACTTGATATTTGAACTTGAGACTACTTGTCTCTACTCCATATGCATGTTGAAATGTAACTCAGACTCCTTTTTTTTTTTTTGAGTTCAAGGCAATTTAATTAAAGATCTTGAGACACCAGGGATGCCACAGGCTACTGAACGCCCAATGCCCGCCACTACAAACGGCAAAAACAGTGGCGGGCAGGCTGACATCAGCGTTCCCAAAAGAAAAATACCATGAGTGCTTATAGGATACTTGCATCTTTGGAAGGCATATGTTCTTTGCTTTAGCCTCTATACAACCACTCTTCTGTAGATGGGCTTTAGGTCCTATATCCTCTTAAGCCAGCCGCTTGAAACATTGCTAGCCTTCTGCTTGAAACACACAGAAAAACACAGTGGTTCTTTTGTAAAAGGAGAAGCAGGAGAACTTGTGCTTTAGCTAATAACGTGCATCTCCAGGAAAACACCATGAATGCTTATGGTGCAGACAATGAAATGCTAAGTGTTTTTTGCTTTGGCCTCCATGCTTTGTCTGGTTCTTGTGGTCCATTAACCTGTGCACTACCTGAGGAATTACGTGCATCAGCAGCAAGAATCACCTGTTAACTTCTCCGTCCAGCGCACAACAAAGACATTCTTTGTGAAAAAGAGATGCAGGAGAAATTATGCTTACCTTTAGTGTCTAGCACTGCAGCGTAGGAAGCCTTGGACAGCAATTTCGTTTTCAGTAAAGAAGATGCCACGTAGAAAGACATGAAAACAAAGTAGCAATGTTACTAAGGCCAGTCTCAATGGGCTTTTCATCAACATTAAATAAGGTGCCACGTCAACAAAATAGATGACATGGCACATCAATTAAGATGAAAGAGGAGAAGTTCCTTTCATTCTAATGAAAGGAAGTTGGCACGGTTTCATATATATGAAAGCTTATTGAAAGACCCATTGAGAGCAAAAACTTTCATCCTAACATGTTTTGACCAATCTCAATGGAAGAATTTAATATTATACTTTTGCTTATGAAACCGTGAGATGAAATTGTGCATTGAGAGAGACCATTTCATTTACCATGTGAAAACTCTAAATCTGGCCAGTCTCAGTGGATACTTTCATTTCACATTTTTCAAAGGTGCCACATCAGATTTAGAGTTTTCACATGATAAATGAAATGGTCTCTCTCAATGCACAATTTCAAAGCCAGTCTCAGTGGATACTTTCATTTCACACTTTTCAAAGGTGCCACATCAGATTTAGAGTTTTCACATGATAAATGAAATGGTCTCTCTCAATGCACAATTTCATCTCACGGTTTCATAAGCAAAGCATAATATTAAATTCTTGCATTGAGATTGGTCAAAACATGTTAGGATGAAAGTTTTTGCTCTCAATGGGTCTTTCAATAAACTTATTCTTGCAAAGGAGCATGCCCAATGGTAGAGGCAGCATGCTAATTCTTGCAAAGGAGTTAACTCTTCAACAAGAGGTAGCAACACTCTCTCTCCTCACTATTCACCATAAAAAAAATGATATCTGCTGCCTCTTAGTCCCCCGTTGGGGACGCTCTAAGAGAAGAGAGAAAGTAGATATGGGACCACTCTAGTTAATATGGTGCATTATTTTTACGGAACACAAGCACAAACCCAGACGCTCATATGCACGAAGTCACCATAAGTGCAGCTATCAGCAGGCATGTTGACTACCACAAAAAACATAGTATTGATTAATTATTGAAACAAACTAAGGACTCGAACTTGAGTGGATTCATTTCCACCACAAATAATCTAACCAGCTAAGCGTAACGTGGCCGTCATATTCTTGTGATGGAGTAGATGAATTACGGTAGGGATGATTTTAGATTGTAGGTGCAGGTATTGGGAATAGTAGTAGATTCATTGGATTAATGGGATAGATCCAGTAAGAGTGGTGTCTCCACTCGAGGCAAAAATTTCTTTTTGTATACTTGTAATAAATATATAATGGCACCTATTTTCTTCTATGTTGGTATAGTTGTTTTTCCCACTCGATCTGTCTCTGCTTGCCATGGTTTGGATAGGGTCCAGCCTGAAAGAGCATACTATAGACCCGGTCGATATATATAACATTATATATTTTGACATATCATCCGATGCAATAGCAGCACCAAACCACGCTTGGTTTGGTCTCCTCAACTAAGAGCTTTGGTTCGTAATCCTAGAAAGCAACAGCAGCGCCAAGGCAGGCGTATTTAAATGTCTCATTTTATGCTTCAGCATCTATGCTTTGGCAGATTCTATGAATTGTAGTCCGTCAACCTTTACGCACCTTGAAGAATTGCTTTGCATATATAAAGAAAAGTGACATGCTTTGTGAAAAGAGGATGTACGAAAAGTATGCATATCTCATTATCAGACATGTTTCGTTAATTAGGATAAATACCTTGAGTGTCGTGCGCGGTGACATGTTGGTATATTGTCTTTTTCCCTCTGTCTCCGGCTGTCATGGTTCAGAGGGGCTCCAGTCTGCAAGAGCTTGCTAGAGCAGCGCCACCACGGCTAGCCTATATATGTGTTGACATATATACCAGTCGATGCAACAACAGAGCCAGTTTATATAGAGCTGGTTAGCTTTGTTTCGATCACATCAATTTAGAGCTGTTGCTTCCTAAACCTAGCTAGCAAGCCAAGCTACCCAAACCATGGTGTCAAAGGACGTGTGGGCTGGGGTTGGATCAGCTCTAGCGTTCTTAGCTGGCCTGGTTACCATGGCAATGAACCAGACAAAGATCAAACTGTTGATCAACAAGATCACCGCTTACTTTAGCTCAACCATAACAATCACCATCCCTGAGTACACCGCCAACCGTCTGGAACGCAGCGAGTTGTTCGTTGCGATCGAGGCCTACATCTCCGGCCATTTAACCGGTCGGGCGCACAAGCTCAAGGCCGAGCTCGGCACGGACGAACAGAAGCCCCATTTCTTTGTTGACGACGAACAGGAGATCATTGACAGCTTCCAAGGCACTCCACTCTGGTGGTACGCCTACACGGAGCGGCCCCGTTCCACCGTCGTCATCGAAAAACCCGGTGACGAGGAGCGCCGCTTCTACCGAGTTGCATTCCATCGCAACTTCCGTAAGAAGGTGGAGGATTCCTATCTGCCCTACATCCTTGAAGAGGGCCGCAAGGTCATCAACAAGAACCGCCAGCGTCGCCTCTTCACCAACAACCCATATAGAGAGAATTGCTGGAGCGCCGTGGCGTTCCAGCACCCGGCGACTTTCGCGACGCTTGGCATGGACCCCATGAAGAAGAAGGACATCATTGACGACCTCGATGCCTTCCGGGATGGAAAGAAGTACTACGAGAAGGTTGGAAAGCCATGGAAGCGTGGGTACCTGCTCTTTGGCCCGCCCGGCACCGGAAAGTCCACGATGATCGCCGCCATATCCAACCACCTTGACTATGATATCTACGACCTCGAGCTCACGGCGGTCAGTAGCAACACAGAGCTGCGGAAGCTCTTCATTCAGACGAAGGGAAAGTCCATCATCGTCATCGAGGACATTGACCGCTCCGTCAACTTTACCGGCACGCACAAGGACAAGAAGCCCGGCGGCGAGAGTGACAGGACAAAACAGCGCGAGGAGGAGGAGGCCAGATCCAAGTTGACCCTTTCTGGGATGCTCAACTTCATTGACGGGCTGTGGTCGGCGTGCGGCGGCGAGCGTATCATCATCTTCACCACCAACAACAAGGATATGCTGGACCCGGCGCTGATCCGGCCAGGCAGGATGGACAAGCATATCGAGATGTCTTACTGTCGCTTCGACGCCTTCAAGGTGCTGGCCAACAACTACCTGGACATCGACATCACCGAGCACCATATGTTCGAGCTGTTCGTCGAGATACGTCAGCTGCTGGAGCAGGTCGACATGTCTCCGGCGCAGGTTGCTGGGTACCTGATGCGCACGGATGAGGATGCTGACGCGCGCCTCAAGCGTCTCGTCGGGGATCTGAGAAATGCCAAGCGCAATGCGGCCAGGGATAAAGGGATAGCGAAAGAAGAAATTGTGGATATTGTCCATGCAGATGTTGGAGGCAGCTGAACCTAAAGAAAGGCTTATATATATGAGAACGAGAATGGAAGGACGAGGCCGACGTGTTTCAGAAGTATGTGCTGCCGCATGCTCAGGTGGCTCAAAATTGAAACTCGAATACTCGATGCATTATTTATTCGTGTGTGTGTGTGTGTGTTTGTGTTTTCCTCCAAACTAGGCTAAGTGCATTTGTATCATCTTTGAGGCTTGCTACGGTTCTTGAGAGGAACTCATAGTTCCTCCCTCTCCGATTATTATCAACCGTTGATGTTATCGATTTGATGTCTACCTTAGTAATTTCTCATCTGACGAATTGAAGTCCCCCCTCCGCTCGCCGTGGAGACATCTCACCTCCACCTGGAGAACGCTGGCATCGCGTCCTCCTGCCCTCCAGTGGGCGAAGCGCCACTCGCCGCTCATGCATCACGTCGACGCCGGTGGCGTCCTTCCGAGCAATCTCGAAACGACCCAGCAAATCGGATGCGGGCATCCAATGCAGAGAGCCGTGTCTTTCCCTGTTTTAGATCACCTCAACAGCCGATGGCTGCTTCTTCCCAATTTCCCTGGTGAATTGAAATGGCTGCTTCTTCCCTGGTGATGCCCCTAGCAATTCAACCTTCCGCTGCACCAGATTCTAAAACACTATAGCTGAAATCCACACAACAACATTTCGATCAAATCGCCGAGAGAATCTGTAACTGTGAATTAAGCCTAATCCACTCAATCTGAATTTGCTTGCTTGCTATTTATCGAGCATTCATTTCTTGCTAGCCGTACGTCTAACTGGTTGCTGTGGATTAAGCCTAATAGTCGTCAGCAACAAAGCCTAATTGTCACCTGATCCTGCATCGAATCGGAGCAGCAGCGGCTCTCTTTGCTAAGGTAAGCCAGCGCACTACAAGATACCTTTTCTTTCCCGACAGTTTTCACTTAGTGGCCTACAGTTCTAAGCCCTCCTAGTTATTTTCTAATGAATGGCTGACAGTTTTCATGCGTAACTTGATGACTTTCCTTACAGTTTAAAGCATTTACCAACACGGATATTCCCTAAAAACTTATTACCAATAGTTATGGTGAATGCTTAACCAAATATACTAGATACTGTCGTCCACTTGCTAAGAAACTATAGGGAATACATGGAAATCTTATAGGGCAACGTATCCTATGAGAACCATGTTCGTGTGAGAACTATGAGAACTTCAATCTGGACCACATGATTTTGATCCAATGGGGCGTATGAATTCAGGTGGGAGGGTGGATTTGCAAAATCACCGCCCACTTAATAATACTTTTGCAAATTCTCTCTCCCACCTCTCCCTATACATCCCCTTTGGATCAAAATCATGTGGCCCAGATTGAAATTCTTATAGTTCTCACATGAACCTGGTTCTCATAGGATACGCTCCCATCTTATAGTGACAGGGAGCAGGAACCGGCAACGCTCAAGCGGGGAATGGCATGAGGTAGACAGACCGTCAGGCAAGGGAGACGAGCCTGGTGGCTGCCTCTTCTCACCGTCGCCGCTAGTCGCCGGCTGGCACTGCCGTTCATGGTTCTTTGGGGATTCGAGTCTCTGCCGCAGATCTACCACCCTATGCCACTGCATTAGTCCCTTTGTCCACGCAGACTGTGAGACTGGACAGGGAGAAAAGGAAGCCATGATCACCACAGGATATGTTAAAGTACTAAACTAACCTCCTTCTATTTCAAAAGAGAGAAATAAGTACCTGACCTACAGATTTTTGGTACCGGTCCACACCTTTAAGTTTCTTTTACTGGGTTTCTCTCTATTTCTAACTATTAGATGTGCCTAAACAAACGGTTACAATTAACTTCAAGCACTATAGAATTTCTCGTTAGACAATGTTGCAATATTTCAGAGCGTGTCACTTAGATTAATCACCATTTACTGGTTTTGTTAATTCAGTTAGTAGCATGCAGTGTTGGATAAATGAGCACTTTTAGGTTTAATTTAATCCAGAAATAAAACATGAACATGATGAACAAGTTGCAGATTAAACTAGATAAGTCTACGCAAGATCTAGACAAGCCTAAAACCATAGTAAAGAGAGCAAGATCTATCATACTTCGCAGTATTATCGTACAAACATAGATCAAGTAGGCATATAGAAAAGACATAGTTTCAGAAAATACATACTGATGGTTCAGAAAAGACGAGAAAAAAACCGTGACGGTTGACGATGCAGCAGGCGTGACGACGACGACAGTTCGATGCAGCCAACGTTCGCATCGCCAAGGGAACTCTCGGAAGTTGGAACACTAATGGAGATTGGAGATTACCAAGAAGTTCAGTTCAGACGAAGCATTACCTGACATGGCCATGTGCAAACGGTACTCAAGTCTGAAACATGAACTGATATTCGGACGAATGGTCACGGGATCTAGGCATTGCTGGCAAGAAGAAGACCTCAGACATTGGCAACACGAACGTTTTCGATACAGTTCTTCACTTCTTCTAGCCCTATCAACGAGATATCGCGTGCTTGACAAACTACTGAATATTAAATGATTCAGGGACTCGTATCAAGCATCAACCAACCACTAGGCCGAAGGAACTCGCCATTCCGGCAAACTTTTTCTGAAATGCTTTCCATACTGATTCTCATGCTTTGGTATATCCCGTACTCGCCTTGCTCGCGCAATCCTTCTGAGTAACACTTCTCCAACATCTTTTGGACAGCCAAAGCCTCAATTCAGTTTGAGACAGTTCACGACTAAATACATCAAGTGATGTAGAGGCCGGGATGTTTTCATTTGCTTGATGAAATATATTTCCCTTTATATAAAAAAAAAATGAGACAGTTCAATTGCTTCCTTTGTGGAAAATACATCGCTGCAGATTTGTTTCACAAACAAAAATTAACCAAAAGTAAGCACCCTCGGGAGATGTTTCAGAATAGGTTTTTTTTATTAATAACATTATTTTTAAATAAATTTTAAAAAATAACATACCGTTTCAAAAATTTGTAAAACTAGCATCCCAATCGCCCTTTCAAAGAGCGATTAGGGCTAATCGCCCGTTGAGAGGGCGACAGAGCCGGGTCCCAGCAATCCAGTCGCCCAATAGCCCGGCGACAGGACCCACTCGCCCCACGGTTGGGCGACAAGAGCCACTCGCCCTGTTGTCGGGCGACTGCGGGGCCCAGTCGCCCGACCGTTGGGCGACAGGGGCCACTCGCCCCATCGTCGGGCGACTGCGGGTCCCACTCGCCCAACAGTCGGGCGACTGGCTCTGGCTATTTAAGTCGCGCCGCGGCTCGCCCACCACGCGTCTGATCCAGATCGAGGCACCGTCGGGGGAGAGTGAGAGAGAGAAGAGCGTCGGGGAAGGAGGGGAGGAGAGGGAAGGAGGGAAGGGAAGGGAAGAGAGAAAAAAGAAGAGGAGGAGAGGGAGGAGGAAGAAAAGGAAGGAAGGAGAGGAAAGTGAGAAAGGTAATTTTCTAAATTTTAGTTTTTATATTTAGATTTATATTAATTTTTATATTTAGATTTATATTAGTATTTATAGTTAGATTTAAGTTGTTTTGTATTATAGTTAGATTTATATAGTTAGATTTATATAGTTAGATTTATAGTTAGATTTATAGTTAGATTTATATAGTTAGATTTATAGTTAGATTTATATAGTTAGATTTAACTAGTATTTATAGTTAGATTTAGATAGTTAGATAGTTAGATATATAGTTAAATCTAACTAGTATTTATAGTTAAATAGTTAGATTTAGATAGCTGGATTTAGATTTAATAGTTTTTTATATTTAGATAGCTAGTAATTATTTTTTAATCTTGTAATGTAGGTTTTTTTTAATTTAGAGTAGCAAATAAATGTAGATTGTAAGTTTGAATTATTATAGAAATTAGTAGTGCATATAAAATAAATAATAATAGTATACGTATTTATAGTATTATCCGATAATAGCGTATGTATTTATAGTATTACAGATAGTAGCGTACGTATTTACAGTATTGTCAGATAATAGCGTACATTTATAGTATTATCAGATAATTGCGGTCGTATAATTGGTAGGATTGGTTAAATAAACGATTGTCCTGTTTCGGCAGGTATGTCAGACAAGTTATATTTTCAAATTTATTACGGGGAAGGGCAGATTGGTTATAATGAAAATGGTGTTGATCTGTCCGGATTTCAATCAGTGTGTAAAGGAGTGCCAAAACCAAATGAAAAGACAATGACAGGAATACGGAACTGGTTGATGAAGCTGTTTCGGCTTGATCAAAACCAACACGGTCTGAATGTTATGGGTATGGTCAGCCGTGCACGTCACGGATATTTGTGGGAGTTAATCCCACTTGATGCAACATCAACTTGGAGAAAATATGTGAATAAAGCCATAGAATGTGGATGGCCTCTGGTACTTCTTGCTCAGGCGTACATGAAGGAGGTGTCAGAGATGGAAGACGTGAAAGAGGAAGGTACTCAAGATATGGAGGACACGGTTCAAAGTGCTGAGGACACGGTTCAAAGTGCTGAGGACACTGAGGATGCAGAACATGATTCGGCACCTATTGAACCGATGGGTGAAGCTGACGAAGGAGAACGAATCGAGCACCTTGTCGAGGAGATGGTGACGGACGACATGGAGTACGAGCATATTCCGGATATTGATTCATCAAACGATGAGGATGCTATTCCCGTCCCTTCTGATTGGAATAGTCATAACTTTCAAAATATGACAATTACTGAAGGATATTCTGTGCCATGGGAGTTCCATTCGAATGAAGTGACTGAGGGAGCAATGTACAAAGACAAGGAGAGTGTCATGAGTGCTGTGAAGTACTGGTCTCTTTCACTGAAGAGGTCTTTTTCGGTCGCTAGGTCGACGAGGAAACTATATGATGTGAAGTGCATTTTCACACAGTGTCCGTTTCGGGTGCATACTTATGAGCAAAAATGGAGTTCAATGTGGAAATGCTCTATGGTGAGGGAGCATACATGTGAGCTTCTAGAGTTGGACAAGTGTAACAGTGCCCTGACATCGAAGTTCGTCGCAGATTACATGTACAGCAGAATTATGGAGAACCCAAGCTACGAGCCAAAATCAATAATCAATACCATAGAAGAGGATTTCAAGTACACCATAAGCTACTCAAAGGCTTGGAAAGCGAAGCAGAAGGTGATTGAGAAGAGATTTGGTTCATATGAAGCATCTTATGAGAACTTGCCAAAGCTACTGAAAACCATAAAGCAGAGGAATGTTGGGACATATTATGATGTCATGGATGTTGACAATCCAAGAAAGCCTGGGAAATTGATACTGCACCGTGCCTTCTTCGCATTGGGTCAGTGCATAGCTGCTTTCCGTCATTGCAGGCCAATTCTGTGTATGGATGGTACGTTCCTGAGAGGGAAGTACAAAGGTCAGATACTGACTGCTATTGGAGTTGATGGGAACAACCAAATATTACCGGTGGCATTCGCGTTTGTGGAGAGTGAGAACACCGATAGTTGGTACTGGTTTCTGGAACGTGTCCGGCTGGCAGTGGTGCAAGGACGACCTGATGTTTGCGTAATACATGACCGTCATCCCGGACTTATGAGGGCGATTTTGGATATGCAGCATGGTAATGCTGACCGTGGCCTTCCGCCTCGGTGGTCGGACCTTAAGTCCAGGTGGTGCATGAGACACTTGGGTGCAAATTTCTTTAGACACTTCAAGAATAAGCAACTAATGAATATGTTCAAGAGGCTTTGCAATCAGAATCAGCAGAGGAAGTTCAACGCGCTGTGGCAGCGTCTCGATGAGTTGACAAGTAAGCAAAATGAAGAGTTCTTGAAGAAGCCGAACCTGAAACCTGATGATATGCCAGTGCCTCTTTGTGGGCTTCCAACTGATGTGTCTAGAAATGTTGTCCGGAGGTCCGGGTCATCTATCAGATGCTTCTCGGATTGGATTGAGCATGAGCCAAAAGAAAAGTGGTCATTATTATATGATACAGAAGGGGCTAGATATGGAATAATGACCACAAATTTAGCAGAGGTATACAACTTGGTGATGCGTGTGCTCAGGGGACTGCCTCTTGTTGCTATTGTTGAGGGAATTTTGTACGAAATTTGTAGATATTTCCGTGAGCGACATGCAGCTGCTGCTAATGCACTGGCTGGTAGTGGGCTGATATTCTCACCGTTCATGACAGATTACATGAAAAAAAAGGTCAAAAAGGCAGAATTCCATCGCGCACGACCTATGGGCACAAGGGAGAATCGTTTTGAGATTACGTGTAGAGATAGGGGTCGGCGCGGTGGCAACCGTGACAGGATTGTGCAGGAATGCATTATCCGGAACGAGAGATGCTCATGTTCATGCATGAAGCCGAAGCTCCTACATAGGCCTTGCTCACATGTTATATCAGCTTGCTCGCTTACAAACTTGGCACCAAGACTTTATGTGTCGCCGTATTTTTTTAAGGAGACTGTCATGACGACATGGAATGCTGAGATATATGGCTTTGCTATATTTGGGACATTTACAAGCGAGCCGGGCCCTGACTACCTACGTGGTCCTGATACGGATAAACTGAGGCAGAAGCGTGGTCGTCGGCAGAGCCGCCGTATTCGTAACGACATGGATGAGTCAGAGGCAGGGAGAAAGGAGGTTCGATGTACAAAGTGCAATGACACTGGACATACGTACAAGAAATGCACGAGAAATAATGTGCAGACCGAAGGCGAGGCAGGGCCTTCGGGCAATCCACAAGACGGTCGTCGTCCTCGTGCACGTCGTGGAGGGGGACGATCGGATGGAAGTGCTCATTGAAATCTGTTATATGTTTTCATGTATTTCGTTTTATGTAGCCCTTTGGTGTCATGCGTTGTACGAACTATGTTGTTATCGTTGTAAGGACTGTCAATGTTTCTGTTTTGATGTAATTCGTTCGTACTTAAATGATGCGATGTAATAACTAAACTGCAGTGCATTGTAAGAACTATGTATGTTGTATTGTCTTTCGTAATATGTATATTGGATTGTCTTGTGATTTCAGTGTTTTATTATTGTCTTTAACACATATTATGTGTACTAACGTGCAATCATCTAATCAAAATGTGTACAGGTATGGCGACCGGGGAGGAGGGCGGCGCAGAGCGTCCGGAGCTGCTTGACGCAGTTGTGGACCGACGACACCGGTCGTACCTGAGTGCCGTCAGAGGTGCTGAGCTGCCCGTTCTGCGACCCAGAGTGCCTCTTGAGTTGCTGCGGTTGGACGAGCGTTGGATTCCTAGGTATATGTTGAATCATTTTCCTTTTTCAGTTTTATAATCTCAATTTATGTGCTAATTAATTTCAAATGTGCAGGTTACGTGCAGCAGGCCTCCTCCCACTGTGTCGGCTTGTTGAGGCGACAGCGGGGGAGGACCAGGCCGATGCGGCGACAGCTCACCTCGTGCACGCCCTGTAGTCGGAACACGGATGCCGTCCCACACCCTTCGCAGTCGGAACCCTCTTCGCGTCCAGCACAGCCGCCTCCTCAGCAGACGACGTTCACGCACAGGATGGCACCGGGGCCTCCGCCTCGACCGACGTTCTCCGCACCAGGTTTCTCCGCACCAGGTACTAATACCGTTCGACTTTGTAAATTAATTCATTGCAATTTTGTTCGTCATCAAAACTATATTGATGCATTTCTTACTATTATAACTACGTATTGATGCATTTCTTACTATTATTACTATATATTTGTGCACAGGTACACAGTACACATCGTAGACACAGGCCACTGATGTTGCAGGGCCGTCGTCATATGTACCACATATGGCGCCGATTGACTATGAGTACGCCGAGGAGGACGAGCGGAGGCACCGACGTTCTCCTACACCAGCGTTCGACTTCGACAGCTACTTTGCTCCGGTCCAGAACGAGCCCAATATAGTTCCTGATTCACAGCTATCTGGAGCTCCTCCAGCGACACAGGTCTCGCAGGGCGGCTACGAGACACCATTCCCTCAGGGCCGTCCTACACGCCACGTCGTTCCTCCTGAGCCGCTGACGTACTCTGCCGATCACGTGAGGGCGGGACGCAGGGCAGCCAAGCCAGGCACACTTAGGGGTGTCGCCCCTAAGCGTGGTAGGATTTAGTGTTGTGTCACCTTCTGTCTGTAGCTCGTATAGATTCTATGTTATGTCATGCTACATGTTCATGTCCAGTACTAGTACTATATGTCTTATATTTTTGTCTTTCATGTCCCCTCAATTAATGCTCTCGGTGCATGCATCACAGCCCCGTCAAACTCCCATCAAAGGTCCCCGCTTTGCAAAACAGCCAAAGAATCCCAGGAGCATCCAATGTCCCATGCATGTATGTCTGCACAATGTGACGCTTTTGATGCATGCATCCGACTCCCATCAAAATAATGGAGCTACATTATAGCCGGAATCTCTACTAGGGCCTCCCACTCGTGCTTTCAATTTCAGGAACCACTCCTACAAAACCTTATCCTCTACTCACTCTTTCATTCACAGCAACCTCTCTTGCATCACAGCGGCATCCACGCTTCAACAACACCATCCATGGCAGGACCATCTAGTGGAGGCTTTCCATGGAAACCACAATACATCGAGAGAGCACTGGACGCAATCTGGCGTGCCGTGCGTGAACACCGGGATGATCCTTTCAGGGAGAATAATCTCGCACAAGCTGTCTCGAGGTTAAATGCAACAATCCCTACGACCTCACACACTATGTCACCGCAACATCTCACCACAAATGACCTTAGGGCCCTCTTAGAAGATCAAAGGCAGTTGTATCATAGGGTTTGCGAGCTGGCAAACCACCCGTCAGTGTTAGGTTTCTCTAGCACTACATTCAAGATAATGATGCTCCCCGATCAATATGCCTCCCACATTCAGGTACACTCAATTTTTTTTTATTTTTATGTTATCGGTTTCTATTTCTTTTGCTCATTCGACTGCTTCTCTTCTGTTAGGCATTTCCGGAAGACAAAGAATTGATCGACAACCCTATCCCAAACTTCTTCTATCTATTTATGTTCTTCGGTGGAGGTTGCATGCCAGGTTCACGTAGAAGGCGACATACCTCATCCAACCGTAGTGTTTCAGAGCCATCTAACACAACAACATCCCGTCGAAGAAACACTGCAAGAAGACGCGCTCCGGCAATGCGCGTGTAACCAAACGCCAACGACGATGAAGACGACGATTTCATGCCCATGCCACCCTCAAGACCTCCGCCTCCACTCGAAGACCCTGACGACGAGGCATTTAGTGAATCTGTTTTGCGAGAACGACCCTCCAACAGCGACTTCTCAGCGCCACCTCGCTCACAGTCATCATCCAACCCCTACAGTATGGACATTAACTTCAGTAATATGTCTCGACGGTGGGATCGAACATTTTCGTAAGATTAGGTGGCAAAAAATGAGTTGCATGTATTTATCATATGTACAAAATTTTCATTTCGTTTAATTATATTTTATGAAATATAATTGCAATCGAAACAAAAAATGATGCAAAAAAAAAAATACCTTAGTCGCCCACCAAACGGGCGAGTAGGTCCTGTCGCCTTCTGGTGGGGCGACTGGGACCCAATCGCCCGGTGGTTGGGCGACTGGACCCTGTCGCCTCCTGGATGGGCGACAGAGAACCAGTCGCCTTCTGGTTGGGCGACTGGGCTCCGCTTACGGTTTTTTTATCAAGTCGCCCTTTCAATGGGCGATTTATCCTAATCGCCCATTGAAAGGGCGATTGGGATGCTAGTTTTACAAATTTTCGAAACGGCATGTTATTTTTTTAAATTTATTTAAAAATAATGTTATTAATAAAAATAAACCTCAGAATAGCTCCGAACGGCCTTTAACTTTTGTGGTTGCCAAGATGGGCTTATTTCTGTTTTGAAGATGGGCTTAGTGTTTTTTAGGCGCATGGGCTTAGTTTTGTTGATAGGCCATACGATGAGGCCCACCGAATGAATCAGCCAGAAAACAGGCCCCCTTAGTTGGGCTTTTGTGACAAATGTGGGCTGCCTCTTCCGTCTAGGCCTTGCAGAGATTCGCGGTGGCCCAACGCTACGCATGACGCACGGGCCACGGCTGCGTTGCGGCACGAGCCTCACGACGCGCGGCGGTCGGAGCCGCCGACGAACTATTACGACAACCGATAACAACGGCCGTTCCAGCTCAGCTCGAGCGTTCATCTCCGACGGGCTCCGGCTGGTCTGGATGCTTCGGCTCGGTGCCAGCAAAGCACGACGGCACGTGGGCACACACGTGTCAGTGGCCGCGAGCCCGCGACGGGAGCAGTCGATCCGGGTCCCCGCATCCCTATCCATCCATCCATCAAACACGGAAGAAAAAAAAGAAAAAAAAAAAGCTCGCAATTTGGGACCAATTCCACCGCCCGCGCTGTGCCCATCCGTCCCCGGCTCCGCCGATCACCTCTGGCCGCGGCGTGGGAGGTTGGCGACCATGCGGAGCAGGAGCTCCGCCGACCGCCTCGAGGCGCTCTCGCTCGAGATCGAGCGCAAGCTGCAGAAGGTACCGTCCGTCCCTTCTCCTCGCGCCTGCTGCCGGTCTGATTCGTAAAGGTGGCGCCTTTGCGGTGTCTGTTCCGTTCCTGGTGCGGTTAGGGTTGCTAAATGTTCCGCTAATTTGTGTTCCTCGCGGGTGATTGAGCCTCATTCTGTCTCTCTCCACCACGGAGAATTCGAGGGCGTCGGAGGGATTGGTGTGGCTGTCGCTGTAGTTGAGACGGACAGGGCCGCCGGCAGTAGGTGAGCGGGTGCGGCAAGGTTTACACCCATCTTGATGCACCACAAGGGCGTCAAAGAATTTTGAATTCTTTTCTTAAATATCAGGAATTTTGTTCTGTTGCAGCCATTTTTTTTTGTGTGTATTTGTTGAATGTTGACTTTCATCGATTCGAAACTGTACCTTTTATGTCCTTCCCTCTTTTGTTTGTGCACTTGAAAGTAATTCGACTTAAAACGACACTGGTTATATTCAAAATTTTGTGGTTAACGTAATTGAGTTGACCCGTTTCACCTTACTTTTGCTCTTTGTGTGCAGGCTCTGAGCTCCAATTCGCAGCGTCCCCAGATACTGCAACAGTTGTTTGCTGATATTGCATTGAAGGTGGACGATCGTGCTCGAGGTGCCATATCTTGCGTAATTTCGGCTGCTAATTTTCAATAGCCCTTTTCTTTTGCTTTAGTATTAGTTGCTTATCATGGATGCTGCGTTTAATCAGTGCATTATCTGCCATTCAGTGCACCGAAAGTTAGTAACATTTAGCTATGGACAGATGGGCGTTAAGAAGAAATATAGGACATATGTTTCGAGCAATTTCAGTTGTACATGATCTTTGCATGCTCATAAATTTCTTTCGACCTATATATTGCGAAAGCCAACAGCTTGTTGGTGGCGTTTGCACTACCTTATTGGATCTTTCTAGATTCGTATCCCCTTGCATTTTGATTTGTATTTGTTTATGAAACAATTACGGTTCACAGTTCACTACGAATTTATGATTTCCAAATTGTTATTGAGGTAGGCACGCAAGATCATCGATTCATACAATGCTAAAATGTAGCCTTTGCACACTCAATCATTACTTTGTCTACGTGAGGCTAAACTCAGATTTGTGCGGCGTGGTTTCTATACATGTTCATTAGTAAACAACAATGATTATAACACTGGATGAGCAGAACAACTGGAAGAAATTGTTGACAGACGAATTTGGCTCAATAGTTAATTGAATTCTTATTTGATACAAAAGTGATGAATTTGTCGTAGTGGCGATTTTGTTGAATACAATGTTTTTTTCTGTATAATTCCATTTTTTGAGTCCCTACTCCCCCTTGAAAAATTCTTTCATATCATCTGGGCCACATTCATTGCTGAGTTTACTGTTTTAGATTCCCAGATCACATGTTATACTCAGTTTATTCAATCTTGTGAGAATTTACTCTGTTTACTCTGTTATACTCAACAGATGCAATTTTGAGCGAGAATGATGATGGCATTGCTCCAGTAGATGATCGAGAAGATGGTTGGCTGTGCTTCTATGAGATTCTTGCTAACCATTTTGTTAGAGTGCCTGAAAGTGGGAGGCGAATACTTGAGTTGATTGTGCAACTCTGGAGCCAGTCCTTTGCAGCCAACATATTTGCTCTTCTTTTCCACAAATGGGTATGCTACGTTACTGAAGCTTACACATATTTAATGACAAATGTACAGGCTCAATTTCATTATCAAGACCATTTTTTTATTCTTGGTTGATGTTAATGAAGTCATTCAAACCACTGTTTCAATATTTTTTACTTAGACTTCTGTGAGGTCACATGGTTTCAGTAATTTATTTCTTGCTATATCACATATAACTGCGCGTGTTTCACAATTATAAATCAATGTTCCGCCCCCCCCCCCCCCCCCCCCCCCCCTCTTTTTTTTTTGGTGTGTGCGCGCGCGTTTTCATGACACTAAGCAATACTCCAAAAATTTAACTGATTATGGAGAGAGAAGATAACATGACCGCAGTTCAGGTTAACATGTTGACACCAATAACTAGTCAGACAAGTTAGTTCAGGCTGTGTTTGGGAAAACAAAAGGTTAATTTCAGGTTGGGACATCAACCAGTTCAATCTCATTGATTATTCTTTCTTTCTGGATGCACAGGATTGTTCAGGCTGTAGTAATTTCCATCATTAGATCATTTTAGTAATCACAATTTCATTTTCCAGTTGTTTGAAGCCCTTTTTGACGGAAAGGAAATATCGCTAAGATACAGCTCCGCCCTTGTTCAAGGTGCCACAAATGTATTTTGGTATGGCTTCAGTGATAAAATTTGACACTAGTTCTTTTTTTTTCTGGTAATAGGAGTTTGTTTCTTATTAATGGATTTTTACTGTTTGATGCTGTCAGTTGGGAAAGTAGCACCGTTTTCCGCACCTTTTATTTTGTTGAATCTTATAAAATTGTTTTTTCCCCATAGGATTGACATACAAACAAATACGAGACACTTTCGATCTTTGTATTGTGTAAGTGTTTGTTTGGTTCGTCTTGATAAAATTCGTTTTAAAATTATTCATCATATGTATTTACACCGCTAATGTTCCTTTCTTGTTAAACAGTATCTCCTTGAAGACGTTGCTATAGTCCCTGACCAACTCAGTAAAATATCATCACAGGTTCTTATCTCTTTTCATTTAGTTCTAGTATACCTCCTCTGCTAACAGTGTTCCATGCTACTTTCCCCATATTAACCCACAGGCTGGTAGAGACCTTTTCCTTCTGCTCTCTAGGTTCATGTTCTTCTACGATCAAGGTTTCTGTCCTTTCTGCTTCTTCTTAATGTTGAATGCTGATTATTTGCTACTAAAGCGTTGCAATGTTTGATATGAAGATCACTTGCTTTCGAGTTTCCTTGAGCATTTCCCCCCTTTCCCAAATTCTTTCTTGGTCGGTGGTCCAGCAGATTACTTTGTAATCGAACTCACTGATCAGGTTATTCTCTTGGTGAAATATATGTTCTATTCTATGCTTCTGACAATGAGTTGTACTATCATTTGAATCTAACTGTAATTGCTGCAGCTTCAAAAGCTAAAAATCGAGCCAGTATTGCTGCACTACCTGTCCCGCATGACCATACTTCAAGGTACTGGCCCGAACAAGTTTCCAATAAGTCAGACACGCACTAGATTTACATTTATGTTCTCTACTGCAAGGTCAAATTTTATTAAGAAATAAATTCATTCATGCAGGGTGGGAATTGAGAATGAGTACAAGCACTAGATTAAAGGCCTGCCTCTACAGCTTCACGTCTCCTGGCGGCCCTACCTACCCAACACGAGCAGTGCGGCATGCAGCCTGGAATACACTGGATTTTCTTTTCCCTGTGAGTACCCTCATTTATGCATAGCACACCTAAGAGTTCACTGGGTTGATTTCTTTGGCTGTGTACCTTGTATACAATGAAACATGATATGATGCTATTTAATACATGTATGTTGATGATGCCTTTTGTCTATACAACTATACCCGTACAGTGGAATTGGCATGATGTATATCTACCTAAAGACCTGTATTGATAGATGGATATACCGTGGGTTGTGCGCTTGTGCTACCAAACTATTTTAGTTACCTGATTGTGGCTAGGTGTTGTGTTACCAAACTATTTTAGTTACCTGGCGATTGTGGCTAGGTGCCTCCTAGGTAAAAGAGGCAGAGCTCTCTCTATCATGGTTTTAGTTATTTATTATTGTCTCCCGCTGTCACCAATAGATAGCTGTGTTACAATGAAACCACTTGATTCATTTCATCATTTCTTGTTACAATTTCGCATGGTTGCTTATATATTGTTACTTGGCTACAGATTGGTCGGTATCCGAGGCATGTTATAAGCCTGTTTTTCCGGCTGCTATATCCCTGGTACTGGCCTTCCTCTTGCTGGAACTTCGTCATGACTTGTGTCATGACTGTGTACTATTACATCCTGAATCTGCTTGTCTCAAGCTGGGAGAATCTGAGACGGCCCAATCATCGGAGAACTCATAGTGAGTGAAGGCATGGCAGCGGAATCGCTGGCATATTGTGTTGTTGTTCATTTTGTTTCATTTTCACGAGCAGGATAGTCTTGTGTTTGTTCAAACAACATTTGTTGTATAAATTTGTATGTTTGTTCAGTTGCTTATATAGGAAAAAAGAAATAGAAACAAAAGGGCATGCACATCCTTTCTCAGGTATTTACTCATTTGCAGTGTCCTGCGAGTGCTCTCCAAAATCTGTGGAACTAGGTGATGCCCCGCGCGTTGCCGCGGGTAATTATTGATATTATGTAGGCATACAAAAGTTAAGAGCGTCAATTTAAACTTTCAATGAACAAACAGCGGCGCACATTCTTTTTAACTGTGATAGAAACTCTTGTAGAAAAGAGATTATATTCATAAAAGCACCACACATCAGAAGCTTATGAGTATCATTATTAAGGTAACAACTTTTAGAACTGTTGAGAGTACCAAAAACGTCCAAGTTCACAATAAGTTGAGGTGTGACTTCTAAAAAAGAAGAAGAAATGTCATCTACAATTATGTTGGGCTACCACCAGAAAACGAAGAAACTAAGACAGCCCATGAAAAGCTGGTTGTAAGATCTACATATTTAGTTGACACAGCTACATAACCCATAATTATACAGAGGCAAGTTTTCCATCGCATCATTGTACTTGATGGGCTAAGTTGTTATTCAGTCTGCAAAGAGATTGTGTATTCTCCATGGGAATATGTATGCTTGCAAAACAAAGATGACCACGCCGTCAACAACTGGTTCAAAAAGCGCTGAAATCGGTATCCACAAAATAGATAAAATTATTTCGAAACTGCAGGAAAACACTGAACCAATCTGTCTTATTATCTGTATTATGCAAAACCACAAAATATAAATGTGAGAAGCAAATGCAGTATCAAAGCTGCATTGTTTTTTTCCCAAAAAGATCAAGTATTGTGATGGAGCTCTGTACCTTTGGAGTGAGTAGACATTCGCACACGCACAGAATGGGTGAATCGATCTGAAATCTGCGTGGAAATCATCGCCACAGCCGGCCAATACTCCATCTAGCGTACCATCTGCAGAAGCAGGGTCCGCAAGCTATGGAAAATAAAAAACTTAATGTTCAAACAAAAAAATTTCTATAGCAGTAACACATAAATAGAGTGGACTTGAAGTTCATGGCTTCATAGAAATGAAGAAGGAAGAAAAATAATTGACACATTGTATACTGCAGAGTATGGCACGGCATTACTTAACTCGCATGTTTTCATGTGACATGTCTCTAAAGCAAAGCTCAAACATGCTTGCAAATATCCAACAAATGCAAAAAAAAATTGGTATGACAAATTGGAATCAATTGTAGTAATCTAGGATGCTCAGCTATTATCATTTCTCCAGATTCACGTCGTGGAATAGCAACCGAACGATAGAATATCGAAAGTAGCATCAGCAGCATCAAACTTCTGCCTATTATTTGTGTATCATAAAGAGAGGAGATGGCAGACCTTATCTGTGGGCACCGTCGCACAGTTGGCCAGGCAGCACATCTTGTATCCGGCTTCTGGTAGCTCCATCCTCCAAGTTCGTGCATCTAGACTTCCCAAATCTTGCAAAGATAATGAAGGACCTCCATCTTGTGGACAGCTGGTTCAAAAGGTGCTGAAAACATTACATATAAAATAATAATATTTTTTAGAATCCAAAAGGGCAATGGAACTTAAATCACATCTAATCATCAACAATTCATATGAGCTCAAATCATTCACCTGTCCATTTCCAAACTAAAAAAAAACAATAGAAAAAAGGCACCGGCATTAGTTGTACATACCTTGGTAAAACATAAACAAATGAGCCAAACCTGCCACTCGCGATGGTCCACAGCAGCCTGCAACCAGATGGAAAATTATTACGATAGGCTGTAATGACAATATGATAAGAGATTGTACGAAGCAGTAAGAGAAAAGTTTATATGACGTAGTGATGACACCTTTAAGCGAGATTACTGAAAATATTGTTGGAGACAACATTGTGAGCAGTATTAGCCTATTAGCATATTCAGTTCTATTGGTCCTTTCAGAAAAGCAAATACACAATTCTTCTACGGTGTCTGAAACAACTAAAACAAAGTTTAGCAAGAGCTGTCACCTTAAGAAACATGTGCTGAAGACAATAACCGTATAGATTGCTTCAGTCTGCATGTTTCCATGCCAGGCGGTTTAACCATTTCTCCACCTCAAGCAATTTCACCTTTTGTTTCAATCGAATCCAATTGAAAGAACAAATAAAAACCTATTGAACAAAAAGATTGAATCATAAGCAGCAGCTGTTTGACCCTATGAAACAATGGGGGATTGAAACATATGCAATAGAGTACAAAGCAGAGCCAGATGATGGCAGCAGCACACACCTGCATGCTTGAGAAGGTGAACTTCACAAATCGCTGTGGTTGTTCTGTGCCTTCTTGATCCTGTACCTGAAAGGTGGCAAGAATCATGACCAAAGCTGCAGTCGAGACGAAAAGACAGTGGTGATTGTTTGCTGAGTGGAGAACATTAAAATTTAATCAAGAAATCGAATAGAGAACTAAATCAATCAGTGAATCAGCAGATGTAAACATCAGGCACAGTGACTAAAAGCAGAATAAAAACGCTATCTAACCGGATTGCTCATGGATGTACGTGGCCAGGGGAAACAACGGCCTCCACTCCTATCTCCCTGAACTGGAATCAGACACAACGAATGAGGGGAGCACCACCGCAGGTCCTCGGGGACGGCGCTGGCACTGCAGATCGTTGGGTAGCACCACACAGTGAAGGAGCTGCCACTGGTGAATCCCTGCGGCGGATGGATCGAGGGTGGAGGGGAGGACACCAGATCTGTGAGAGGGAGAGGAGACGAACCGGTGAATCGATCTGATCCGATGGACGTTGGCGGCGGCCGGTTCGCAGCGCGGGGCAGCGGCCTGGCATGACGCAGGGCGGGAGCGTGCGGCGGCGGCGGGGAGAGCACGACCAGGAGTCGGGGCTGGGTCGGGGAGGAGACGGGGGACGCGGCCGCAAAAAAAAAAAAGAGGAGACGGGGGACGCGGCTAGAGAAGAGGATAAGACTCGGACGGAACGGCTGAGATGATCACGCGAAGTAGAACGGGTGGCCAGGATCCACGGCTCGGTAGGAATAGTACTACAGTAAATGAATAGTAAAACAGTAACTGACGGGAGGAACTAAGGGTTTTATATGATATGCACTGCTGGCACTTGCAACCATTAAAGAAAAAGAATTATGTTCAGTCCAGCAATATTGATGGGCTCCGTTTGGAATGGAGGATTTCTTCTCCATTCCTGCGGGAATTGAACTGTTTTCTGTGAAATTTTTGTAAAATTTCTGTGAAATTCTTACGTTCCAAATGGGACATAAAAATGTACCGATGGAAAAGAATGATATGGTAGAGGCAGATTGACTTTTTTGCAAACTGTTCTCGAGTAAGTTCAGAAACAGTAGTTTCAGAAGCATTTAACTCTATTCTATACCACCGTTCCACATGCCCCTCTCGTAGGACTCATAAGCTGATCTAATCGTGCTGGGCCTGCTGGCATAGAGTAATGCCTCTCAGAATACTACTGTTCTGTGCTGATATATACTACTGTACTAATGTAGTGCGACACTTCAGTTTTATTGCATTTCTCTTTCCCTTTCCTATTTACCGTATGTACCTTTCATCAGATGCAACTGTATGGTTGTACACCAAATAGAGGCAAACATCAGTCTTTGGCGAACTATGCTTGCTATATGTATTCTTCACCTTTGTTTTTTTGTTCTTGTGAAAACAAACTTGCATAATATTGGAGAAAGCCTATGCTCCATTCTATTTTGATCTAAAGATACTCACTCCATTTTTCTTTTGACGTCATTATGACATCATGGTTAGTGCAAATTCTCCATTTTTATTTTGATGTTCATGGGACATCATAGGTAGTCTAGTTGATATTCCCACGAAGATGACATAATAAAATGTGGAGGAATAGATTTACAGCGCTACAATCCCTTTTCAGAAATACGACTTCTTTGCTACTGCCCACTGACAGCTATAAAGTCATACCCACATTATTCTTCACCGATGTTTCCCTCCATTTAGTGCATTGCTTGCGCCTCTTGACCAAGGCTGCACCATTTAACATATTTTCTATCCATTTTCTGCAGAGTGATTAGGTTGCTTTGGTTACATGTACTAACTATAGCTTCCAACAAGGCCCACCTGAATGTTCTAAATAACAACCTGAATTAGAAGGCTGCTTAAGTGCTGACTGTTCTTGTCAAACTGAGGTTCGTTCCTTTCTCCACCCATTTCTGCAGCTTGTCAAACTGAGGTTCGTTCCATTCTCCACCCATTTCTGCAGCACGTTTAGTGCTTGCTCTAGACCCAGCTGAGGTTTCTCATATCAGTCCCATAGAAATAGGTTCTTCACCATCGCTGTCGCTTGCATGAGTACCAACCTACCTAAGGTCAAATCATCGTTAGCCAAAATACCCTCCGAAATAATGAACTCCTGAAAATCAGTATGTTCTTGATTTAGGAGGATAAGGTAGCTGGTGCAACTGCCTACCTGAATCTCCTAAACGACATTCTTCTTGAAAGTACTTTGCCTTCCATTCCATCGACTACAAGTGGTATGAGTTCTTGGTTGGTGGTGAGCCTCCTAGATTTGTTTCGTTCTTCACCCAATTTTGCAGCCATTTAGTGCTCGATCCAGATCTACCTGAGGCTAAGGTTGCCCATAAGAGTGGGCTCTCTATCAGTCTATCTGTTCAAACAATAATATCATGCTGTGAGCCTGTGACTGAAAATAGTGGCCCTATGTTTTTTGGCAATAGGAAGGAAAGGGAAGTGAAGCCTAGCCACAAAAAACTTGATGCTTGACAATTGGCTGAATATACACAGGGTAGTTTAACTCTTTCCTTTCACGAAGGTCTTCCAAAACTGATTAGTGATTACCATACCCGCTTAACAAGTTTTCACTCTGTCAGTAAAAGAATTTGCAGTCACATGGCCGCATAAATCCTGAACAGCCTGAGCCTTAATCTTGAACAGTTTGACAGCCACTCATCATCGAATAGCTGCGACCACGTCCTTGATAGCCAAGTCCACATCGATGAAGAGGCATGAACCATGCTAGCTGCTAAAGCATTGAGGACCATCAGGCATCAAATGGCAACATCAACATGCATCTTATTCTCCGTCCTACGGCACCGGCCTCCAATGATGATGTACATAGCAAGGTGCCAAAGAAACAGGCGCCACTTCAAGGCCATGCTTGTCGCCATGCGCAGCAACACAGGGACAGTTTGGTGCCTGCTGGCTGCTACCACAAGATTCATTGACTCTTGTATTCTACACTAGTAGTAGCAATGTACTGCGTATATGTGGTTGAGAATTCTGACGGGTAGCGGAGACCGAGCGCGCTTTTCTTGGTTGGCAGGTTGTGCTTGTGCATTGCACGCGGACTCTCTGAATCCTATGGAAATTCAACTGGTTCTCGTGAAATTTTTCGGTACCTTCTGTATATTTCAGTTGGCGAGTTGAAAGTGCTTAATTCCTGGTGATGTGGGGTGATGGGAGTGAGCTGTGCGTGACCGAGACATGGGCCGTGAAGCTGAAGCTGCACATGGAATGGAACGGAGTGGAGCCTTGCGGTGTTTAATGGCTTGCCCTACCTTGTTGAAGCCATCGCATGTGGAAGGCATCCCTATGTTCTCATGGAACGAAATCTAGCCAGGGCGCTTGTTTCCTTGTTCTTGCCCCTTCTGTGCCAGCATTTGCTAGGCTCACAATATTTGGGCAATCATTTCGAACAATGCAGTGTTTTTTCCCTGATACAGTATTCTGGCTGCAACCGAACTGTCTCTGCAATCTGAAACATTAAACAGGACATCAGTAAGTCATAGGAGAATTTTCTTATACAGTGATATGAATTTGTTGAAGTCTTACGGTGTTCACCAAAAGGGGAGAAACCCTCCAATAATTTTGTACAATCTCGCAGACGACCTGGCCCCTAAAAGAAATGTAGCTTGGCCTTCTGCTGAAAACGATCAAACAAGATGCCAGTTCGAGTCATTTGTGTGTCAGTGTGTGTACGCTCATGACTCCACTAAAGTTTGTTACTGTCACGCTGAAATTTACTAGTAGCTATTTATGTGTCAGTGTGTGCACGCTCAAGACTCCACTAAAGTTGGTTACTGTCACGCTGAAATTCACCGAGCACGCTCTGTGCTCTGTGCGCGAGTGCGATGGTCCTATGCCTGAACCCGACAGTCGCGTAGAACAACTTTATATTTTTTTTTGCGAGGGGAACAACTTTTTATTGTGGGGTTGTGATGCTGTACCGTCCTGCATTTCATGTGCCAGCAGCAGCGAGAGAGCGACGAGGCATGTGCTTTTATCTAATCGAAGATCCGTGCCATTAACATTTTATCAAGGAAAAAAGACCGAGAAAGAAAAGAGGATCCGTGCTCGTCCCAGAGAGTTCATCTTCAAGTACGGAAAAGTGCCACGCACGCAAGATAGCGGCTTAGATTGAAACGTGGTGGTTTATTTTTTAATTTCCATTTATTACAGGGATCCCAAAGCAAAAGAAATGATTCCTATCTAGGGAATTCCGTCAACTATATCATTGACCTAATTTTGTTCACTCGTTCGAAGATTGGATTGTTAGTTAGATGAGAAGCTGACGCGTAATATCGTAGTCTTTTAACATTGAGATGGACTTTGATAGCTGGACTAGTAGTGACAAAAGCAGGAGGTTAGGAAAGCTAAAATCCTAATGTGGGAGGCTTTGGGCAGGCAATAGTGATGGCGTTATTGGAGACGAATAAAGCCGATACAAGGACGCTTGGACTGGAATAAATTTCTTTGGATGGGCAAGGAATATGGTTTGATGTTCCCCTCATCCCTAAAATAATCGGCCCTCCTTCTCACTCAAATATAATCTTCATAAATAGAAAAGGTTTTGCCAAGGCCTTCGGTGATACAGCTTTGTAGAAGGAAATTACGACGAATCATATGAAAGAGCAACTAACACTAACATGGGGCGTTGTTGTTCGGACAGAAATACCGTCGCAACACATTATGGCTTGCTAACTTAAAATCCATGTATACTTACGAAAAGGATCAAATGGCTTGCTAAAGTTTTCTACAGCATCCCGTAATGTTATAAACCAAAAATATTTCTTTTCCTACGCCAAGTTAAAAGAAACGAGCATCTTAAGTGACCTAAACTTGTTTCTGGGAGCAACTAAAAAATTATGAAGTAATTTTTTTTCCTTCTTTCAAGAGTCCTCTTCTAAAAGTGTATCAAAAGATCCAGAACATATTTGATTGGGCCATATCAACATCTGAGGCAAAAAAAGCATTAATTCTATTGAAAAAAGAAAGAATGAATGTCTTAATTAAACGAAGGGAGTTTAGGGGCAATGAAAAAATTTAGGGTTGTTTTGGAGCCGTGTTGGAAATAGTTTTCTTGGCTTAAACTCTAACAGTTTAATTTTAAAAAGATTTATGTAGTTCTTTTGGAGATGCCCTTACACATCTTACGGAGGAACCGACAAACCCCTCAAGAATGTAAAGACTCCTAATAACTCCCAACTTCTTGCAAGAAAAATATCTAAGAACCGACAAACCCCTCAAGAATTTTGTTTCTCGGAGAGAGAAGAAATTTGTTTTCCTTTCCGAAAAATAGAAGAGCTTTTATTTTCTCCGTCTCGCGGTGTCCATGAGTTACCCAAGTAGCAAGCGGGCGCACGTAGCAATGTAGCATCAGGTTGCTGGAAGGCGGCCACCAGTGCCATCCGTCTCCAATCCCTTTCCGTCTTCCTCCAGCCTCCGTCGTCCTCTCCTCCTGCGTTGCGTTCCTACTCCCCAACCGAACTGCTACCCGCCGCCCTCAACCATAAATAACCACACCCCTCTACCTCCACCCTCTTCCCATGCACGACGGCTGCTTCCGCTTCCCCGCGCAATAAACAAGTCGGCGGCGGCGCGTCGAGGTGGCGGCATTGTCGAGATTTGCGTGATTCTCGCAGTTCTTGGGTTTTACTTTGTTAGGCTAACCTTTTCTTTTTCGTTTCTTGGGTTTGTTTGTGGCAGTTCAGTTGAGTTCAGTTCTTTCTTGAGGAATTCGAGATCGATGGGTATCTTGTCGCTCATCACCGGCAAGGCCGGCGCTAGCGGGTTCGGGTCCTCGTCCACGGCGGAGCAGGTCACCGACGGCGTCGATGCCAGCCGCCTCACCGTCATTGTAACAGGTAACCCGTAAATCAGCAGACAGATTCCGAAAAATCTTTTTACTCTTTTACAACGATTCGACCGATGGTGATGCCAACTGGCCTTTCTTGCATTATTGAATTTGGTGGTTGCTGATGTTTTCTGCTCTGATGTTCTTGGATGGAAAGCGTTGGTTTCGCTCCGCAATTGGGGTGGTTTAGATCCTTGACTTCTCCTTTTTTGGGTGTCGAATAAGATCTTTATCTGTTAAATTTTGTGTCGTGCCACTTGCACACCCTGATTTAATTGCTGGTTATGTGTTGTTGTCATCGATTTAACTGGTAGTTGTAGTTGAGTTGTACGTGCATGAACGCCTTGTCTCTGAAATCCAGTCTGTGCAATGATTTGCTAAACCCTAAACTGTTAAATTTTGTGTCGTGCCACTTGCACACAATGATTTCATTTGTTGTCGAAAGCGCGACATGATAGTACCCTGCTTAATGCTAGCTGTTGATTAGATCTCTACCAATGCTTTGAACTTGAAAATACACCTTGCTTTCCAGTCACCATGGTGATAGAAAGCTGGTAACCGTTTCTTGGCTAGATTTGTGTTGCAATTGCAGTGATCATCTTGCGTTTTTTATCAATGATTTGCTAACAAGATTATTCTCTTGGGCGCATTAACTAGAGAGGTGGATTTAGAGAGTATGTGACTGACTTCCAACCGTGCATTGTTTGCACTAGTTTTCTTACAACTGTACCAATGCTAGTTCAGATCTACATTAAATTTCCTGTGAACTGTGACTGCTAACTAACATGTCCTTATTACTATAGTTACAAGATAACTGACTGTGTTATCAAGGAATGCTTCTACGTATCATGCTTAATGTTCTGATTATAGTTCTCCATTCAACATTTTTGCCTCGTTGGTTAGACTTCTTAACATTTTGGAGAACATACAATAGTCTAGTGAATTTCGTCATTAATTTCCCGTGGTTGAAAAATATTCCTCTTTTTTTGTGTGTGTGTGTGGCGAAGGATAGCTTGATGCATAGTGTCCTCCGTGACACCTGCCTTTCTGTGGCCATGAATCAGTTTTCTTAGTGTAGTGCTGTATGTTACTACAAGCACCAACTAGCAATTGTACATGCTTCCGTTTTGAAACACATCCTGTAATATCATGGTAAAATGCATTCGCAAAACCAAAGTAGTTTATAAATTTCCTGAGTACCTGTACAAAGAGAACTTGAGGGGAAATTGCAATGCTGTGACGATGGAACTAAGTAAAATATTTTTGTCTCGGTAGTGAGACCTTCAAATTATAAAATTGGCAGGCACTTCCATATATCCCTTTCTGGCACATAAATATATCTGAGCCTATTGCAAGTGCAACCAGGATTACAAATGCAGGATCCTTTCAGTTAGATAGCTATCATCTTCCTTCTTTTAGTTTTTCTATTATATACTATTTTGGGAGCCATTTGCTTGAACTCACAAAAATTAGAAATTTTGTCCCTTTTCCTCTGGTTGGTCGTTAGTATTTGCATTTATTGATAGTCAAGCTTAGTCAGGTTCAACACATGAAGTGTCCCTAGAAGTTTCTGACTTTAGACTAATGCGCCGAGTTTCAAACAAAAAAAGGTATATATTCATGACGAGCATTCATTTACTGATGAGATTGCAAATCGTTTTAGTTGGTATAGGAGTATGGAAGCTTCAATCGGAGAAATTTGACAGCATTATATCATTTAGCATGTTGGATAAATTCAGTTCTCAGTAAAGGGTATCGCTTAGAAGGTCCCAAGGGCAGATTGGACGTTGCATTGAGATCATTATTGGCTTAGTGTAGTTTTCTTCTAGATACTTCCCTAATTGGTTTGGTTGTTGTTTTGTCACTTTATCTACATTTGCGTATCGCATATAGTTGTATGCATCCCTTATGACACCTAAGTGGTCCTGACTCCTGAGCAGTCCAAAAGTCTGATACAGACATTTGGAGGAATCTTCCTGTGGGGTCTAGTTTTGATATCATTAGTGAAGCATAGGTTTATGTTCATCAAACTCAGAATATTTTCAAGGGAGTTACTAATGACTGATACATTTGTAACTAAACATTTGTACGCAGTTTTTGCCTTCCAGTCATATAGATGAGTAAACTTTTAATCACAATCAGCACTCTTTTGTGTAATGTTTTTGAGTTAGATATTGCTATGCTAGTTTTATTGAATGTTTTAGTCTGGACATCTTCCAGGAGGAGCTAGTGGCATTGGTCTGGAGACCTCAAGAGTCTTTGCCATGAGAGGAGCCCATGTCATCATTGCCGCGAGAAACACAGAGGCTGCATCAGAAGCAAGGAAGTCCATCATGGAGACAAACCCAACAGCACATATTGATGTTCTGAAGCTTGACCTCAGCTCCCTCAAGTCTGTCAGGGCTTTTGCAGACCAGTTCAAGTCGATGAATCTTCCTCTGAACATCTTGATGTAATTACCTCTACTCTTCATACACTTGCCTTTCTTTGACCTTGATATTTCCTGTGCTCTAGTTAATTTTATTTTCAGATTAGGCATATATCATTTGCCAGTCTATTTTACTGTTGTCTAAGTTATGCTGAGCCAACTTATGGCATCATTACTGTTCTGCAGAAACAATGCAGGTGTGATGTTCTGCCCTTTTCAACTGTCTGAAGATGGAGTCGAGATGCAGTTCGCCACAAATCATCTTGGTATGTTCTCAACATGTGTTACTTGAGTTAACTAAAATCCTTGCTTGGTACTGACAGTTGTTTTTTATCAGGGCACTTTCTTCTTACCAACCTCCTCCTTGATAATATGAAGGCCACTGCTAAGTCTACTGGTATTGAGGGTCGGATTGTGAACTTGTCATCTGTTGCTCACTTCCATACATATCCGAAGGGAATTGAATTCGATAAAATCAACGACGAGAAAGTGTATGTGTATTTATTGTTCTTCCAGGCAAGTTTCATGTTGATTGAACTGCAAGTAATGATCTTTTATTGGCAGATACAATGATAAAATGGCATATGGACAATCTAAACTTGCGAACTTACTGCATGCAAAAGAGCTCTCTAGACGGCTTAAGGTATTATTTCTTCCTATTTTTATAAGGATATATAGACCTTGAAGGCTAACATTTATGTCTTGATGGTTTTTCCTGCTGCACTATTAAGAGTTACGACAAAATTACATATTTTTTTTCTAGGCTTCCCTTATCATCATTTAACTCCTTATTTCACGTTTTGAAAATGTTATCATCATTTTAATGCATGTTTAGTAGTACATGTCAACTGGTGGACTCTGATTAAAACACCTAAATCTAAATCTGCTTATTATTTAACCTTGTGCTGTCTGTTAAGTATTCCATTCTCATGCATCATGACTGCTTGTATGTCATTGAAACAGGAAGAAGGAGCAAACATCACAGTTAATAGTGTACATCCTGGATTGATCATGACCAATCTAATGAGGCACTCCTTTGTTCTCATGAGTAAGCTCACATGTCCATTTTTTTCCCACATAGCTACGAACTCATGCCTTTCCACATTGTTCTCAAATACTCCATTTTCATTTGCAGAGGCGCTTCAAGTTGTCACTTACATTCTGTGGAAGAATGTACCCCAGGTTTGTGACCAGATCTTAGCTGTTCTTGTTTATACTGAAATCTTCTCAAGAATAACAATATCTGTAACAATATTTGAAAGAGAATCACTGAAATTGTCGCTTCCCTTACAAGCTTCATTTTACAGACTGTTCTGAAATTGAATTTTATATTTTCAGGGAGCAGCAACAACTTGTTATGTTGGGCTGAACCCGCAAGTCAAGGGAGTAACAGGGAGATACTTTGCTGACTGCAACATGGAGAAGACAAGCAAACATGCGAAAAGCGAGGAGCTGGCAAAGCAACTCTGGGACTTCAGCGAGAAGCTAATCAAGTCCGCAAAATGAGAGCCACAAAGCTGGGTCAGAAAAAGTTCTGATTCTGCTTGGCATATGGTCTTGGCAAATATGTAGCAGTGGCGGTCATAGGAACCTATCTGTGTGGTGGAACTCAAATAAGTCTCCAACGCTTCTCTAGAACCAGGCATGTATGAACATGTATGTGCTCTTGTTAATATCTGTCCCATAAGTGCAGTTGAGCAGTTCTGTTCTGGATTGAAACTAATGTTGGCCTGGAAAGCATCCTGCCTGGGGATTTGTGTTTGCCTAAAACTTTCTTCTGTCAGTGTGTGGTTCTCATGACATTGCGTATTGCTTCATTCTGAACAACATTTATTTCTAATTTCTTTGCAACTGCAACATCTACATCACAATTTTTTTTTTGAGGAAAAACATTACAAAGTATTATAAAAGGCAATATCCGTATGTTTCATTTTAAACTGATGGGGCATCTCTGGATTCTCTCCTACACGAATTCCATGGTGGCTGCCGCTCCCGACGGCCCGTCGTCGTCGTCGTCATCCTCCCACACCCCGACGGCCGTGGTGAACCAGACGGCGCCGGCCACCACCACGATGGCGAACACGAGCGGGACGATGATGTCGGGCGGAGTCCGGCCGAACGCGCCGGCGGGCAGGCAGACGACGTCCCACGGCGGCCCGTCGAGCGGCAGGCCGACGCTGGTGGGGTCACCGCCGTCGGAGCACGCACGGGCCAGCGGCGTGCCCGGCCCGACGGCCCAGACGAACGCGAGCTCCGGCGCGAACGCGGCCACGGCCACGGCCGTGGTGGCGACCGCCGTCCACGTGGCGGCGTAGAACAGCAGCGAGCGGCGCGCGAGGAGGCCGGCCAAGAAGGGGAACGCCATGGGGTTGCCGGTTGCGTTGCAGAGAGTGTGGCACGCGCCGAGGTCGTATATACAGCGCTGTTTGCTGGTTTGGGTGAAGAGGATTTGGCGGGAGAGCAGGTGACCGGTGGCACTTGTTTAGTGCGTTCAAGTCTGAGCTGCTCCGCAACAAGACCTCCATCTGATCTACTCGATATGCAATACATATAACTAAAGTGGCATGGCCTTAATGCTTCATGGATAATTAATTTCTTAGAAAAAATGAAAAGTTTTTTTTAAGTGAAGAAATGCAAAGTTGCATCGAGTTACATCGAGTAGGGGACCTTTGGTTCAAAGAAGCAACATAGATTTTCAGGAACCGACGAGCATAAATTCCTCTCTTCCTTTGTGCGCTCTTCCATCGTTGCCTCATTTTCACATTGTAGAAATCAAGCCACGAACAGTTTGGTTTTCTCGAGTAGGAGACACGTTTGTTTTTGCAATTCTGTTGATACCGGCCTCTATTTCGGCCTTTACACCACTAGCCAGCTCAGTTTCTCAGCCCAGCCCACTCAGCCCACTCTTTGATCTGTCGCTGGTCCAAGCGTTCTGCGCCGCCAGAGCCCACGCGCCATCCGCCCGACGCCCGTCTCGCACCCGCCGACGGCACGCCGCCGGCGACGGCCTGCGTCACTTTATAAATTGGGAGAGGTGCCCTGACCCCCGGCATCCATCGGCGCCGTGCCGTGCCTCTACCCTCCGCCTCTTCCTAGTGTGATTCAGCGCTGTTTTGTTGCTCATTGCTGTAGTAGCGCTGTTGCCACGGTAGCAGATGCCGCCGCCGCGGCCGGAGTCGGCCATCCTCTCCGCCGTCTGCAGGCCCGACAAGATCCTCTTCGGTACGTACGATATCCGTTCTCTTTTTCGACCTCCTCCTCTCATGGGGCTCGAATTATCGCCTTTCCAATGAGTTCCTTACTCCAGTACTCCATGCGGTCATCCACCATGAAACAAATTTAAGTTTCATTTTCCGAATGGTTTCTCAAGAAAGAGACTGACTCAACTGTGGATGCTCTTGAACCATGTGCAGTTCTCAGGCGGCTCAGCGTTCTTGGGTCGTCGTGCCCACCAACCGTTCGACGGAATGCCCCAGTGAGGCTGCTGCGTGTAGGCCTGCACCCAGGTTTCCACCAAAATTTTCTTCCAAGTGGACACGTTCTTGGATCATTACGGATTTTTCATGCCAGCGCTGACACTCCAGACGGCTCCAGGGATGTCAATGCCATTGAAATCTTGAGAATTCTCAAGTCCAGTGGTACTGATGCTGACCTCGGTGACGCCCTATGTCAGTTTGCACATGAGATGGACGAGGATGTTGTCCTCAAGGTTCTCCAGAAGCAGCGGTCCAATTGGCAGGTCGCTCTGGGATTCTTCAACTGGGCGGCAGGGCTGCCTGGGTATGCCCATGGGTCAAGGGCCTACACCGAGATGCTGGACATTCTTGGCCGGATGAAGAAGGTCAAACAGATGACACAGCTGTTCGATAAGATTCCTGAGGAGCGGCATGGGGTGGTTGTGACGAACAGGATGTTTGCTGTCCTGTTGAATCGGCTTGCGGGTGCCCACAAGGTGCAGGAAGCCATAGATATGTTCTACAGGAGGAAGGATTACGGGTTTGAGGTCGACTTGGTTGGGTTCCAGATACTTCTCATGTCGCTCTGCCGATACAAGCATGTTGAGGAAGCGGAGGCCCTCTTCTGCCAGAAGAAAGATGAGTTCCCTCATGTCATAAAGAGCTGGAACATCGTACTTAACGGTTGGTGTGTCAAGGGAAGCTTGAGGGATGCTCAAAGAATTTGGAATGAGATCATTGCATCCAAGCTTAGGCCAGACCTGATCACCTATGGCACATTTATAAATGCACTAACCAAAGATGGCAGAACCAGTCCCGCTGTGAAGCTGTTTAACAGCATGCGCGAGAAGGGGATTGATCCTGATGTGGCGATTTGCAACTGTATCATTGACCATTTGTGCTTCAAGAAAAAGATTCCTGAAGCACTTGAGATTTTTGGTGAGATGAATGACCAGTATTGTCAAGCAGATGTAGCTACCTACAACACGTTGATAAAACACTTATGTAAGATAAAGCGGATGGAAAAAGTGTACGAGCTTTTGAATGAAATGGAAGTGAAAGGCTGTGCACCAAACAATAGGACATACTCCTACATTCTGAAGATGACCGAGAAACCCAAAGATGTTATTGCTTTAATGCAGAGGATGGAGGAATCAGGTTGTAAACCGGATTCTGATACATATAACTTATTATTGAACCTTTATGTCAATTGGGAGTATGAGAAAGGGGTGCGACAAGTATGGGAGGAGATGGAGAGGAGCGGATCAGGCCCAGATCAACGATCATTTACTATTATGGTTCATGGACTCCATTCTCAAGGAAAGCTTGACGAAGCATTGCAATATTACACAACAATGAAGTTGAGAGGGATGATTCCAGAACCAAGGACCAGGATACTGGTGAAATCAATATATTTGAAGAAAGATATGCCTACCACAGAAGATCAATCTCCAAGTATGACAGGGAAGAATCTGAAACTGGACCCACGATCAAGACTATTCCATGTTCATAAATAGTTCACTTACAGATCTTATTTCTGTAATCCAAACAGCAGTGCTGGACACATAGGATAACGGGTTGAAAAATAATCTGATTTATTAGTGTCCACATCACAACGGTCACATTTTGGGCTAAGAAAAAAGTAATCAGCAGAGAGTCATTTACTTTATGATATCCCAGAAAGTTTTCCTTACAGATCAGCATAGCAGATTATGTCTTTTAATGCCCGATATGATTTGACCCAAGTACTGAGGTATTCTGAAGTATATGAAATATATGAATATGTTTGTTTGTTATCTGTGATGTGTGTTCTATCTAGTTATTGTAAACTTATGGGCTGATAGACCATGGATAAAAGGATGTGTTCAAATTTACGTGAAAGTTTGGAAAACACTGAAATTACTACTGATTTTGCATGGCAAACAATTACAAATTGAGCTGATAGTATTGACTAGTTATTAATCCAGTTTTGGCTTATCGCTGCTTAACACATACCTCCCTTCTCTTCTGTGGAATCTGTAGATTCTTATACAGGAACTTGCATATCTAGTCAGATTGTCAGAACCAGAGTTGTGTTCTTGTTTTGTAAAAAGAACCAGAGTTGTGTTTGGCCGCTTCCATGCTGCCAATCCTCAAATGCTCCCAGGTAAGATTTTGTTTGTTGCTAATTTGCTGCTCTTCTCCCTCTTGTTTGTTTACTGTCTCCTATTATGCATATCATTCATGGCCTCTTTTCTTTGCATTGTTCGAAATTATGGTATTCTTATTTGATAAATACTTTATAAAAGACAATATTTTCTGTTTGTAAATTGTCAATAGTTGAGTTAATGAGAAAGGATGGATTTTTCTTCGTGTCAAAATTGTACAGATTAATACTGTACTGAAGTAGGAATATATTTTAGGTACATTTAACGTTTCAGTTCTTTGTCGAGATAAAAAATTAATTATGAACTATGCAACTGTTTGCATGACACCCATCAGCTATCATTATCAGTACAAATCAACCAAAATAAAATAAATCCACCACAGTTTAGACGAAGATTTGGGCTTTTGTCACTCCAAAAATGTCGCTTGGCAGCTTTTGGCACCCTAATCATTGGCCTTATATGTTCACTAACTTTAGAATCCCAGCTTAGTAAATTTGGCCATCCAACAAAAGCCTGGATTTTTTTTTAACTCAACTTCGCCACGTTAGGCTCCAACTGTTAGAGCAGAGCTAGATAATTTGTGAATGTCTAAAATAACTTTTTGTTTCAGAGCAAAAAGGATGACATTACTGTCCCATGATTAATTAGGTTGACCATGAGCAACCCAAATTAAGAAGTTTCCTAGTTCAGGCCAAAGAAACTTTGGTTGCGTGTTCACATGGCAGTGATCATTAGTGGATAAAGATACGGTATGCGTATAGTCCAAGTTTGACCCCTCTGCATGTGAAAGCCTGGCACGTAACTTCTACTCAGAATTGCAGGTTGCCAAAGGATTTCCTGAAACGGAAGGATATGGTCAAGCCCACATTGAAAAGCCGTACGAAAACTCTCCACTGGCTGCCAGCCGCAATGCCAAAGTCAAAAAGAAGAAATATGTCAAACGATGCACTGAACAATGATGCCAAAGAAGCAGACAGCGACACTTCACCAGACCTACGATGCACTGAACAATGATGCCAAAGAAGCAGACAGCGACACTTCACCAGACCTCGAATCTGATTCAACGCATATGCAGGCAGCAGCATGTAACATTCAGCAATAAACACCATTGCCAAGTTGCTCCCCTGCCCTGACAAGAAGGCCATTCGCCTGGTAGCAAGCTCTTCGCTACGCACCACCTCACTGCCATGGCTATTCGTGTTGCGAGCTTGCTGCCTTCGGCCATTGCTGTCCTGATCGCAGTGGCATCCTGGGGAGCGCTGGGCAGCGATGACGATGCCAGCGCGTTGCTCGCTTTCAAGGCGGGCCTCACCGACCGGGGCTCCGGCATGCTCGACTCCTGGAATGGCAGCACCGGCTTCTGTGGCTGGGAGGGCGTGACGTGCAGCCGAGGCAGGGTGGTATCTCTGAACGTGTCCTTCTATGGGCTTTCCGGCACGCTCTCCCCGGCCATTGGCAACCTCACGTTCCTGCGAACGCTGAATCTGAGCTCCAACTGGTTCCATGGGGAGGTCCCGGCAAGCATTGGCCGCCTGACTCGTCTGCAGACACTTGAGCTGAGCTACAACGCGTTCTCCGGTACGCTGCCTGCCAACCTCAGCTTCTGTACCAGTTTACTGTTCTTGAGGCTCAGCAGCAACCAGTTCCATGGGCGTATCCCCGTTGAGCTCGGTGACAGGCTCACACGCCTTCTGAGGGTTTCATTTGGAAACAACAGTCTGACTGGTACTATCCCAGCATCACTAGCCAACCTGTCATCCCTATACTTCCTTGATCTAGCTATAAACCAGTTCGAGGGTCTGATTCCACCTGAACTTGGAAGTATGATAGGCCTGGGGGTCCTTGATCTCTCCGAGAACAAGCTCTCGGGTTTGCTTCCACATACCTTATACAATTTATCCATGCTGGAGAGTTTTCAGGTAACAGGAAATATGCTGTCTGGAACTATCCCTGCTGATATTGGTGAAAGGTTCCCCAAGATTCAAACTCTTAGCTTTGCTACCAACAAATTCAGTGGAACTATCCCACCATCACTCTCCAACCTCTCTGTTCTCTCAAACCTTGGCCTTTATGAGAACCTTTTTAGTGGATATGTGCCTCCTGCTTTGGGGAGGTTGCAAGGTCTCACTGACCTGTTCTTGTCTAGCAACAGGCTAGAAGCGAACAATAGGCAGGGTTGGGAATTCATCACTTCCCTCACAAACTGCAGCCAGCTCCTGCGTCTGGTTCTTGACAATAACTCTTTCAGTGGGGAGCTGCCTGCTTCAATCACAAACCTGTCGACAACTCTAAAAGATCTTTATTTGGGAGACAATATGATTTCCGGGGCTATTCCAGCGGATATCGGCAATTTGGTTGGTCTGAAAGCACTGCAGATGGCGAATACTTCCCTATCTGGAGCGATTCCAGAGAGCATTGGCAGGCTAGAAAACTTGGTCGAGTTGGGCTTTTACAGGACTAGCTTGTCTGGTCTGTTACCTTCATCACTAGGAAATCTTACAAAGCTGAGTAAGCTTAATCTATACTATGCCAACTTGGAGGGACCGATTCCATCAAGCCTTGGGAATTTGACGAATCTGTTTCTCCTTGATCTTTCAACGAATCGGCTCAATAGTGCAATTCCCATAGAGCTGCTGAAACTTCCTCAGCTTTCTTTCTACTTAGACTTATCATACAATTCATTATCTGGGCAACTTCCAACTGAAGTTGGTAGCTTGGCAAATCTTAACCAACTGATTCTGTCTGGAAACCAGTTATCCGGTACCATACCTGATAGTATTGGGAATTGCATATCGTTGGAGCAGCTGTTGCTGGATCATAACTCATTTGATGGAAGCATACCTCAATCTCTAAAAAACTTGAAAGGTCTAGCTTTACTCAACCTTACCATGAATAGGCTGTCTGGTGGTATTCCTGATGCTCTAGCTAGTATTGGCGGCCTGCAACAACTGTATCTAGCACACAACAACTTGTCAGGTCTAATCCCCAAAGTCCTACAGAATTTGACATTATTGTCAAAACTGGATTTGTCCTTCAATGATCTGCAAGGTGAAGTTCCCAAAGGTGGTGTTTTTGCAAATGCATCTGCCTTGTCAATTGACGGAAATAATGAGCTTTGTGGCGGAAAACCTCAACTTCATTTAGCTCCATGCTCCATGCCTGCTAAAAAGAACAAACGGCAGCTGTCAAAACCTCTCAAGGTCATGCTAATGTCAATCAGCTCACTTGTATTCTTAGTTTTAGTTATTGTTCTTATTCTATTGATTCGCAAGAAGAGTCAAAGACATGGAAAACAACTCATTCCCACGGTGACTGATGAACAATATGAAAGAATTTCGTATCATGCATTGGCGAATGGAACTAATGGTTTTTCAGAGGCTAATTTGCTTGGACAAGGAAGCTATGGAGCAGTTTATAAATGCACTTTACATGATCAAGGTACAACGGCAGCTGTAAAGGTGTTTAGCATTGGAAACTCCGGGTCGATTAAAAGTTTTGCGGCTGAATGTGAGGCACTGCGAAGGGTGCGCCATCGTTGCCTCATAAAGATCATCACCTGTTGCTCAAGCATTGATTCCCAAGGTCAAGAATTCAAGGCACTGGTTTTTGAGTTCATGCCCAACGGCAGTCTGAATGATTGGCTTTATCCAGTCTCCAAAATACACACTCTGAACAATACGCTCAGCCTGTCTCAGAGACTAGACATTGCTGTAGATATCATGGAAGCTTTGGACTATCTTCACAATCAGTGTCAGCCTCCGATAATCCACTGTGATCTCAAACCCAGTAACATCCTCCTTGCAGAGGATATGAGTGCTCGAGTCGGGGATTTCGGCATAGCAAAAATCCTACCTGATAGCACAAGCAAAACTCTGTTGGATTCAATTAGCTTCACTGGATTAAGAGGCTCCATTGGTTATGTTCCTCCAGGTAGCATAATCTCCTGGTCGTTTCCATTCTGCCGTTTCTTATACCTGCATTTTTTTTACAACAGCTTGGGTTCATAAAATATTTTTTGAAATCTGAATAACTGTAGAGTATGGTGAGCGTTGCGATGTCTCTACTCTTGGTGATGTCTACAGCCTCGGCATATTGCTGCTGGAGATGTTCACTGGGAGGAGCCCTACCGATGACATGTTCAAGGACTCCTTGGACCTTCACAAGTTTGCCGAGGCGGCTCTCCCCAGTAGAGCTGTTGAGATAGCCGATCCAACGATTTGGCTACACGAAGAGTTGAAGGTGAAAGATGCTGCCGATACTGCTACCATGGTGAGAAGCAGAGGCGACTGGTGTTTGGTTTCAGTGGTCGCGCTTGGTGTGTCCTGCTCAAAGCAGAATCCGAGAGAGCGGATGCCGATGCGAGATGCTGCTGTCGAGATGCGAGCGATCAGGGATGCGTATCTCATGGTCACCACCTCGCTGGATGGAAATCCGGAAGAGAGAAGCAGGCCAGAACATGCTGTGTGTTGAAGCAATTTTTATTGCTTTTGACATATTTATCTCTGAACCTAGTTGTATAAGTATTTATTTTGAAATGGTCGTACTTGTCGAAGTTATTGCAAATGGAACGATGAAGCAAGTTTTGGGAAACTAGATGAATATTGCTGTGGGTCTTTTGGTTGTTGTGATAATGATGGAACATGTAGCCATGTAGGGTAAGACGTGAGGATTTTAAAATTATAGGAGAAGAACAATCAACAAAACCGAACGGCTTCTAACTTTTGAGATGAGTAATGATTTCACTTGACATCCTACTGAAGAAAGACATGTGCATGACATTAGACCTTTTTTTGTTACATTAGACCTATAAATATGGTTTCCTGTTCGTTTGCACAATAAGGGGCATTATGGTAAGAACACATAAGGATACCTATATCGTTTTGCATCGGTAACTGCAATTGAATATGCTATTTTTTCCCATGAATAAGGAAGGTGTGTGTGGGTGTGGGGGGGGGGGGGGGGGGGGGGGGGGGGGGGGGGGGGGTGTTCAACCTCTAAGGTCATCAAAGAAATGAAACAAATCAAGAACTCCGGAAATATGGCATCCATGCGTGCTTCATTGTTTATATTGTTTAAAGCCTTCAACTACTCGTGATGATATGAGGCTAATTTAAAGTACAGAATCTCTCAAGGAAAATTGTGGGAGAATAATGTAATCCTCCAAATTAATTCAACGGGAAAGAAAAGATAGGAAAGTAAAATTTATTCATTGTATAATTCGGTAGAAAGTAATGAAATTGACCTTTCATCTATATTCAAGTACTAATTGAAAATATATACAGTTGTAATACACACTTGATCCAGCACGTGTGGTAGCCAACTAGCCATGCTTGTGCAAGGCTTCCACCATTATCAGCCTATCAAAGAGGCCTTAGATTTTTGTTGTTGTTGTGATTACACAGTACAACTCAGACACTCACAACGCACGCACATTTATCCCTATGAATGCACATACGTAAACCCTACCCCTAAGGGCATCTTCGAAGACTGAGCCGGCAAATCCTCCAGATTGATCGACGGCCACGTCGCCTACCGCTAAAAGCACAAATACCGTTAAATCCTAGAAAATTCGCTCCCACCGGGAGTTGAACCCAAGACCTCAAATGTGCTACTCGGATGCCTTAATCACTAGGCCAAAACCCCTTTCACAAAAAGGCCTTAGATTCTAGACACCATGAAAGGAAATTGCAATGCCAGGAAGGCAAACCTCTGGCAGCAAGGAATCACAAGCGAAGCAGTATCGCATGGAACAATTTGTTATGCAAGAGATTGTTGTGTTACCGATCATATTCTATTTACTGAAGAGGAGTCTCCACCTCCAATGAATCAAGTAAAAGAAGAGATCATACAACCTCACACTTTGCATCGGTACAAACTGTAATAGAACTACCTTTGAAGCATGCAACAGGCAGAATGCTATAGAAACCATATACATCATGACATATTAGTTGGATTTACCTGCGATATGACTAACTTTATTAGGGAATACCGGTGTAAGCAACGGCTTACCGGAGAAGAATGCTTCAAGGTTAGCAATTGTGTGGTCACGCAAGTCTGATCGGGACTCCGATGTGAAAACGGCAATATGAGGCGACAGGATCACATTGTCCATGGACAAGAGCTCTGCCGGCACCTTGGGTTCATTCTCAAAGACATCAAGGGCAGCTCCTGCAATCGTCCCTTCCTTCAACGCCTTGACCAACTCTGCTTCGTCTATGTTTGCTCCCCGACCGATGTTTACGACGATACCATCCTTCCCAAGGGCCGCTAGAACGTCTTTGTTGACAATGTGCCGTGTCTCCTTGTTCAGGGCGCATGCCTCAACAAGCACGTCTGATTCGGAAGCAAGGTCATGGACATTTGGAAAGTAGTTGTAAGAGACCGACTCTTTGGGTCTTCTTGAGTTGTAGTTGATGACACAGCCAAAAGCCTCAAGCCTCTTGGCAATCAGCGATCCAATGTTCCCCAAGCCAATGATGCCGACCCGCTTGCCCCCTAGCTGAAAAATTCACAAGATTTAATCTGTTGGCAATGATTATGAAGAGTTTTATTGAGAAGAACAGAGCATCCTTCAAAGATCATCCATTGCTACCTTTTTCGACTGTGTGGATGCAATGGAGCAAAGTGTCAATATATCCAGCCATAATGCCTAGCAGGAACAAGTTAAAAAAGCAGGACCTTGGAGCCGAGATTATAGTCCCCCTGCAGCGGCCAGAGCCCGCGCCGGACGAAGCGCTCCGCCGCGGAGAGACGCCGGAGCACGGCGATGAGCGCGCCGACGGCGTGGTCGGCGGCGTCCGCTGAGAAAACCCTACCGGAGTTGGCAACGGCGACGCCCCGGCGCGCGCACTCGTCGAGATCGATGTGGTCGACGCCGGCGCCCGTGCCGACGACGCAGCGGAGGGACGGGACGGCGTCGAGGAATGCGGCGTCCACGCGGACGACGCCGCCGCCCATGACGACGGCCGCGCGAGGGGGCTCGGGCGCGGCGGCGGCGGCGGCGAGGAAGGCCGGGAGCGGCTCGCCGGAGGCGAAGAAGTCGAGGACGTGGAAGCGTTGTTGCAGCGCGGAATGGAAAGCCGCGTCGCAGCGGCGGAGGAGGAGGAGCGCTTGTGGGGGCTTGCCTCCGGACGCCCTCGCCGTAACAGAGGATGCCATAGCTGAGCTGAGTCGAGGACGGTATGTACGTACCACGACAAGCGACAAGAGGCTTAATTTGCTGCTGATGAAGAGCGACAGAGGTATGTACGTCGTACCAAGATCGCGGGCGCGTGTACGTGTCGTGACTCGTGTCCCCGCGGCAACGTCTTCGTCGCAGAATGTACGTACGTACGTGCGGTGGGCCGGACGTCGCTGCCGCGGCCCTGGCCTGTCCGTTGATGCCCCGCCCTCCGCACGCCGCCGTTTCGTCGTCTCGACGTCGACGTCCTGACACGTGTATGCTGCTTTTTAGTTTTTGGCTTCTTGTTTACTGTAGGGACCGCGTTACTGCACGTAGGGACGCGCGTTAGGGAATCGCGCGTCCCTCCCCGCGCGCGCCACGTGTCCGACCGGCGGTCGGAGGTCGTCGTCGACCGCCGCCCGCCGCCCAGCCGCGCCACCACCCACGCGCCTCCGTCGCCGTCCCCGGCGACGTCGCCGCCCGCCGCACCGCCCGAACCTCCGCCCCCCGCCACCACCGGCGGCCGGCGGCGCCGCGCCGCCTCGCCGCACCGCCCGCACCCACCACCGCCGCCCGGCACGCCGCCGCCCGCCGCTAACTGGTCGCGACGTGACGCCCCCGTCGCCTTCCCCGCCCACCGCCCGCCTGCCGCCCGCGGCTCCGGCGGCGCCACCGCCGCCTCGCCGCACCGCCGCCCACCGCCGGGTCGCGGCCGCCGCCCCCCCCCCCCCCCCCCCCCCCCCCGGACCCCTCCTCCTCTATGTCCGGCGATGAATGGAGCTCCCCCGACCTCCGACAACCCGAACCCTAACCCCGCCGCCCTCCCCCACCGCCGGCGACGCGGCGGCGCCCTCGCCGCCCGCCCCCGGCCGGCTGCTCGCCTCCGCTCGCACCGGCTTCGCTGTTGGGCCGGGCCGCGTTAGGACGCGCGTTAGCGCCGCAGCGCGTCCTAACGCGTGATAGAGTTTCCGTTACTGTAGGGAGGGCGTTGTGCGTGGATGGACCGGACGCTGATCAACGGTCACGCTAATGATAGGGCCGGCTGGCCGGGCTTCTTCTCTCTGTGCTGTCGGTGGTGCAGGCACGTCCCCGTCCTTACTTTTTGTCCGCATCTAGTGAGTCCTCCTCGTCACTAATACTCCTTCCGTTTCAATTTACTTGTCATTCTAACAGTGTTTTTGAATGTTCAAATTCAGAGAGTGTGTTCAATGAATCTAGACAGACAGATTGTCCAGATTCAAGAAATGTTCAATAAATCTGATAGAAAGCCAGAATGCCAAGTATTTTAGGACGGACGGAGTACTTGTGTGCTGTAATGATTCACTAACCTTTTCAAACTTCCATAGAAACTGTTTTCCGGGAATTGTTCAGGAAAAAAATGATTCACTAACTGAACCGGAAAAATTGCAACCAGCACGCTGCTTCATTCGATCCATGCAGTTATAACAATTCCAGGCGTAGTACACAGCATCGTGGCCACTACCCCCATCCATAACCTCATTCATAATGTCACTGCATAAATGATTGACAATAAATTTATCCAACTCCTCTTCCTCTAACATTTCCTTCTCTTCTTTATCTAGAACATGTGTTTTTTTTTTTTATCTACTGAAACAACGTCTTTTAATCTAGTACTGTCCGCGGCAACGTCTTCGTCGCAGAGTGTACGTACGTACGTGCGGCGGGACGTCGCTGCCGCGGCCAAGGCCTGTCCGTTGATGCTCCGCCGCCCTCTGCACGCCGTTTCACCGTCTCCCTGTCCGACTAACACGTGTACGCTGCTTTTTAGTTCTCGGCTTCTTGTTTGCGGTAGGGAGGGTGGTGTGCGTGGATGGACCATCGCTGATGATCGACGGTCACGCTGATGATAGGCCCGGCCGGCCGGGCTTCTCTCTGTGTTGTCGATGCAGGCACGTCTTCGTCCTTGCTCTGTTCGCGCCTAGTGAGTCCTTCTCGTTGCTCAGCCTGTTTGCCTCACTGCGATACAGCTGTTTTACTGTAGCGACTGCTGAAGAAATAACTGCGGACACTGTAGCTGCTGTTGAAGAAATAACTGGAACACTGTAGCTGCTGCAAAACAGTTGCTGCAAAGCAACGAGGCGAACATGCTGGCTATTACTCCTTCCGCCCCAATTTACTTGTCATTCTGAGAGTGTTTTTGGATGTCCAAATTCAGAGAGTGTTCAATGAATCTGGAAAAACAGGTTGTCCAGATTCAGGGAGTTCAATAAATCTGATAAAGAGCTAGAATGTCAAGTATTTTGAGACGGAAGGGGTACTTATGTGCCGTAATGATTCACTAACTTTTTCAAACTTCCATAGAAATTGTTTTCTTGGAATTGTTCGGGAAAAAATGATTCACTAATTGAACTGAAAAAATTGCAACCAGCAGGCTGCTTCATCCGATCCATGCAGCAGGCCTTGTTTGCTTGTTGCCTGGGAACCAGCTGCTTGGCAGGGAAATGAATCTCAGCCCCAGGCACACAAAATCGTGCGTTTGGGAGGGTTGCCTGGTGAAGGAGCTGTCTGTGAGGGCTCCAAGCAAACAGTATAACAATTCCAAGCGTAGTACAACTTCGTGGCCACTACCCCCATGGCCCCATCCATAACCTCATTCATAATGTCACAGCATACTACCCAACTCCTCCTCCTCTAACATTTCCTTCTCTTCTTTATCTAGTACATGTGTTTTTTTAATCTATTGAAACAACATCCTTTAGTCTAGTAGTGTCCGCGGCAACGTCTTCGTCGCAGAGTGTAACGTACGTAACGTGCGGTGGAACGAGCAGAGTGTAACGTACGTAACGTGCGGTGGAACGTCGCTGCCGCGGCCCCAGCTTGTCCGTTGATGCTCCGCTCTCCGCACGCCGTTTCACCGTCTCGACGTCGACGTCCTCCCGTCCAGCTGACACGTGTATGCTGCTTTTTAGTTCTCGGCTTCTTGTTTGCTGTAGGGAGGGCACTGTGCGTGGATGGACCAGACGCTGATGATCGACGTTCACGCTGATGATAGGGCCGGTCGGCCGGGCTTCTCTTTGTGCTGTTGGTGCAGGCACGTCCCCATCCTTGCTCTGTCCGCGCCTAGTGAGTCGTCTCCTTGCTAGTACTTGTGTGCTGTAATGATTCACTAACTGAACTGGAAAAATTTCAACCAGCAGCACGCTGCTTCATCCGATCCATGCAGTTATAACAATTCCAGGCGTAGTACAACATCATGGCCACTACGCCGAGTAGTGCTACATCTACGAAAACATTTACAACATTATCGCGAAATACTGACATGGCAAAACATGGTTGGTTGCATGATCTAAGATTAGCATAATTCTAAGAGACACTTGCTATAAATTCAATGACACGTCAGTATTTTGTGGAAACTTTGTAAAACTTTTTGTAAACGCAGGATTACTCCCACTACCCCCATCCATAACCTCATTCATAATGTCACTGCATAAATGGTCGACAATAAATTTATCCAACTCCTCTTCCTTTAACATTTCCTTCTCTTCTTTATCTAGAACATGTGTTTTTTTTTATCTACTGAAACAACGTCCTTTAATCCAGTACTGTCCGATCCTAAATATATCCTTTGTTGCGTGATGCTTTGATCTGGAGACGACAGTAGCATCGGAATACAGTAAAAAGGAGGCAGATTGATTAGTCTCACCTTCGTTGCGTGATGCTTTGATCTGTCCAGCGACACATCATCCACCGAGTCCCCACGACGCTTGCCACGACGGGAAAGGGCATGCGTTGGTGAGGCGTCCGGGGTGGCCGCCAATTCATCAGCAGTTGAGTTGGCAAATTATTGTCCACCTCCGATTCATCCTCAGAATCACGCGCCATCTTAGCGATTTCCCGGTCCATGTCCTCACTGTTGATAGAGTCGCTGGCGAGTGGCTGTTCCTGCCTTTTTCATGTCTGGACCTCCATTGGTTCATGCTTTTCGCTGGCATCAGATATCAGTATATATATACTAGCCATCATGCCCGCGCTTCGCCGCGGGTCACGGGTTGAAATAGATCGCTTAATTAATTAGTATCACTTTAAGGGAAAGGGAACCAAGAAAATTAATTATTTTTCAAAATAATCATTGAAGTACTTTAAAATTGAAATGGCACACGTCCTTGGTACTAAATCTGGGCACCATAGAGTTAGGCATGATGTGTGACGTATATATCATCAAATTCTATTATTGTATAATTAAAAAACTCTAGTATTGTCGGCTTGCTGTTGCATTGTGACGTGCGTCCGCATGTCCTATTGTTGATTCACGCCTAGGACCACCAACATCATGATGGTGCCACAAACTGTGTCAGTATGATATAGACGTGCAGACGCACGTCCTCTTGTTGACTCACGCAAAGAAGACTACCAGCATCATGATAGTGCCACAAACTGCACCAGCAAACCTAGACTACCTCCAGCAAAAAGACCACCAACATCATGATAGTGCCACAAACTACGCCAAAAGACCCACACTGCCTCCAGTAAAAAGACCACCAACATCATGATAGTGCCACATACTGCACTCCCAAAAGCCAACACCACCTTCAATGCTCACCCTTAAAGCAGCCATACACTATGTCATGAACCAAATGCCAAGGCGTCCACCACAAGCTTTCACCAGCCTTCCACCCTCGCCACTATAAAAGGAGCCTAAAAGCCTTATCTACTTCTCATCCTCCCTTGAGAAAAGCTCCCATAAGTCACTCATAGGTTGCAACCCACCACCCTATCCTTTAGCCAAGCTCAATCAACCCCAACCAAGTCCATGGAGGAAAACACATGGACTACCAGCTACTGCCTTGATGAGCATGGCTTCCCCAAAATCCTATCTGCCGCCATGACCAAACTTGGCATCCTAGAGCGCCCAAAGTACATCGGAAGAGAATATGAAGAGGCCGGCACTGAGCGTTGCGAAGTCACCGTCCAGATTGGAGCCAGCAAGGATCATCTGGCATTAAGGTCTTGGAGTGTGACGGCAACTGGGTTCCGTTTCAAGGACACATACCAGTTGGTCGCTCGCAAAGCTCTGAGGTACCTATGCCAGATGTAGGAGGATCCCATTGGCCGTACCAGCATGCGGTTCTTTCCGCCTCTGGACAAAGATCGGCCAGGCTGGAAGTCTCGTATGGATTGCTTGGACAAACTCGAAGGTGATCCAACTGTTGTCGTCATGGCGCGCTACCTCCTCACACTGGATGAGCTGTTTGACCATCAAGCAGCCCAACTGCGAACAAGCATCCAGCGAGCGGAAGAAGCTGAAGAACAGTACGGGAGACTACAAGTCCAGCTCGCGGAGTCAGAACTGCAAGCCGCGGAAGCTCATAGTCGTGCCACTGCAGCTGAAGCAGCCTTGAGGACTGCAGAAGATCGCCTTTCCCGTGCGATCAGACCAGCCTACATCACCGGGCGTGCATTCAACACACTACTAGAAAACCAAGCAAGCCCGAAGGTTTTATAAAATGCCCGACGAACCCTCGGAAACAATGTGTCATGGCCGACGGTAGGGGTGTTGCCGAAAGTTTTAAGCTTCCCTATCGGCAAATATTAAAAAAGGCCGACGGGGTCAAACTAATCCCGACCGTTATACTTTAAACCCTCGGGAACCAAACCAAATTGCCGACCATTTCACAAATGCCGAGCGTCTTATAAGTAACCGTCGGCGACTGCCTGAAACATAGCCGACCGTTCCTAGTAAACCCGTCGAGAACTAAATTTAAAAGCCGAAGGTGCTAAGTTTGCCGACGGTTACTAAATAACACATGGCTTTTGATTTAATGACCGACGGTTCAATAGATTGCCAACAGTTTTAAACAACCGTTGGGTATTGTATTTGATGTGCATTTGAGGTAAATTGGTACACTTTCAATTTTATGAATATAAAAGGAGTCAAATCGTTGAATTAAATATGATTCTCCTAAGTTTATTATGGATTGTTAAACAAATAATTTGGTTTTGGATTAGGATAAATTACACAATCATTTGCATTCACAAAAAACTAATCAATTAATTAACCAATCTAATTATATTTGAGCTATACTATCACCATAACATCGCTTAGAGATAAACGTGCTGGAGTTAAACTTTAAGAAAAGAGTGACTCAAACTCTAGCTGAAGAGAAGAAAACAGCTTTTCAAAAACTATACAAAGATGGTAATGTACCAGAAGAGGAACTAGATGAAGAGGGCAACCGTTGGCCAACCGAAGCAGCATTGATTTCTGCTAAGCCAGAACATTTCACAAACAACGAGGGTTGGCGCTTGTTATGTGCACATTGGAGTACATCTGCTCATAGAAGGATGTCAATACTTGGGAAGAGGAATCGACTAGCTGGGGGTCCTGATGCTGTATACCATCGTAATGGTTCAAGAAGCTTAGTAGCTACACGCCAACATTTGGTAATAAATTTCCTTTCACTACATATGACTATTCAAAGGCTATGGAATACTATATGTATGACTGAATATATGTATGATTGCAAAATATTGAATGTAGACACACAAAACTGGAGTGGACCCTGGAGAAACTGGTGCATGGCTGCACACACACAAACTAGAAAAAGGGACAGATAATTCTGACCAGCTGTGTAGTGAGAATGCAACTGAAAAATGGGTTCGTAGGCTTCTTTTCTCCTAGTTCTTGAAATACATAGCTCACTACTCTGCCTTCTTGTACGATAAAATAATTTCCTGTTTATTTAGCAGTGTGATTCTTGATACCAGTATTCAGGTAGAGTTCTTAGAACCAGTAACAGCAAGGCTTTTGAATTAAGTCAATATCAAGAAAATTATAATATATGGTAGCATTATGTGATCGATCTCTACCATGAACTATCTGAAGGCTATAGTATCTGAGCCACAGCATTCTAGACTTTGTATTGCTGAATAGAAGATTTGCACACATACAGAAATGCAAACATTGCAAACATTTTTTTAATCCTAATATAAACTTTGATGCTGATTCAATCTATCCTTCTTCTTTTTTTTTTTGCAAAAGGCGCAATATGCTAATGCAATGGAAAAGAAGCATGGCCCCAATTGGAGAGCTGAGCATCCCGATTTTGACGCTGCTGTATTATATGAGGAAGTGGGTAGAACTCCACATGGGAGGTTAGCAATCGGTGATGAGGCTATAAGCACCACTGAGAAAGAGCACATCAAGACCAGGGCCAGACGTGCACATACACATGTTTCTGCTAGAGAGATGCGACTGCAAAGGGAAGTCGATAGCTTGAGAAAAAGAATAAAAAGTATCTTGGATTGGAGCATGTTGTGCGGGTACTAAATACTATGGTTTCTTTTATCAGAATGCAAAAAGAAAAATATTTTGCTAATATGAACATTTGAACAGGCACTGGCTGCGAAAGGAGGACATGACTTTGATGCTTTACTTCATGAAAATGCACCTGACTTGGTAAGTGTAACTCTGATCTTAATTAATTTGCATTCACTTCCTGGTAAAATCAAGTAACTATGATATGTTACTAGAATGCTGAAACAGATTAGTGTAGCATTACACATATTGTAGTACAGAGTATACTGATATTATTCTTCAAGTGTTGTTTATGCTGTTTCTTATGGGATCATGTAGGTAACATCAGAATCTGATGTTGGGTTCTCAAGTAAGCATGAAAGAGGTGGTCTGGATGGAATTGAACAGGTAAGATGACAGCCATATACATAGTCATGTTGAACCTCTAAAAAGGATTTAAATTTTGAATTCTCACGTAATGATTCATGTCATTTCGTAGACCGACACTAATGGAGGAACCTATGACGGCGAAAATGACGACTACAATGATGATGGAGAAGGGGATGAAGGCAACTATGATGATGAAGGCAACTACCATGATGGTGGCTACTATTACGCTGATCACAACGATGAATATTATGCCCCTAGTGACAAGGAGAACCTCTGGGACTAGAGGGCGTGCATATCCCAATTCACAATGATATGTTATATAGAACAAACTTAATTAGCTGCACTTTAAGTTCTAGTTTAATGACATCATGGACAACTATTTTATTTCTAGCTTTGTGAACTGTCAGGATGTCATTTGGATTGCCACTTATATCATTGTAATATTGAGTTTGTGGTGACTTTGCCCAATTTCTTGTGGATTGCAATGTTCAGATTCTTTTCTATATTTGAAATACAATGGGTCATTGGGAACGGTTGCATATAAATATACTTCCGACGGTTAGCGTGTGTTCCCGACGGGCAAAACAAACTGTTAGGAGCTAAATTGCCGACGGGATAAACACACCCTCATGCTTAGGTATGGCCGAGGGTCTTAAGTAGCCGACGGTTAATTGTGTACAGTCAACAAAGCATATACCGACGGGGTACACAAACTGTCGAAGAAGCAATCCCCGAAGGTAAATACGTCGGGGATGCATGCCGGTCCTATGGATGTTGACCAGGCAATTACCGAGCGTCAACCGTCGGCAACATACCGTCGACAACCAGATTGCCGAGCGTACCGTCGGGAAATGGGGGAATCCCCGACCACGAGTGCGCGACAGTAAATGCCCGACGGTCGACGCTCGGAGATTATGTTTCCCGATGGTATAAGGTAATGCCCGAGGGTTGAATAACCGTCGGCCTTGCTTGGTTTTCTAGTAGTGACAGAACCCTACATCTCGCCGACAAAGGAGAACATCCAGTCTTGGAAGGGATCCCCATTTCCTCGTCCTCAAGCTTCAAGCGAAGGTTTGTAGGAATAACACCCCTGTCAACTGAAGCGAGAAGAGATGAAGAGGCCACTCAGGATCCTCTTAGTGCCGGAGAAGAGGAATTTGAGTCAGTTCCCATGATCCGATCTTGCCTGAAGGAACAAGGAGGTCGCACCCCAGCCCCTTCACCTGCAACCTCTCCTGCCAAGACACCCAAAGACCTCGTTGAATGAGGCATTGCAAGAACCCAATGGCATCCAGCTAAAGCATAGAAGTCGCCACCCGGGAATGAAGCTACACCGGTCCGAAGCTCAATGTTTCCATGTCGTGTATTCCGTCGTTATCTCCGCCTAATAGTAGCACAACCATCCTAGTATAGACTAAAATGTGCACTACGCACGAAGTATGTTGTATCACATCTAATGTATTGTAAGTGTGTACTATAAACATGTCTGTGTGAACTATAATATAACTATGTTTGTGTGAACCCTTGGTTTTTATTGGATATTTGATTGAGTAATGTCTGTGCTCCGACAAAACACAGACAAAACAATAAATAATTGAAGAAAATAGGAATTTCCTTCCACTAAAGTATCATGCAATTGTGGTGGGGTGCAGTGGAATGAACGAAGCACCAACATAAACCAGAGAAGCATCATGTAGGGCATGCCCCTCCAGCAACAACACAACAAAAAAGTAGCAGCCCAAATTAATATGATATGTACCTACATTGGGCAAAGACAACTCCATCAATGTGGCTTGTTTGACGGGTCACTTTTAGGCATGAACCATACTCTGGATGGCCGGCACAAGATGCCACTAATCGTACTGTTAATGGAAGGAAGCCTCCATCAGAACCATTCAAATAATATTGTATGGAGGAAAGCAAGTGAGGCTAACGTGGGCAGCCTAGCAGGCCGCCGAGACGGGGTGGCCTCATCCTTTTGATACCCAACTATTTTGCGAAAAGTTTTGAGTATACATCAGGTGCATATCCATGCTGCTACTTATTGTTGGACTGGACTTAGCTTATGTTGGGCCAGGTATATGTCCAACATGGCCTGTGTTCGGCTCCACCATTGCAGATTACTTAAACGCAAGCCCACATTGATTATTGAGGCCCAATTGAGCAGTAGATGGTCGCGACCTGAGCCTGAGCAGTTAATGATAATTGATCTTAAAGAAAAAGTTCAAAATGATGTTAACATTACGAAACATTTCCATGCCACAAGAATTGCAAATTTTGATCGTATTTTGTTATTATTTCAGAATTTCTGTTAAGTAGTTTGGATGGCTATGAACAATTTAAATTTGAAGATGTTGTATTGTGGACTAAAATTCTTCTTAAGTAATTTCTTTACTTTGGGGTTAACAAAGAACAAATCTTGGTGAATTAGGAATGCCCAAGTCCTAGTTCCTAGCTAGGTTCACCAGTGCTACCTATCTCTATTACGGCGCCACACCTACTTGTACCAGGCTAGTGATGTACGAAGTCACCACAGTATATGTGTGGTACGCACTGTAGGCATGCGGAAAAAGGATGTGCAAAGGGAATAACTTGCGCTGATAGATCTAGGTCTTCATAGCTCCTCACTTCCACTTTCCTCTTCCAGTTCATCATGTGCACATTTTTTCCCCTGGCGACTCCCCCTCCAATGTTGGCCATCAAGCCGATAGTGATCATGGGTGCTACGGGTACGGGTAAGACGAAGCTATCAATTGATGTTTCCAAGGTGATTGGTGGAGAAGTGATTAATGCTGACAAGATGCAAATCTATGGGGGGCTTGACATCACAACCAACAAGGTGCATCTGAATGACCAATATGGTATTCCTCATCACCTTATTGGGTCCATTTCGGCTACGAGCCTACGACTGGTGATTTCCCTGTATCTTTCTTTCGATCTATTGCAACAAGTACTGCAAAGTCCATTGTAAGGCGCGGTCGTATACCAGTTCTTGTAGGCGGATCCAACTCACTCATCCATAGTTTCCTTGCTGATCGTCTAGATCCATCCCTTATTGATCCTTTTGCCATAGATGAGTATCGGCTAGCCTTACGGTTCCCTAGTTGTCTCCTCTGGCTCCATGCCCATGAATCTATTCTCAACGAATATCTCAGCCGTCGCATCGATGATATGGTCGATGCTGGCTTAGTGGAGGAGATTAAAGATTTTTTTGGAACTACGATACTTAGAAAGCCTGTCGAATACATAGGGCTGGCTAGGGCAATTGGTGTGGGAGAGCTAAGGGATTATTTTGCTGGATGCAAAAAACTTTGTGACTGCATAGATGAGATGAAGTTCAATACACATGCTCTTGCGAGAGCACAGGCTGCAAAGATTCAACATATTGCTGATGTTTGGGGCTGGCCAGTTTGCCCCCTTGATGCCACAGAAACCATACGCGCACATCTTACTGGATCAAACCATAATGCCAAGGCTATAGCATGGGAACGCGATGTGAGTGGCCCTGGACTTACTACCATAAATGATTTTCTGGATGGCTAAAATTGTATCTAAGTTGGCATCTCTGGTGCAGTATGTAATATAGACATCCATGGGTTTGGTTGTGTACCAACTGGATTGCTATTTATTTCATTATGAATGACTATGTTCAATACCCACAACGTACACTCTTAAGCATACGCTATGGAGCTTTCTACTTCTTACACCTGTATCCCACGCATTGTTTTTAACAATTCATGTGGCTTTATATGCCTCCTTTTATCGTGCATTGAAACTTATTGGGTCATTTTGAAGGATAGTCATCCATGCATTATTGAAAATATATATATTGTGCACCAGGAAAAAAATCCATTCAGGGAGTGTATGGACCTGCAGCTAAATTTGTGTTACTTGCCTATGATATATGTTTCTTGATTTCAGTCCTATTTTTATAATTCAAGTACCTGATGCAACCAAAGATTACTACATGTCATGCTAACAGCATATATGCATTTTGACATTTTGTGCTCAATGCATCAGGAGATTTTGTATGCATCCATATTTTGCTTGGGCTGTTAAATGCAGGGGTGCTCCTTGAAATAAACCACCTAACACACCCAGAAAAGAGCATAAACATTTTTATAACACAAAACATATGTACAATTCTAGTAACTAACTATTGCACACCACAATGGGACCCAACATTTTTGAATTCTGCACAACTAAAAAACGGAACAAATTTTACCTCAGGTTATACAAAATTATTTAGTTATAGGAGAATGCATGTGGACATAAGAATGACGGCACAGAAAGTGGAAAATTGATCTTCTTGATGTTCATTTGATGTTTTAACTATGAAGCCTGTTTTCAGTTTTGGGTATCTAATGTTTTATATTTGTCATATAAACACACACATGCAATTATACGCAAGTAGCAATTCCCTTGCAAATGTCTAAGATTTTTTCGGTTCCAAATATTATTATTTCTGTTTACCTAACCAGGGAAAGTTTTGGCCTATCAAGTGAAATTATGGATACATGGAAGCCATATGTGAGTTTATAGAGATACATATATACATAAACATATATTTTCTATAGTTTGTCCTCCAAATATAACTGTATTGTATGTACCCCTTTGCATATTAGTTCTCTTGTACATATTGCATATCTAATGCAAACATGAAATATAGGATAAAATAATAAGTTGCCTATTAATTTTCTCACCAGCCAATATTGGTCTGCACGTCCACATGCAGTGAAACAGAAAGCTAGATGTTAATAGTAGCAAATACCATGTTTCCTAAGGAAGCAACTGTACGGCCTATAGGGCGGTAGCATTATGTGGGGGCACCACGCCGGGCATGCATACAAAATCACCAAGTAAGTGAGACAAAAGTACCTTTTCCTGGAGGGCTACAGCAGCCCTAGTCTTCCCCTGCAGTGGCCACTAGTACTGGTGACACTAAAGCTTGTCCGCAACTGTGATTCTCTCCTAACTCTCTAAGGCACTGTTTCATGCATATATTCTAACTGTAGTCATACCTTTTTGAAACCTGCCATTACACTACTCTCTCCGTTCACTTTTATAAGACGTTTTAGGATTATGGGAAGAAACCAAGGAAGAGAGAGAGAAGAGCCTGACGCTCTGATGTGCATGTGCTGGTCTGCTGGGAGAGAGAGAGTGTGTGAGGAGAAAAGAGCCCGCTGCCCTGTTTTGCCTGTGCACGGTCTGCTGCTGTCAGAGTGGTTGTGAGAGAGGAAAGTCTGCTGCTGCTGTGAATGCTTGTCTCGGACTGTGAGAGCATCTTATATTTTAAAAAAAAACCGATTGCACCAAAACGACCTATAAAAATGAACGGAGGAAGTATATTCCATGTAAAATCACTTACAACTGCCTCGATCTAGCGGTCCAGGCAGCGGGTGAAATCTTTTTACGCTATCATCAGTACTGAAAATATTCTTTCCAATCTCTGTACAGTTATTAGCAGGTGGATATAGGATTCTGTTGTATCTTCCTACATGCCTTTTTATTCCTAGTCAAAACTGGAATAGCATGCATGCGAAAAGTAGAGGTCGGGATAGCTATCAGCTCTAAGTAAAGCGATAGGATTCACGTCCTTTTCATGAATGAGCCTGACACAAATGTCCAAACGTGGTAAAGCAAAAGCTAACATAAACAAAAATGATTAAATTAGCTCAATAACTGGCCTCTCTACTTGATAGATATATATTACAACACATGCATGGTCTTACACAAACAATAATTCTGGGAATCACAGATACAAAATCACTACTGGAAAGCCATAAGAGCATTCACATTATTAATAACATCAAGCTTCGTAGGAATACATAGTAAAACACTACACGATACTTGGGTTCTCTGGTTGCTAGATATGGCCTCCTCCTCATCCCTGCATCTGACAGCATACAAAACTTTCCTCGTGAGGAAATCAGAGGGCTGAAAAGAGGCTTCATGGTTGGCGCATCGCATGTGCTAGCCGGTGACAGCAGTATAGCCTAAAGAGAGTAGAACAGTACAAAGCCACTCCCCCCAGCTGTCTTCAACGGCAGTCTTGCGAGACTGCATTCCTGCACCCATAAAATTATATTAGCAACAAAAACTAAATTTTGAAAAGATTTTGACTCTATAAAATATAAATCATGCATACCATTCAATCTATGATAATTGGCTCTCCATTAGGAGTGTTCTCCTGTATGATGTTGAACAGTTCTAATGCAAGCTTCTCGAGCCGTGTCGCTGGTGGCCTTCCTCCAGTATACATAAGTGGTTCAACATATATGCTTGGTGGTTGCGTTGTTGGAGCACAGGGTGCAAGAGGAAGGATGTCACCATAGCTTGCACATATTGAGCTAAGGCGCCTCAAAAGACCCTTGTGGGCATCGAATATCCCATCCTTTTCAATACGTAGTGTCAGATATTTGATGTGAAGAAGTTGGGACCAGCTTAATTAGAGAATGATGCAGCTGTCTATATGTTTGAAGAAATGCAGGGAAGCTCACATCATTGACACATATATTCATGTCTGACATTAACCTATTGATTACTACCTCAGAAACATTTTCCTCCGTCTCATAATCACTCAGGCAAGGGCTGCCACAGAAAGTCTCAACCCTCACCACGCCTTTAGTACCCTTCTGGGGAGGGATTTCAAGTGTGAGCCATGCTATTCTGTTAACACTATCCAACTTCATTATTCCTTCTGTGCGAATGATTGCACCTAGCTTATTAGTGATTTGCCTCAGAATGCTCTTGCGTGAGATGTAAATAACATCAGGGTCCTATATAAAAAAAGCATAAAGACATAGTAAGAATATGTGATCATATACCAACCGAAAAGGGCCAGCTAGTGCCTCGTATAATAATGCATTCCCATGCAACTTAATTAAGCTAAAACTAACAGGGATGCTTAGGTGTAACGCATACATCTTATTGGTACTAAAAGAAGGACAAAGACATGGGCAAAAAGCTATCCAGAGAAATTAAAACTAAAGAAATACCGTGGCTTCCGGGTTGTTGGCCTGAGAAGTATCAGAGACATGTGAGGATTGTTCTTCGATAACATTTTCCCCTTGTCCATCTTGCTTATATTTAATACACCGCCTATCCTGCACACATCAAGACAATGATACATACTATTATTTGCTTATATATTACAATAACATTTGTCATAGAAAGCAGAAAAATACTGACTTGACATGGCTATATATTGCTATTATGCCTATATTCTTACCCACATGATGGACAACATCAGGTAGGGACTACCATACGAATAAACATAAACATATAATATATGCATGCAGGTTCAAATATGCATCCTCTCACTTTTTTTTAGATAAAGGAATCAACAAAAAGCTCAATGTAAGAAGAAGCACAAATTCTAATATGCGAGGGCCATGCATTCTTGGTGAAGATTTGCATTGGGCATATCGACAATAAGGGATTACTTTTTAATCTGACCATGAATCGAGCTACAAGATTTTTGTAAGGTTACCTATTGCTAGCGTGATAATGGGCTAGAAGCTGGAAGCTAAGGTGGATAGGCATGATGTGAAAGTGGTTGTATAAATAGGCAGCTGGAGGTCCTACATTCATGGATAAAACAGAAAATGAGAACTGTGTCCATGCACATTGAGTCAAGAGGTAGCCAGCAAATATGGAGATAGTACTCCCTCCGTCCCTTTTTATAGGGCGTTTTGGGACTTTGAATTTTTTACTAAATGTAGGGCGTTTTGAGGATAAGACAAACTTTATGGTAGGTGGGAGGGTTGGTGGAGTGATGAGTTGAGGTAAAAATGAAGGGTATGGTAGTATTTTGACACATTGACTATTTCTGTGTTTGAATGCTAGAAAGCCCTACATTTAGGGACGGAGGGAGTAATATGATATGACATGTGCATATATGAATGAGACAGGAGCTATCCAACAAGGATGGTGATCACAATTAATGTTAAAGGGTGACAACACAATATGTATCAAATTTAATGTAGTATGACAATAAAAACAGAAGAAACAACATTATATTTGAATTGTTACTGCACAGGTAAGCTTCAGTGAGGTAAACAAAAAAATAATAATAAGTACTACATATGATCCCATGTCCTTCCTCATCTCTGTGTCTCTGCCGAGCATGCTTATCTTGAGTGCCCTATAAGAAGGCCATAGGCGATCTGCTGGAGTAGCAGGAAAGGCTCAGCACCTGCGCATGCTATCAGGAAATCAGTAGAGGATAAGGTATGTTTTGGCATACTTGGTGTAGCTTATTTTTATGCTTGACTATATGTGCTAAAATTACTCAGTATTTGTTTAATGGACAGTCCTAGGTGTCTTAGGTTTTTTTTTGGTCTGAAAATCGACATCCGTAGTTTATGCTTTGTGCGGGCTTGTACAGTCTTCAAACACGTACCATTTTTCTCATGTATAAGGGTGAAGAAAATACACGGAATAATGTAAATGTAGTCGCTAGATTTTAATAAATGGACTATAACCGTGCAACTTTCCATTTAATTGTAGCATATGGCACAAGTAAGCTTGAGCTACGTGAAGACTCTGGCCCTAACCGTGGATCAGCTTGGACTGATTGAACCAAACATAACATGTGAGGCAAAACCTAGTGGGATGTTTCATGCTGTCATAGAAGTGCCGCTTGTTAACTGGTAGATAAAGGATTTAGAGGCCCACGACAATTCACAGGGGTGTCATCTTCCTCTGCAAGAAGAGCTATTTGGAAGGCTGCTCATGCTGCTGTCAAGAGGCTAGTGAAAGATGGACTCCTTAATGTCAAGGACTTCAGCAAAGAAGAGTTGACTATATGGAAAAAAAGGGTCATGGAGATTGCAAAAGTATGCAAGGAAATTGCTGAAGAAAGGGATGAACTTGAGAGGAACTATGCACATCTAGAAAAGAAACGTGGTAAGCTCCTTGCGGAGAATGCAAGAATGAAAGTAAAACTCACGAGGCTAAAGGAACAGATATCTTACTGTATGGAAGATCAGGAAGAAAATCAGAAACTGGCGACGGAGAACAAGGTGTTAAAGAGAAAAATCAGCGCTATGATGAAGCAGCTGGCAGAAGCTAGAAATGAAGCAACATGAATATCATGTCATGTTTGGCGGTTGTATGTAGGGAAAAATATGTGGCTGCAATAATATTATGTTATAGATAGGTCTATGGCAGGATTATTAGTGATGTTATAATAATGGCCGTGTGGGAGGCACACCAATATTGTAAAACGAACAGCTCCACCTCATAAGGAGGCAGGACCGAAGTATTATGTACGGCATGATGCATGGAGTAGTATCTATCCCAGTGTTGTTTTCTTGCTGTTGTCAGTTCCGTACGAAATGATATGTGCCTGCACAAAGTCTTGAGTTGTCTGTACTGTGCCTGTGTGTTCCACGTCGCGCTGCCACTACCTTTAGCTGGCATAGATTCATCATTTTAAAAGAAAAGAAAGTGACTGGACGGTGGTGGCTGACACCTGATGCACAATGACTGCTCGATTTAATGGCACCCATGCCAAATATTCAACAGTTGGCATGCAAACACAGCAAGTTGGCATGCAAACACAGCAAGAAAAACCTGGCACATCCATTTGACAGGTTTCTTAACTCCGCTGGCACCCATGCCAAATATTCAATAGTGGGCATCCAAACACAACAAGGAAAACGTGGCACATCCATTTGACAGGTTTCTTAACTCCGCTGGCACCCATGTCTCCGCGTAAGATTCAATGAATTATTATTATTTTATGTGTGTCTGGTATGCTTCTCCGTAGAAGCAATACTCAGCAAGTGCAGATAACCAATACGCTTAATTAGCCTGTCAAACAACTCGACCTGATCTTACGGATGCGACTTTCAGATATCAACATAAGCTAAAATCTGTTTCACCATTATCCAACAAAAATGAGGGGCATGGATTTCCTTAACCTGCAATATGAAAGGGTTTACATACTATATACCAAATTTAGTAAGGTCTGCACATGCTATTTTAAAAAACTATAGCCTATGGGATGCTAGGCATCAGACTTAAGCCAATGGCCTAGCTACCCCTTCGGCCGTAGCCAGCCGCACAGCCCACCTAAAAACTGCCACCTAAGCGCTACGCACGAACAAATGCCCATGAGGCTAGGGGACACAGTGCCTTTTAAAACTAAAGATGTCCACTTCTCTCCGCCATTAAATAGACCCCATTACTTTAAAATGCGATGCTAGGATCTGAACAAAAAATAAGCTAAAATCTGATTCATCATTAACCAGTAACAATAAGGAGCATGAGTTTGCCCAACACGCAATCTGTTTCAGATAAATCCAACAAAAGATTAAATTTTTTATCGTATGTTAATTTCAAGACTGAAGCCCTAAATTAAAAAAATTAGAATGACGTTTAGCCATATAGAAAAAACCAAATGTAGCCCAAAAGTATCTCTTTGATCATATGACATAAAGCACCTACCACATATTGACACTATGTGAATCAAGATTATAGGATTAGCATGTAAACACAATATTAAAATGCAAAATGCGTAGTCACATGAGATCATTCTTATGCCTCCATAGCATGCATCGGAAGAAGAAACATGTATTTTCAATCCAGCAAAATCGAGCAGGAGAATTAACACTCCCTGGTCTTGACGTTCATCTGTCTCCAAGCCAGTTCACTACGTCTATGTACATTAAGTTCATAAGCAATCCATCGAGGGAATCAAAGCGCCAATGGCACACAAGTGTTGTATCCAACAAAGTCCGCGGGGGATACTTTATCTGATGGAAAACTTATAGGGTAAGATGCGGGCAATCATTTTAAGTCACCATGCTTCGTGGTCGATGGGCGGACAGTTCTATTCACAGTTCAAGATAGCTTGATATGACATGCCCTAGCTATGTTGGCTGTGCGAAGTGATGATTAGATGGCTGAAACTATTGCCCTGGTCAATCGTATGTGTTCTATCTAAAACAGCCTGGAAAGTGGAGCACCATTCATATGCATATATAAGGCACTTAAGTGATAACATCCTGAAGCTAGTAGACCCCAGAAAAGCAGAATATCTTCTGGTCCCTGCGGAGATGGACGATAGAAGAAAGGTGGAAGCATACGGTATGCAAAGTGGGCATGTGAACCCTTCTGCAAACATTATTCAGCCCGGAGGTAACCCATGCAGCCTCTGTTTTCCTCAATTCATTTGGCTGCCACCCTGCAAAGATCGAGTACCTAGAGTCGAGATGCTAAAAAGGTGTGCAATCGGATCAATCGTGGGTCATCTGGAGTCCTCTCCAGAGGTTGCTGAATGTGTTCTGCGAGAGGTTTGTGATTCCCAGTATCCATGGAAAGCAGTCCCACTGGGACAGAGGTTTTATCTTACTGAGTTCCCTTCTGCAATCAGTTTAGAGAAGGCTGTATCTAATAAAGTATTGTTTGGTTCCCGTAACGCACTTGTAATGATGAAATGGGAAGAGAATTTAGGGGCATGTGGGTCATTGCAAATGATTTGGATTAGGATTTGGGGATTGCCAAGAGAATGCTGGGTGTGGGATGATGTGAACGGAGTCCTTAATCGCTATTGTGGATTGCTAAAGTTAGAGTGCAGCGACAGTCGTGATTATGTGAGAGCATTAATTGTTTGTCTAGGATCTGGTTCTCTTCCAACGATGGTTAAAGTTGGTATAAATTGCAAACCACACCAGGTGCATATTTATCCAGACACTGAACTTGGCATAAGCTCTTCTGGAATACAGCCATATTCCAACAGCATTGACATTGCTAGTCAAGCTAACGCAGGGCAAACAACCCAGACGCCAATAGCATCAGAGAATGCATGGAAGGATGTGCGCATCACGCGAGGATATGTCGTCAATGTGCAAAGTGAGGGTCTTGAAAAACAAAAGCAGCCCATGTGCTCCCCAAGCAACCTGGAGGGGCAACATAAGAGGATTGGTCTCTCACGACTCGCACACGAAGGCTGCAGTAGGGACGAGATAAACTCCCAAGGAAGCATCAATGGATGCCATAAAAAGAAGCAAGAAGAGTGCTCAGGTAATTTGCTTAAATATAACATATAGTTTCCTCATAGCATTTAATCTTTACATGACACTCCCATGTAAATCCGCAGATCTTCAAGGGACTGCTAGAGGAAATATAAATGGCCAAACCAAGCGGTATGTTTCCTAATAAAAGTTAGTTTCCTCTTTTGATGTAGCTTTTTAGTATGTTACTGTCAGAGTTTGACATTACAAAAGTTTAGTTTCCTCTTTTGACGTAGCTTTCTAGTGTTACTGCCAGAGTATGATTCTACGAACCACCCAGCAAAACTTTTACAACCAACAGCTGATTTTCCTGCCGCTTACATTTATTACCTTATCCCTCAGATTTTATCATGTGCTATAAACCTATGTGTGCTGCAGGAGACCGTTGGAGCTGTTTCCAGATGATTGGTTGACAAGTGAAGCTGGTCCACAAGGCGCTGACAAAGAAGACGGCATGACATGTGAAGCAAATCCACAAGGCGCTGGTAACATAGAAGACGGCATGAGTGAAGAAGATCCACAAGGCGCTGGTAACAAAGAAGAAGGCATGACCAAGTAACTATGGCTAGTTCTAATCTGATGCATATTTTGCCACTAGGCATGTACCTACTAAATCTGGAATTATATTTTCAATTCCTCTGTCCTTATTATGTTCTAGAAGGGCATGTATTCAATTAATATAACTAATGAGTTGAATGGCATGCAATGTTTATGGATCTTACAATCAAGTAGGGTTGATTTCCTCATGATAGATAAGCAGTTATAGGACCTACCCACAACTATCAGACAGGGAAGATGTTGAAAGGCATCCATTAATACACCCTAATATAGGAATACAAATGTGTTAAAGCTTTTAGTATCTGCGTTCCATGATCTCCGCTGAGATGTTAAATTTTTTTTTGTATGCTACTATCATGTACCCATATAATCAAACCAATAAAGTGAGGAACACAAAGCAGGAAGGATCATGATAATAAACCAATAGACAAAGCTTTTAGCTAGGCCAATAATAAGGCATTGATTATTATTAACTTAATTTGTCTAGCCTTGTACATAGTAGAGAACCATACATAAGCCAGATGCTCAATCCAGTATACTGTTTGGCATCTTAAGTAGCTGGCAACCAGTCCAGCAAACGGACATGGTACCTACTGCAAATAGTAGCTATGCTAATGCAGCTACGATTATTAAGATCCATACACACTACTACAACAAAGTGGGACCCTGAATACAGAAAGTACCAAAGGGCTTCCGTAGACCAAATACAAGTGACTATGTAGCCTAACGGCGAAGCCCCAGCAAATGGACCCTTTATTGCCTTATATATATAGAGGAGTCTTTTCACCATGCATGGCACAACTACGAGGCAAAGATAGAAACCATTGCTTGATGGAAGGGGAAAATCAGCAGCTGGCAATAGTAGAGACTCATTCATCACTGCTGATGGGAAAAACAATTAAAAGTTATTCACAATTTTTGGCTGAGGAAACAAACAATAAAATAAAAATCGCAAAGTACCTTGCCTTCTCTTTCTTCGCAGAGAATAATTCCTTGCGAGCAGACCTAGCCCTTTTACCCAGTACACTTCTGCATCATAAAAATACACCATTAGAAGGGCCTCCTTTCTATCTCATACACTTGATACTTTATTATCTTGGAATAGATTGGAATAAGATTTAAATGATAATACAAAAGAAAAGAAAATACCCCGGCTCATCCTGTGCATTAGATGGGGTGTCCCTTCCCTTGGTTGATGAATTCTTGCCAATCGAGATTGAGTGGGTCTCAGGAGGCGGTGTGCAGGCTCCCTCTGGAGTTATGGAGGCTTCAACCATGTTTGGAACACTATCTCCGGTGTCTTTATCAGAGTTAGAACTCGATGTGCCAATTACAGACTCTGTGCCGGTGTCCTTCTGAGAGACTGATTTTTGAGTTGTGGATGGACCACCAGAAGTATCTCTAACAATAGCACCACTTGGAACCCCAGCATCTGGTGGAGGTGGAAACACCCTCCTCGCCTGAAAGCACAACTGCCCAGTTCAAAAGGTCTGCTCACTGATAACCACTTGGAACACGTACCTCCGGCCAACAAGACCACGGAGGGCTACAGGCAGTAACATTTGATTGGATGAGCTTTCCTCCACAAGCTCAGCCGCAGTTCGCCGGACGATCTGCTCAGCTACTCCCCCAAACAGAAATATTTTCACACGGCCAGTGCTATCCTCAATGACCGCGTTTAACTTGTAGCTACAGATGGTCAAGAATGAACATATGTTAGAAAAATGTCATCAGGTAGGAAGGTGAAAGTCAAGTCATTTGAAATAAGTATTACCTGGGAACAACAACTGGCTCTGTTTCATTGCAGTTGACACATTCAAAGCCCTGGAGTGTGGGCTTCAGTCCCTTTTTGCATGTACTACAACCTTTATACCACCAACCATTTGAAACGTCGATTTCCCTTATATTTGCATCACATGTGAAGCGTACATCCTGGCACACGATGAAAACACATTTGATACAATGTAGTAGGAGGGAAAATGGAATGTTTGTAACAAATAAAACCTTATATCAGTTTCATGGGGATCCAGTGAAAGGAGCTCTGCTATTGTCTTTCTATTAGAATTTGCCTCATCAATAGCACCTGCTGCATGGTTACCATCTCCAGGAAGAAGCAAAACCTCAGAATCTCTTCCATGCAGACTAATGGAAACACCGAAACAAAACACATCTTCAGATATACTTGAATTAATGTCAGGTTTAGTCAAGGCAAATAAAAATCAATATGCATGAGGTTACCTGGAGCGGAAAGCATTAACCTCAGGAATGTCAATGTCAATATACCATTTTGTTGCGGCACCACTCCGACAGCCTGGTACGCCTATTTAAATAATCACGAAGATGTACTACATTAAAACTGCATACTGGGTTCGAATTGTCAATACATTTCAACAGCAAAGAGGAAATTGTTGCTCACCTAAGTATGGCTTTACTTGAACCCCAGCAAAGATTATGACAACTGGCTCATTGCTGCCGATGGTTTCAATCAGAAACTCATCCTCAAAAGATGTTGCATGTTCACCCCATAGAGTAATTGTTAGTACCTGGTCACTGCAATATTACAAGTACAACTAAGTATAAATATTTTTGCCCCAAATGGGACCAGAATGTATGCAATTAAATCACTATGAAGATAGATGAATAGCAAGCAAACCTCAGATCACGGATTTCCACAGATCGTCTGACAGATGGACCATTCAAACCACTAGATTGCACCACCGGATGGACGACAGTAAGTTGTCCAATAACATCTGTTGAATGTCTCAAAAAGATTAAACTCAAGAATATAATATGGATTCACTGAATAGTTGAATTTTAAATCGACCATACCTACTAAAGGATTTCCACTCTTTGCCTTGGAATCTAATTCCTGAAAGTCTACAAAATTAAATATATAGTGTGGAAGACCGGCTGACAACTCAACAGGCACCTCTTGAACAATAGTCCATGATGTCAAATAGATCGTGTATGTACTGGGCACAGCATTGAACCTCCTTGCTTGCTTACTAACTTGGAAATTCTTTATAAAATAGGAATGTCCTTCCATCAAAGTATCCTTAAAATTATTAAGCTCGTTCTGGCCAATGCAAGCGGTAATGCCGACTCCCTATAACACAAAATTATTAACACAAAAAAAGGCAACTATGACGGAAAACCAAATACACATGGCAAGAGATGTACCTCTTCATCAACCAAAGCAAGTTCCATGGAGGTTAAACCTTTCCCCTTAGCAATCCCAGATAGGTGCCACATCCTAGCAACTCTAACCTTGATACGCCAGTTGCGCCTCGTTGGATTAATTTCAGAAAGTAAATTGTACTCCATCTGTTTCCATTTTAACCACGGTTGGGACAAAACAAAGGATGTGAAAATGGACAGAGCTAACAACTATAGTGATCAATAGCATGCTAAAGACAACGTAAAGAAAAAACAAAGTACATCACATACTATGAAATGGAACTGCAACATGTATTGTGATATTGAATCTGTACATAGGAACAGAGAATTATCAAAGTGACTGTAAAATTTCTTTGTAAACAATATTCTGAGTGACACAACAATCTGGGTCTGTATCATCGTCAATCAGGATCCTGAGACCATTTCTAGAAGTTACACGCGATATTGCAACATAGAGCTGGCCGTGGCTAAAAACTGGACGTGGCAAGTACAAACCAACATTTTGTAAAGTTTGTCCTTGACTCTTATTTATAGTCATGGCATAACAAAGACGAATTGGAAACTGTCGTCGACAAAGCACAAATGGCCATTTAGTGCTTGATACATGCAGTGCAATTCGTGGAAGCAGGACTCTATCACCTATGTGCGAACCAGTTATTACCTGGGCTTCTATTACTCGATCGCCTAATTGTGTTATTATAAGACGTGTACCGTTGCAGAGACCAGCACTTTGATTCAAATTACGTAGCAGCATTACAGGCGCACCAACCTTCAGGACAAGTTTATGAGGAGGGATTCCTTTGAACTGTAAAGAATTTAGGAACTCGACTGGGTAAAGTAGATCCAAATTACCGTCCTCCTTTGAGGATTGAACCAAACTATCTGAACTTAGGTATACCTTTTCATGGCCTGGAATTAAAGAAAGAACACGGCTATTAACTTCATCAATGGTATCATTTTTTGGAGCAATGATAGCCCTTTCCCTTAGGTAGTTAGGATCAGAATATGAGGTCTCTAAGTCGGGATAAGTAGATCGTATAATATCATCAACTGCTGAGTCTGATTTCGGAATCAGTAAGTCACGTGGTATCTCAATCAACTCAGAGTCTCCATCATCTAGTTGTGCAGTACCTTTTGCAGTGCCATCTCCAATGCTCAATACCCATTTATTAAATTCGTTCACTTCGTCAGTTGGTAAACCATTCTGTTCCATTCTAAGCAAGCGCATGTTCATGATAAGCTTTAAAAGTTTAACATGACCCCATAAGTATGAGTTAGTAATGGATGCGTCAATTGTATCTAATCTGCTCCCACCCTCAACCACGGGTAACACCTGGCGAAAATCTCCACCAAGTAAGACAGTCTTCCCACCAAATACCCTATTAAAGTTTGAAGAGTCCATTTGGCCAAGGATATCACGCATACTACGGTCTAGTGATTCAAAACAATGTCGGTGGGTCATTGGAGCCTCATCCCATATTATCGGAGAGCTTTGCATTATTAAATCAGCAAGAAATGTCCCTCTTTTGATATCACAAACCGATGACTCATCAATGACTATGGGGATTTTAAATCGAGAATGTGCAGTACGTCCTCCAGGAAGCAAGAGGGAGGCAACTCCTGAAGACGCTACAGCAAGAACAATGAGTCTTTCTGATCGCAGGCGTGAAATAATTGCATTCCAAAGAAATGTTTTTCCAGTGCCACCATAACCGTAAACAAAGAAGCATTGGCCTGTCTTCTCAAAAACTGAATGGATGACGACATCATATACATGTTTCTGTTCGTGGTTTAATTGACTAATGAGCTTATCATGCACACGCAAAAGATCTGCAGAGTCATATGCCAGTTCCTCAGCTAATAATCTATTTTTAGCTTTGTTACATAGGCTTAGTTCAGGCTTTGGCAAACCATAATCAGTCATTGAGGCACCGTTCTTTACAAACAAATTGTCTAGCTCAACCAAAACATGATTTTTCAGATGCTTTTCAGGAACTTTGTAGGTAGGCAACTGTAACATCCTTTCAATTTTGTGTTTTATATCATCAGTGAAATAGATGTAGAACTCTTCAAACAACAAGTTTGCATCACAAACCGAACAAAAAAGAATTATAGTGACAGCATCTGAGCAACAGATGCAAACACAGACGCTTCCTTGAGAGCCTCGCGCCACTCACTATCGTCACCGAGCAGGCCAATAGCCTGACAGGCATCCTTAAATGTTGGGTACAGAACACCACCTACAGTTCGAAGATCCTCATATGATGTAGCACCCTTGACAACGTTTAAGAGCATATGGAGGTAGTATAGCTCACCACAGATAGGATTTATGTATATAGCCCTCCCTATCTTCTTAGGTCCCTTACGGGAATGCCAAGCCTTATCCTTTTTATCCCAAACCCACTTTGTTGGAAATTCTATATATGTTAACTCTCTAGCAGCTAGGAACATCCTATTAGCAGAAAACCACTCAGTCAAAGTTGTTTGCATGTATCGGGAGTCCTTTACAATTTTGTCTAATGGTTTGTTGGCAGGGTAAACGACGTTATTCATCAAGGGAAGATGCACTGCTAACCTCTCCACTGCCGGTGTCCTATAGTGTATATCGAACTCAAACATGCGCCAGACAGCCTCGTGTGATGACAGATAACGGCAATCAATGTACTCTCGAACCTCGTCTACGTCTTCAGATTGTTTCTGCTAGTCCAATGGCTGGGCACTAACGTTGTCACCAATAACCCCACTATTTGAATCGCTACGAGGGACGTCGGTTCCAAGGCTTTCAATGACAGCTCTAGTACGATCTGGGCCTTTTGTAATATACTTGAATAGATACTTGATGAGGTGTGTTTTATTACACCATTCGACATTTATATGAGCCCTAAATCGTTTCAGCAAAGCCAGGTTATAAGGGACAACCCATCCATTGTCAAGTTTAACCCCGTATCGCTCAACAAAATGACCAATCTCAGGACGACGCCTGTATTGCACAAAGACGTCCTCACCAATAATAGTGTTTGATGTGTATCCTTTAGGGAAAAATTTTGAACACTTATTGTCTCTCATGCATGGGCATTTTTTATTAAGCTCCCCACAGGGTCCATGTACCATGAATTCATCAACAAGGTTATAACCCACAGGATCTGCTAACCTATCAGGTATCTCCGCACATATCACTGAGTCAATAAAGGTTGGATGGGGGTCTTTTTTATTACCTTGCAGCCAAACCAATATATGCACGTGCGGGAGGCCGCGCTTTTGAAATTCAACAGTATAGTACTGCAAAAAAAAAACGATGATTAGAAACCACATCCAAAACGCTAGGTGTTAACTCACAAGATACGTGCTGCTAGCTGTGTACGCACAAGAGACAAATAACAACACCCACTGCTGCTCTAATTTTTCTGCATGCTGCATGCACGCAGGCTGCAGGTCTCTGTTTTTTGTGCATGCACACAGGCTGTACGTTTATTGTATGATTGCTTACTGCAGAGGGGACAACCACAGTCATCTCTCTGCATGCATGCAGCCAGCTTCCAACACGACCAAGCATGCAGCTAGCATTCAAATACAACATGACTAATAGTAACTATCTAGCCTCTTTAAGAGACGTAAAACCAAAACAATACATTATTGTGTGATGCCTTGTCAGGGAAACTTGATTCTAATTACTGCAATATAATACTACAAACACGTCTATAGTAGCTACAAGTTGAACAGGCTACTCTATATCACCAAAAGATGTGTAAATACTTTGTTTTGGAGACAAGAACTATACGTTATAAACTCTCTAAATATACCTGCTTGTGCCTTGCCAAAATAGGTGCCTTTCTTCAGCTCAGAAACAAGCTCCTCGACCTTAAGCTTGAAAACTCGGCTCACTATGTCAGGTCTAGCGTCCGGCCTCTGCCCTGGAATGAATGCTAGTGCATCAGCTATTTCCTGCCACTTTGGATTACATGTGAAGGTGATAAATAAGTCTGGAGGTCCATAGAACCGGCAAATTGCCATCGCATCTTGATAATTTTGTACCATATACCTTTTGCTACCAGTAAAGCTAGCAGGTAAAATAATCCTTTTCCCTACATTGCTTCCGTCAACATCACCCTTGTGCAGTGCATCCTGAATGCCCTTGTATATCTCAGACCTCAAGTTTTTATTGTTCTTTACGATATACCTAAGCCTGTTCTCCTCTACAGACGCATATGCATCAACAATGTATTGCTGAAATAATCGATCACCACGTATTAATGTTGTTCCCTCGCATCTACGCTGTTGTAACCGGAAAGCATAGTATTCAAGCATGGTGACCTCGTCTCTAGCTCTAACACGCAAGACTCCTGACCGACTGTATTTAGTTCCTAGCTTGAACCCCTGCTCACCGTAAGGAAATAGAATCGGATATTGTAAGGCCATATAGTTGGCATGAAGGTTGCTAATTCTTTTAAGCCCACCACCTCTATCCTAAATGATTATATCAGGGCTCTTTTTCTCCTCTGAGAAATCGCCTACAATTAAACCAGCTATCTCCAATCCTATAGGCGCACTATACTGAGGTGCAGCCTTGGACCTATCATGCAATAGTCTGAGGCGCAAAGATTGGCAGTGACTTTGTCCCAGTAGGTCTCTAGCAGCCCTAAATGATTTGACCAGCTCATTTGATTCGTCAAACATCCGCACTAAGCCCTCAACGATTCGTTATCAACTCCATTATCATCATCGCAGTCCTTATCTCTATCAAAAATGGACATTCGGTTCCGTATTTCATTTTCTGTGTCAAAAATATAGAGCTGGGCATAAACAGGGGCTGCACCCTCATCTGGTAGCAATGATCCAATTCGATGATGAACCTGTCCATTAATTTTAAAAACATATGGCCCAGGACCTTTGTTCATACCCATATCAATTTTAGCCCCCAACGATGTGAAAGCAAACATAGAGTTGTATGACCTTATTGACTTAATAAAATATCTAGATAAAATGTCGCCATTAGGATTCAGCAACCCATCAAGGAATGGAGGAGGATCCTTTAGAAAAGGTAATCTGACCTTACCTCCTCTACAACAAAGATGAAAACGAACAGAACCCCCTTCACCTGAGTATGATCTTTTCACACGTTCTTGGTACCAAAACTGGGCACCACAGTACTGACACTCGTGCGCAGGAGGCCCGTAGTATGAAGTCTCAACGGAAAGGGTTGCTATAAAAGGAAACCAGACGACAATACAACCGTCAAAACACAAATGTCCTGCACATTACTCTTACATTAATATCACAAATCACTCTATACATCCTATTTTCTAATGATGACCGTCAAAATTAAAACACAAAGGTATATAAGTTACCTTGACTTTTCGGTGGGCTAGAACAACATCCTACATAATAAAAAAAAAAATAATCAAATCTTGAGTATAATAATTCGTGTGTGTACATGGGACTTGCACCAGCAACTCACTTTCGTTCTTTGCCTGTATTATTTGTCTACGACGTCGCTCTGCCTCTCACGTACTGTGCTCCCAACAGAATTTGTGAGTCCACCTGCAGCTGCAATAGGAAAGGACTCACTAAGAAGAGTGATTGCGCCCAATAGCAGACTATATCCTTAGAGGAGTAGCAAACTCCACTACCACATGCATTGATGGAAGGCAAAATAAAGACTACACAGGGTGAATCATTTGGAAAGAATTCATACTATATATGAGAAATAACTCATGGATAAACAAAATGACTAAAAAAATAAATTACACTAAGCACACATGAGTTTTCACCCCATGAAAATATATCGTAGCAACACGAATGTAACAGGGCACCTGGCTTAGCAATTGATTCTTTGCTGCGCTTCCTCTTCGCAGGGAGGCTAGTGGAAGGTGCACTCTCCATGCAACATCCGCATACCTATGTCCATCAGGCAATAAAAACACCATCAACAAAGGCAAAGAAACGTATGATGCACACTAAAGATAAATAAGGCAAAAGGCAACCAGAAAGTAGCATAAGGTAAGCACAGTCAAATCAAAGCGAGCTAACGTGTTTTGCATATCATCATATTTCCTGTACAGGAACACCATAAAACATGTCTTCTCTCTCACTTTACCATCTAATCATTATTTATAATTCTTTACCAAGCTACAACATGAATATTGTTTGAGGCGTGAAGTATTAAATTGGTTTTAGTAACTATCTAATCTCGCTAGGAAGCTCACAATGGTGCCTTGAAACTCTATCGAGGTGTACCTTGAGTAGGCACTCTGTCAAACAATGAAGACATGCAGTGGTGATGGGGTGGAAAAGAATGAACCCAGCACCATGCTTATATAGCCCTACCAACTCCGCTTAAATAATCATCACAGGGTTTCTTATCCTTTTCATTTAGTTCTAGTATACCTCCTCTGCTAACAGTGTTCCATGCTACTTTCCCCATATTAACCCACGGCTGCGTAGAGACCTTTTCCTTTCTGCCTCTTAGTTCATGTTCTTCTCCGATCAAGGTTTCCTATGCCTTCTGCTCTTTTAATGTGAATTTGCTTATTATTTGCTACTAAAGGTGCCATTTTGATATTGAAGATCACTTGGGCTTCGAGTTCTTGAGCATTTCCCCCCTTTCCCAAATTCTTTCTTGTCGGTGCGTCCAGCAGATTACTTTGTAATCGAACTCAATTGATAGGCTTATTTCTCTTGGTGAATATAGTTCTATCTATGCTTCTGACCATGAGTTGTACTATTCATTTGATATCTAACTGTAATTGCTGCAAGCTTCAAAAGCTCAAAATCGAGCCCGTATTGCTGCCACTACCTGTCCCGCATGCCCATTACTTCAAGGTACTGGCCCGAAACAAGTTTCCATAAGCAGACACGCACTAGGATTACATTTATGTTCTCGACTGCAATGTCCACATTTCTTAAGAACTAAATCATCATGCAGGGTGGGAATTGAGAATGAGTCAAGCACTAGATAAAGGCCGCTCTACACGCTTCACGTCTCTGGCGGCCCTACCTACCCAACACGAGCAGTGCGACATGCGTCTGGAATACACTGCACTTTTCTTTCCCTGTGGGGGAGTCCCCTCATTTATGCATAGCACACTAAGCGTTCACTGATTGATTTATTTGGCTTGTACCTTGTACAAGAAACATGATCTGATGTATTTCATACATGTATGTTGATGATGCCTTTTGTCTATACAAACTATACCCATACATGGCAATTTGCGCATGCTGTATATCTACCTAAAGACCTGTATTGATTAGATGGATATACTGTAGGTTGTGCGCTTGTGCTACCAAACTCTTTAGTACCTGATTGTGGAGTGTTGTGTTACCAAACTATTTTAGTACCTGCGATTGTGGCTAGGTGCTTCTAGGTAAAAGAGCAGAGCCTCTCTCTATCATGGTTTTAGTTATTTTATTATTGTCTCCGCTTTCCCCAATAGATAGCTGTGTTACAATGAAACCACTTGATTCATTTCATCATTTCTGTTACAATTTCGCAGGTTGTTATATATTGTTACTGGCTACAGATTGGGCGGTATCCGAGCATGTTATAAAGCCTGTTTTTCCGGCTGCTATATCCCTGGTACGGCTTCCTCCTTGCTGACCTTCGTCATGACTTTGTGTCCTGACTGTGTTACTATTACATCTGAATCGCTGTCTCAAGCTGGGAGAATCTGAGAGCCCATCATCGCGAGAAACTCATAGTGGAGTGAAGCCATGGCAGCGGAATAGCTGGCATATTGTTGTGTTGTTTCATTTTGTTTCCTTTTCCGAGCGGCTATTCGTGTTTGTTCAAACCAACATTTGTTGTATAAATTGTATGTTTGTTTCAGTGCTTTATAGGAAAAAAAGAAATAGAAAAACAAAAAGGCGCCTGCAATCCTTTCTAGTATTTACTCATGCAGTTCTGCGAGTGCTCTCCAAAATTGTGGAATATGCACTGCTGGCACTTTGCCATACCATTAAAGAAAAAGATTATGTTCCGTCCAGCCAAATTTATAGGCCCCGTTTGGAAATGGAGGCTTTCTTCTCCATTCCTGCGGAATTGAACTGTTTTGTGAAATTCTTGTCACCTTTCATGTGAAATTCTTGCGTTCCAAATGAGGCATAAAAATTTTACCGAGAAAGAATGATATGGTAGAGGCAGATTGGCTTTTTTGCCAACCATGTTCTCGAGAAGTTCAGAAACAGTAGTTTCAGAAGCATTTAGGCCTCCTGGCACGCAGGATTTTCATAGGAATTGTACAGGAATTTCACAGAAATAGTTGACTGTTCACAGGAACAACCAGGAATTAGAAAAAAATCCCACGTTCCAACGGGGGCCTAACTTTATTCTATACCACTGTTCACATTGCGCCTAACTCTATTCTATACCACTGTTCCACATGCCCCTCTAGTAGGACTCATAAGCTGAGCTCATCGGTGCTGGGCCTTCTGATCGACTAAATGCCTCTCAGAAGGTACGGTGCGGTTGCTGATATATCCTTTACTGTACTAATGTAGTGCGACCACTCAGTTTTATTGCATTTCTCGTTCCCTTTCCTATTTACCGTATGTAACCTTTCATCAGATGCAACTGTATGGTTCTACACCCAATAGAGGCAAACATCCGTCTTTGGCGATACTATGCTTGCTACTGTATTCTTCACCTTTGTTTTTTGTTCTTTGTGAAACACACACTGCATACTATTGGCGAAAAACGCCTATGCTCCATTCTATTTGATCTAAAGATACTCACTCCATTTTTTTTTGACGCCCATTATGAACATGGTTAGTGCAATTCTCATTTTATTTGATGTCATGGGACATCATAGGTGTCTAGGTTGATATTCCCACGTAGCTGCCCTAATCAAATGTGGAGGAATAGATTTACGGCGCTATCAATCCTTTTCAGAAATACGGCTTCCACGGACGCCTAACCGCCACACTGAACACCCGCCACTCCATAAAGTCACCCTCACCCCCCCCCCCCCCTTACTCACATTATTCTTCACCGATTGTTCTCCCTCCATTTAGTGCATTGCTTGCGGCTCTTGACAAGGCTTGCCCACCATTTAACATATTTTCTATACATTTTTTTTTTTTTTTTTTTTTTTGATGCGGAGTGATTTAGGTTGCTTTGGTTTCCATGTACTAACTATAGCTTCCAACAAGGCCCACCTGAATGTTCTAAATAACAACCTGAATTAGAAGGCTGCTTAAGTGCTGATCTGTTCTTGTCAAACTGATGTTCGTTCCTTTCTCCAACCCTTTCTGCAGCTTGTCAAACTGAGGTTGTTCCATTCTCCACCATTTCTGCAGCTTCGTTTAGTGCTTGCTCAGACCCAGCTGAGGTTTCTCATTATCAGTTCCCCTCGAAAATAGTTCTTCACCATTCGCTGTCGCTTGCATGAGTACCAACCTCCATAAGGTTCAACTCATTAGTTAGCCAAAAATAACCCTCCGAAATAATTGAACTCCTGAAAAATCAGTATGTTCTTGATTTAGGAGGATAACTGTAGCTGGTGCAACTTCCTACTCAGAATTCCTAAACGACATTCTTCTTGAAAGTACTTTGCCTTTCTATTCCATCGACTACAGTGGTATGAGTCTTGGTGGTGTGGCCTCCTGATTTGTTTGTTCTTCACCCATTTTGCAGCCATTTAGTGCTCGATCCCGATCTTACCTGAGGCTAAGCGTTGCCCTAAGAGTGGGCTCTCTATTCAGTCTATCTGTTTCAAACAATAATATCATGCTGTGAGCTTGTGGACTTGAAAATAGTGGCCCTATGTTTTTGGCCATAGGAAGGAAAGGGAGTGACAGGCCTAGCCACAAACAAACTTGATGCCTTGACAATGGCTGACCTATACACAGGGTTAGTTTAACTCTTTCCTTTCACGAGGTCTTCCAAAAACGATTAGTGATTACCATACCGCTTAACAAGTTTCACTCTGCTCAGTAAAAGAAATTGCAGTCACATGGCCGCCATTAAATCCTGACCAGCCTGAGCCTTAATCTTGACCAGTTTTGAAGCCACTCATCATCGACCGCTGCGACCACGTCCTTGATAGCATTGGCTAGATGCTAAAGCATTGAGGGACCATCAGGCATCAAATTGCAACATCAACATTGCTCTTATCTTCCGTCCTACGGCCACCGGCCTCCAATCGATGCTGTTACATTACGTAGACTGCAACGTGCCAAAGAAACCGGCGCTCACTTCAAAGGCCATGCTTGTCGCCATGCGCAGCAACCAGGGACAGTCTTGGTGCTGCTGGCTGTACCACAAGATTCATTGACTCTTGTATTCACACTAGTAGAGCAAGTTACTGCGTATATGTGGTTGAGGAATTCTGAGGTAGCGGAGACGAGCTGAGAGCTATCTTGGTTGGCAGGGTGTGATTTGCATTGCAAGCGGACTCTATAATCCTATGGAAATTCAACTGGTTCTCGTGCAAATTTTTCGGTACCTTCTGTATATTTCAGTTGCGAGTTGAAAGTGCTAATTCCTGGTGATGTGGGGTGATGGGACGTCGCTGTGCGTGACCGAGGAACATGGGCATGTTTACATTATCGTTCCGACGAAAAAAACCGACCGCCACCGATTCCAAGATTTTCGCGGTTATCGCGGAATAACCGCTCGGTTTCGAACAATAAATTCAAAAACGTAAAATTTGAATTCAAAATCCACCAAACGACCGAGTTTTCACCGTTTATCGACCGATTTTGGTCGGTTATCGACCGGTTTTGATCGGTTATCGACACAAGATTCTCCGATTGGGTCGGATGAGCAAAATCGGATGGACATCGTCGATTCCCCCTCCACGGTGAGTTTTCGCTCGATTCCTCGAAATTGAAGCTACCTCACAATCTCTAAGAATCCATTTAGTCCTTTCCCATGGCAATTACACCACCCAAATCGACGAATTTTAGAGATTTGGGCCGCTGTTCTTGTTTCCCTGTTTTTACTGTTTCCAAAATCTTTTTTTTTAATTTCTTTCCTCTCTGAAATCTTCCACGAATTATTTCCCCATCAAACGAATTGTTTTCGTGTATGTGTTCCACCCACTATTCTGCAAATGACGCTAGTTTTTTTACATATTTTTGTTTCAAATTTTTTCAAATTTTCAAAAATTTTCACATTTCAAATTCGAAAATCGGTGTACCGAACTTATCGACTCGGACCGCTATCTTCGATAATCGGATTAATCGACCGATAACGTCGATATTGTAAACCTTGACATGGGCGCTGAAGCTGACGGCTGCACATGGAATGGAAACGGAGTGGAGCCTTGTCGGTGTTAATGGCTTGCCCTACCTTGTTGAAGCCATCGCATGTGGAAGGATCCCTATGTTCTCAGGAACGAAATCTAGCCAGGGCGCTTGTTTCCTGTCTGCCCTCTGTGCCAGGATTTGTAGGCTCACATATTTGGAGACACTTCTTTCGAACAATGCAGTGTTTTTTCCCTGATACCGTTTCTGGCTGCAAACCGAAACTGTCTCTGCAATCTGAAACATTAACCCGGACATCAGTACGTCATAGAGAATTTTCTTATACAGTGATAGAATTTGTTGACGTCTACGGTGTTCACCCAAAGGGGCGAAAAACCCTCCAAATATTTTGTTACAATCTGCCGACGACCTGGCCCCTAAAAGACATGTAGCTTTGGCCTTTGCTGAACAACGATTCAAAAAGATGCCACGCTCGCGTCCTTTGAGTCCGTGTGTGTACGCTCATGAATTCCACTAAAGTTTGTTACCTGTCACGCTGCAATTTACTAGCATTTCGTGTCAGTGTGTGCCACGCCTCAAGATCACTAAAGTTGGGTTACTGCACGCTGAAATTCACGAAGCACGCTGTGCTCGTGCGCGAGTGCGATGGTCCTGGTGCGGCTGCCTTGAACCCGACAGTCGCGTAGAACAACTTTTTCTTGTGGGGTTGTGATGCGTTACCGTCCTGCCATTTCATGTGCCAGCAAGGCAGCGCGAGACGCGACGAGGCAATTGAAATGCATGACGGTACAGCATCCCCAACCCCACCATCAACAGTTGTGTTCACGCGACTGTCGTGTTCAAGCAGCCTGCCCCGGACCATCGCACTCGCGCACAGCGCACAGGTGGCTCGGTGCCTTTCAGCGTGACGTACAACTTTAGTGGAGTCTTGAGCGTGCACCACACTGACACCGAAACTGTCTAGTAAAAATTTCAAGCGTGACAGTAACAAACTTTCGTGGGAGTCCATGAGCTACACACCCCTGACTCCCCAAGTCCTCGACTGGCATCTTGTTTGATCGTTTCCGCGAAGG